>VWZW01005378.1:0-66719 GCA_013397115.1 Edolisoma coerulescens | reverse complement strand
GAAGCCTTTCTTCCATCCCTCCCTGACTCGGCCAAGCCTCCATTACCGTGTGCTCCCCGAGCTCACACCACAGCGGCCCCTGCAGCCGCGGGGGAACCATCGCACCCACCCTGCGCACCGGGAGCCGCCAGCGCCCCTGCCGGCTGTGACCGTCACTGCACCCAAGGAGAAAGTGCCTGAGCCGAGAGAGGCTGGCACTGGGTTAATGGTTCTGTTTTGTTGTTACTGCCACAGTTATTGTTGTTGGTTGCCTTGTTATACATATATATATATATATTAGTAAAGATCTATTATTCCTATCTCTCATATCTTTGCCTGACAGCCCCTTAATTCCAAAATTATAAGAATTTGGAGGGAAGGGGGTTTCATTTTCCATTCCAAGGGAGGCTCCTGCCTTCCTTAGCAGACACCTGTCTTTCAAACCAAGACAACAGGTTAGATGGGACTCTGAGCAACATGAACTGTTTGAAGCTGTCCCTGCCTATGCTTTCAAGTTTAATTTTACTGATGTAGAGAGTATCTCTGATGCTGTCCTGTACAAACAAATATTTTCAAGGCTGGCTATGTGGTATTGGGTAGACAACAGGAGATATGTTTCCCCTTTGAAAACTGGATACCTCCCAGGAACATCCCAGGTTGGTCACCCTGAAAAGAAGCTGCTGCCAACACTTTTGGCCAGTGAAGTGACTGAGGGGACTCATGAGGGCAAAAATATTAATGTAGCTCCCCAGCATGGGGCTACATGTCATATCAAAAATTCTGGTGAAAATGGTGCATTACTGAAGAGCACAGAAATATTCCTGCTTTTCCCCAAGAAAGATCAAAATATGGCCAGCTCCTTTCTGGTCCTGTCACATTTATTGCAAGTTGTGATGTGAGCCATGTAAGCCACCAAAGGAATAAAACTAGATTTTTTTTCAAGTACTAGAATTGTGTTTGCAGAGCTGGTAGCTTAAGAAATTTCTGTTGCACAGAAGCTAATGTCCTTAGTGATTGTTTCTTTAAATGTAAGTGGCATTTTAATAAACTTTGTAATAAAAGTGCTCAATGCGCTGCTGCTATGGCAATTACGATTCTTTAGAGAACAAACTCTACATTATTGGGCAAGAAATATTGCCAGTAAGTGTCTTTTATGCTTCTACCTCTGTACTTAAACCCACACAGGTAAATATGTCCCTTGTAACCATGGTGATAGTCTCTGCTTCCTTAGGTCAACATGTTCTGTTTAGCTCTGAAGGTCCTGCTAAGTGCAGTGCATTAAAAAAATATCACAAGAATTAATTTTATGATTATTTGTTTTACACTGGAGATCTCATTGAAAAAAAAACTAACCTTGATTGCAACGGTCCTGTGCTAGTTCCATACAGCAGTCAAAGGCAATTCATGGTCTCTACTAAAAAGAGAAGCACAATGTTCCAGAAATCATGGAAAACACATTTTCAGAGAAATCAAATTTGATGAGAAGAGGCGTGCAATGAAAAGGTTAAGAATAACCTGTCTTTATGTACATTTTAAATAAATTTCTGTCTTTTCTAAAGGTTGGTCATTGTTTTATTTTGTTGTTTTGTTTGTTCTAGCAGGTTTTTGTCCATATTCAGGAGATAGTATGAAAAAAATACGGAACAATATATTTTTAGAGAATTGCTGTTATGAAATGGAATGGTTTTGCTATCAAAATTAGGTGTAGAAATGAATTTGGCCATACTTGGCTTAAATCTATTGGAGATGAGGCTGGTTCAAGTTTGTTTCAGTTGTGACTTATAGTAAGATCAAATAGTAGGACCTGTAAAATAAGTGCTCCAACTTAGAGTGGAATATTGTCCACTCATCCCATCCAGGGCTTTTAATGGCCATGTAGTGCTAAATAAGCTGAAAGAATGGGCCTTCCTTCTCTTAATATCAAGTGGGGAAAGGTATTTTTGGGTCACTTTGTTTGTGACTCAATATACATTCAAGTATGTGGAGTGGGTCCTTGTATGGTTCAAAATAAAATAAAGACTGGGACTCGGCAATGGTAGAACAGAGGGTGGTCCTGACCATGAAGATGCCAAGGTGCGCTTAAGAGTGTGTTGTTTATAAGGTTTTCAACATACAAGGCCTCACAGAAACCTTTTCTACCATGACTGGAAGAAAAAAAAAAAAGCTAAGGTTTTGGAACAAATCTGGTTTAGAGAAAGGGAGTGTTTTCTGAATTTGTCAGAGGGATGTCAAATGTTCAGGGGGAGATGGCCTGGAAAAGATGATGTCCCAAAGCAGAGCAATGAGTTAAGGCTTAGTTGTAAGTTTTTTGTTGGTTACAGAATGAATTGACTTCATCCTTCATGCTCAGGAAGGAAAGTAGTCTTTTTCTGCACCAGCTGCAAAATATTCAGAGAAGCTATTTCTTTTGTTACTGAGAAATGAAAAGGCAAAGCTTTTTCTCATCATATTCCCAGTTGGTTCTGAAGCAGAAATGAGCTTTCTGATTTTTAGTCCTTTGGCTATTAGAATAATTATCAGGAGCTACTGAGTTTTCAAAGGTTTCTAATGTGAACCTATGATTTTGGAAGCCGTCTGCTGTCAAAATCTAACTAGGTTACAGACAACATGACATGATCTATGGCCCATTTCTACTAATGACTAAAACATGAAAGTACTGCCTCCTATGAATAGCACTCGTCACTTGTGATGGGGAGGAAGCTCTGGAAATCTGAAATGCAAGGCCAATGCACCATCACCAAATTGTTTCTGAAGTTTATGGGAAACTACAATAACAACAAGCAACTAATCTCTGCCTTTGTGGTAAAACAGAGGCTTTTCATTACTCAACAATGTTGAAAAGTGTAGTTAAAGTGAGTAAAATTTTAGACAAGAAGCTGGATGGTTTAAGTTGTCTTTGTTTTGAGAGCTAGCTGTATTGGTTTTGCATGGCCTGGTTTTGGTATTGGGGTGGCCACAGAGGTGGCTTTTGTGAGAAGCTGCCAGAAGCTTCCACCACGTCTGGCAGAGCCAATCCCTGACAGCTCTGAAGATGGATGTGACGCTGGCCAAGGCTGGGCCAATTAGAGCGGGTGGTAACACCTCTGGGATAACATATTTAAGAAGAAATCAAAACAAAGGTTGTGGAGAAGTTTTAATTCCAGTCAGAGAAAATCAGGGTGAAAATATGTGAGATAAACAACATGCAGACACGAAGGTCAGTGGAGAAGGAGGGGGAGGAGATGCTTCAGGTGCCAGAACCAAGATTCCTCTGCAGNGATGGAGCCACATTGGAGAAGTTTGCAGAAAACTGTCTCCTGTGGGACGGACCCTACATGGAAGAAACAACAGATGATGAACAGACCATAACCTCCATTCTCTGGCTCCTGCACTGCTGGGGTAGGAGGTACACCTGGGAAGGAGGGAGGGGTGAGGTGAAGATGTTTTTAAGCTCTTAGTTTACTTCACATTATCCTGCTCTGATTTTGCTGCAACAAACTCACTTTATATCTCTAAGTTGAGCCTGTTTTGCTTTTAATGGTATTTAGTGAGCAATGTCTTCCAGGCCTTATCTCAACACATGTACCCTTTGTCAAATTTGCTCTCCTCTGTCCAGCTGCAGCAGGGGAGTGAGCGAGCAGCTTTTGCGGGTCCCTGGCATATGATGAGCGTCAACGTACAACAGTAGCTTACTCTGGTATCAAGTGACAGCTGTTACCATTCGGTGCTTTAATACACATAAAATTGGCCAGTGAGGTCAGTCCCTTCCTTAGGGCATGGGTACAGGTGTTGCAATATGGTCTTCCTAAAATGAGGCACCCTGCCTGATGATCTCAACAGGAGACCTGAGATAAAATATGAATTAGTCTCCAGTAGTCAAGTGGTTTTCTCCGGAAGTGAGGCTAAAGCATCCTGAGAGCAGCTGGGGGAGGAAAGAGGCATTCCTGGCGTCTCTTTGAAAAAGGGATTATACATATGACATTGGTGTAAAGTGCTGGTAATTTTGTGCCTATTGACAGTATACTTTTCCTACAAAATAAAAATATATTTAAAAAAAAAAAAGTAAAAGAGAAGAAAAAAACCTTAGATAATGGAACAGTCAGAGTAGAGTCTCATCCATTATCTCTTGAATTTTGCCACCTTTCATAACACTTGAGGAGTGTTGTTAGTTACAACTCAAAAGATAGTTAATGTTGTGTCTTGCTGGTATTCACCCTAATTACTGCACTGACAGTGTTTTTGTGAGTTATGAAATGGCAAAATTAGAACTAAATTTCATCCTCTGTCACACTCACTAAACCACCAGCATAATAAAGCACAGAATACCCTCACATGTCAAGTACCAGCATATGACTACTCAAGCTCTATTCATCTCTAGCAGTTCATATAATGCATGAAGTGAGAAGAGCAGAGCAAGTCAAAAACAGAAAGAAAAAAGTATGGGAAAGAAGTATCTTCTGCTACATGATAGTTTAAATTTTGAGGTGGGGCAGTCAAACAAAGCGGCCAGTAAAAGTAATTGTTCACCAGATGTGTCACAAATATGCTCATTCTACATCATTTCATGAAAGAAAAAAAAAAAAAGCTTTCAGTATATAAATGTTCAAAACTCATCCAAGCTGAAAGTAACCTATATACATCTGTGTAATCTATCTATATTGGACTGAAGTTTTTTGGTGCTTTGAGACTCCATTATGTTGCATGTGGTTTCCATTCTCATGTTTTTATAGCTTTTTGGAATTTATTTTAGAACTTTTGAGACCTCTAACCATTCCCTGGTTAGAAAGACGAGGTTTCAGACTACTCAGTTTGTTTCAGAGTTTCACGTTTCTTATAGCAATTCTTTGTGTGTTTAACTCAGTATTGGACTTAATGTTCTTTGATTCCAAGCATTGCATCATTAACAAGCCTCATTTTTCCTTTTGCCAGCATTTACCACTCATATAGAAATAGTGTCATTTCTCAATAAAAGACAGTTTCAATTTTATTTTGTTTGTTCTTTCTGTCTTTATTGGGGAAAAAGTCCCCAGTTTATAATTATTTGATTGTATTATTTTTGATGAATTATGCTATGGTATCTTTTTCTGACTCCATTTTTTTAAATTTTCATGGAAGGAGAGAAGAATATGGATAGACTCTTACAACCATAGGATTGTTTCACAGCTTTCATCAATGCTTGCATTAGGAAATTTAATAGGCCATGGAAAATAAACTGTCAGAATGAGACAAATCATACCATATGCAAGACCCTGTTGTGGAAGTAAATTAATATATAGTCTCTCTGAAGTTATCAAGGCCAAATCAGGAATGGTGTGTAAGGAGATCAAACAAAGGCTTCCTTGCAATCCACTGTATTCTTTTATTTGCTGATCTCTTGGGGAGTCTAAGTTTGCATAACTTGCACACCAAAGAGATGAAAGGAGTTATTCCTGGAAATAATGCAGACCCTTCTTTAACTTATTATTTCTTACAGTGTCCAAGATGTATAGTTTGGGGATTTTTTTTTAATCACGTCTTCTTCTGCTGGGTCCCTGTGAATTCAGAACTACTTTGTTAAGCATGTTAAACAACTGGAGGAAAGAAAATTAAATTTCAGTAAGCTGGGTGATGCAAATTAGGTGGTGGCTAAACTGCATCATTCATCTAAAACCTTCCTACCCCTATACTTTTATTGTTTTCATGGGAAGAATTAACTCGAGGTTTTTGTGTATATCAGCTGAAGATAAGTCCCCCTCTTTGTACAACTGCTGCAGCAAGTCTGGTGCACCATGCAGTGTTAGATCTCTACCATTCCTTCTCGTTTAGGATGATGTGCTCTATCCATGGATACAGAAGGAGCAGTACCAACCTCCTACATGTGCCTCCTGAAATGAAGATTTCCAGCTAAGACTCAGGGAGTTTTTCTCCTGTAAGTTTCCTAAAAGGGAACACAAGTATTTGCATTAGGAACTCATCCAAAGGCTGGAAGGCTTGGACAGATGTAAGTGGCATTTTTTGATATCCACTATTTTAGTTTTAAAGGCACAAAACCAGTTGGCATTAAGCAACTTAGGAGCAGCTGACCTGTGATTCATGTTCTATGACCCATGGCAATCCAAAATGAATCAGTTTTGCTTACTCACCTAATTGGCCACACTTGAAATTCATTTGCCCTTCCCCACAGCCATCTCTGAATTCAGTAGGATTAGCTACAAAAACATGAACTCTTTGGTGACAAAAAAATATTTGTTGGATCAAATCTACAGTTGCTGCTTGTGCTAGAAAACTTCATCATATAGCACCAAATATGGGTCTGTCTTGATGTGCATCCAGTTTCAGTAGAAATAATCTCTTTAAACAGAGAGTATGCAAATATGTATTTACATCTCATGCTTGTGTTGTTTTATAAATCAGTGGAATATATATTCAGATACTTAATTGGGAGTGTGCACTGCTGAACAGGAAGCCTGTAATCATTTTATGGATAGCCCATATAGTAGTGGACTACATGACATGGAAGACTGGGAATCAATGTTTCCATGTGGGGATCACAGTGCCAAGTACACAAGTTAAACAAAAATTGCATGCTGAGACTGACCATTACATGGCAGTTTTGAAATGAAGCATGAGCTAGCTTTCTCCTCAAGAGATAAGGCACTGGTTTTGTAGTACCCAAACACACATCGGTGGCCATAAGCAAACAAAATAAGTCACTACAAATTAAGTGGAAAATATGAAACAGAAAAGTCTCTCCATCAGGCTGGTGTTTTGAGCATGAGATGCTGGCCAGCCCCCGCAGGAGTTTTATGAGAAAGGCACGATGCATTCATCCCTCCAAGTTTACATTCCTACACAACCCCACAAGGTTCTCCCAGAGGTGCAGTCCAGCACAAGTGGTGGAAACCAGGAAGGACATTATTTTACACCACTGTGACTACTGCTCCCATGGTTTGCAGGGAAGAACTTAATATTTATACCTTCCCTGTTTAATATTGAATCTGTGAACAAAGGGCAAAGCATGCAATGTTGATGCTGATGACTTTCCAGGATATCCCGTAACTAATAGCTGCCGCAGACACACACAACATTGCCTAAAGATTTGCTCATTTTCTCTCTGCTACTGTTATTTTAATGGATTTCCAGCTCAGGAGCTCCTGGCCACTTGCTCTTCCTGCTCATTTCACTGGCTCCAGGGAGATGGTGAACAACCCCTCGGATTGGCAGCGCTCCCCTGACACCATGGGGGTCTTCCACTGGAGAGCATTAGCTTCACTCAATATTTCAGAGCCAGCACCACTCCTGACACAGCATGACTTGCTGCCATGTAAGTGCCATACACACAAACTTGCTATTACCTGCACATATGAACCTGCACATCCAAAACACGTTTTCTTATTCATACTTTCAGGAAAGCATTTCCAAATGCTTACCATAATTATTTTGTTCAAACTCTCCATTATGCTCTCTTGAAAATTGTTGCTCATTTGTTCTCCTTTCTAAAAAGCAGAACAATTTGCCGATAAAACAGCAATGACCGAGATTTTCCAGAGGCATGTTTCAGACATGATTTTATTTGCCTAGTATCCTCTGTTTACATTCTGACTCCAAGATTTTCTGCAGACATTGATCACTGATTTTTTATTATTTTTTTGCTTGTGGTGGTGAGGGTTTGAAGCTTTTTTTTTACACTGTTGCTTGCAAAGCAGCTCCTCTAGGACAGCAAGTCCTAGCAGAGTGCTCATCATACACATATTTATCACCCTAATCTCTGCAACCAGTGCTTGTTATACTTTTCTTGACATTTTCTGGTATGCTTTCTGACATCTGCTTGCAAACTCCTACAGCCTTTTCAGTCCTGATATTCACTCATTTTATCTGATGCTGTTTTCATAGTCTAGATATGCAGGCTCATTGCTTTCCTTCAAGTCTTGTCTGCTCAGTCATACTGGGATGGTCAGCCCTGAAGGCTTTCTTTTTACTCAGCCCCAAAATCTTTACAGAGCTTCTCGGGAAAAATGTGCTTAGATACTCAGGTATTTAAAATTTACAGTGCTTTTCCTTAAAAAACAAATAAAAAAACCCAAAATCAAAAAAACAATAAAACAACAACAGAACACATGTAAATTATATACTAACCTTATCCTCTGTGGATGTCTAAGGACGAAAGCAGAAAAGTTCTGTTTTCCTACATAAATCTGACAATGTCATGGCATAATGGCAAAGTAGGAGGAATGCTAAAAGGTTCCCTTGCAATGTAAGCGGTTGGATCAATGTGGGGTTTTGTGTCGTGTGGCATTAATTGTTATCAAAAATGACCCTTTCAAACCAGGAAAACTCCAGCAAGTGTTCAAGATTTTCTGTCATCTCATGTCTCAGATATCCTTTTTAGCCTCCGTTCACTGTAATTTAAGATATTTGAACATTTTAAAGGTTTTTTTCCACTAGTATACAGGTCTGTGTACTTTGTGCAAAATAACAAGACAGAAATGTATGTCTAAGCACAATATATATGTATGCAAATATTAGAATGCTAACAAAATCTTTGAGATTTTGGATAATTCTTCTCACGTGATTCTCAAATTACACTGAAGAAGTAAACTGTGAAGCATCCCACTCAGATAAACAATTCACAACAAATGTTTTGACAAATCTGCTGCCTTTTATGTTTGAGATGTGTCTGTGAAGAGGTTTCACTTTTTTTCTGATTCATTACTGAAAATTGTTCAGCCACGATGTCTACTGAACAAAAGCCTCACCCCATGAATCCTTTGAGTATTATTTGTGAAAATTGCTAATGTTTACAGTTTTCTTAGTAACCACAAACACCATAACGGACCACAAAGTATTTCAGCTTTTTGCAGAACAGGAGGAAGGGTTGATAAGCAATTTTTGTCAACATATGTATGATACAGGAATAAATGTATGTGAATTTCTGTGATGCTGCCTACCTGCACATTTACGCAAATATATATTTGTGAGCTAACTTCCATCATTCATGCAAATTCTTAAAAACCCATGAGCATGCAAACAAGATAGGGTCCAGAGTAACATAAAACCAAATTCTGGTTTTTTATACTAAGAAAAAGTCAGATACTTACAGATCTAAACATCCTAGACCCTAAATGAGATTCTGTAGTCTCTGGTATCATTACTATCAATTTAGACTAATATAACTCAGTTTATTGTTGGCTGATAACATTTATAGACCAAATGAAATAATCAATAGTGTTGTATTTTTAGTATTTTTAGATATTTTGTTACAGCAAATAGCTACAAAACAGTGGTGGGCTGAGATTAAATTATTCATATACGCTCATCCTTTAAGAAAAGGAGAAGGTAAGCTGCTATTAAATATTGTGAGGAAATTATGTAATATGTTAACTAGAGAGCACTTTATTTTTCATTTAGATATTAATGTACAGATGAGATTAACATAGCTCTGCACACTGAACACTGGATTTCTTTTCTTTTTTCTCTTTGTTCTAGTATCGCTATTTGACATTGATCATGAAAGACTTACTAAAACAATCAAGATAATTTTAAATTTTATAATACTATATGTTTTAGATACACTAATATTTAATTGTTTGTTGCTTACTGTTAGTTATTAGATAATTGTAAAATATAATATTTAAATTACACTTTTAACACCTGTGGTTACAAAAGGGCAGATCTTGTATAGTCTGTAAAATTCTTTGGCTTTTTGTCTCCCTTGAAAAATCTACCATTATCACACCTTTTCTTGTTTTACCACTTTACTCTCAGTAAATTTACAAGAAGCTCATGTTCAGAACTCATGTTTGCTGTCCTTCAGAGGAATTCCCACTACCTACACAGGGCAAATTCCTGGACCAGACTGAGCTGAAAACAAGACGACCCCAGGCAAGAGCTAAAGATACTGATCCATTCACTCTTCTTTGTTTTATTAGGAATCATCTGAACTCCCAAGTATTTTTCACAATCTGTTCTAAGGGGAACACATATCCAGTAAAGGCTGTGCTCTAGTCACTCTTTGAAACGTAGTGTTCAAATGCAATCAAAATTAGTCAGAATGAGTTAATCTGATTTTCTTGATTACCCTCATTTTTTCCCTCAGACACTGAGAGAGAAGATCTCAGTTTAAATGTAGGTTCAGCAACAACTTGATAGAATAGCATGGAATACAAAACTACTGATTTTTGATCCATAAGACACAAAAGCATTAACCATTGGAAGTAAGGGTACTGCAAAATATGTAAGTGATCTTGCAAAGTTTTCATTTCTACAAGTGCTTCTGGAGATCGGCAATATTTTTAATTGAAAAAGAAGTACCTTCATTTTGTTTTTTCCCTGTCAAAAATTACAAGTGATATGAAAACTTGGTCCTATATTCTATACAGGTAATTATTTATTTATGTATGTACATTTGTATAAAATACTACTTTTTCTCTCCTTTTCAGAGGCCTTTAAAAAAACCCTCTTCTTTTTTTTTTCCTGGCAAAAAACTGTTTTCAATATAAAGAAGAACTGACAGGGTTTTTTTCTTATTTCATAATGACAAAATTTTTTACAGTATGAGGAAAATATCTGTAAGCTATGATGGTACAGATCTTACAGTTAGATGTGGGGTAGGTCAAACGGAGAACTGATTTTCTACAGAAACCGACGTCTCCTTAGATCTGTAAACATTGAGCTAAAATACTTTACTTCCTGAGGTGAAACCAGTCACTTCCAGCAGTTGCTAAGATATCATTAATAATCATACGTGCAATAAATAACAACATCTGAATTAGCTCCGGAGAGATACATGGCTGAAAATTGCAACAACAAATCACTGCATCTGTAAGAGAATGATCATTACTCCAGTGTGTACAAAAGCTGTTTTAACAACTGTATTCTTTATGGTGAAGCTCACCCTAATTAGCCTTTCAGATTCCTGAGGGAAACGTTTGCAGAGCATTTGACATTGTGATGTTTGATTTAGCAGGGGGAAGGGAGGATGTGTTGCTAAACCTAGAAAGCACAGGGCCACAAGCTTAGCTTTCAATTAGGTCACTTGTATTAATGCGGAAGGGAAGTAAATACTACTTTCAGGAAAATAGTTTGGAAGTAAATTAATAATTAATCAATTTTGTATATGTAAATGTTTTACAGATAGGTCTTTAGTGGCAGGACCATCTTATTGTTAACTGCATGCACCTAAGTACACGTGCAGGCAAAAATATCACTGTTGTATTTATTTCTTCTGCTATCTTTATACCAGTGAAGTTTTTCTCACCGACCTACCCTGTTAACAAGTGCTGGAATTTTGTAGGAAGCTGATGAAATAACCCAAAAAAAGAGTTGGTCAGGTTTTGCTAGCCCAGGTACCAGGGAGGCAGAGGGAGGTTGGTGCTGATACTGAGCCATCCATTCTCTGCAAAGATCCTGGGCTGGAATCAGTCAGGTAGTGAAGTGTCTGATGGTTGTAAACCCTAATGGCTTACTTGTAGATGACTTGTTTCCTAAAGGAAATCTGAAAACCGGGGTCGTATTTCTGAAGTTGTGTGGATAGCCTGAAGTGGTCTAAAAGAAGGCAATACACCATTTGCATATTGTACAACATGGATCAACAGGCACATAAAAACTGATGCCCAGTAGATTTGAATCTGACCACCTCCAGATTGTCTCTTTTTGCAAAGCACCAACACACTTAACAAGCAGAGTGAATACGGTGATGGTGGTAGGGAAGATTCCCATGTGTTACATGATAGCTGTTTCTGTCTTGGTCAGCAAGCAGGATGCCCAGGCTCACAGCAATATTTCCAAACCAAATAGCAGGCAAACAATAGCTTGGGAAGATGGGTTAGAACAAAAAAAGGAACAGGATTTAAGTTACTTTCTTTTACTTTTTTTTTTTTTTGAGAGAAGCAGCTTTCCTACTGGCTCATTGAAATTCCAACCTGCCCTTTTTATTCTCTTACGTTTTATAGAGAACCTAGAAACCTTTATAGAGCTATAGATTCTGCCACGATTGCCAGTTACCTGGTGTCTTTTTGTGGATTTCAGCATGTGTTTGATACCTGTGCAAGTAGTATTCAGGGGATGGCATGAGACAGCAGTGTTACATGCTCAGGTGTTCCAACCATAAATCCATGTACCTGGTGTTTGCAAAACAGATGTAAAAATCAAAGAGAAATAGTTTGGTAAGGTGTGTGTATGTAAATCAGCACTTTTAAAAAAAGAAATTATTGGATAAGTTTGCTGCTTTACTGCCTATTGCTCTTTACCAAATCATATTTCCTAGAGTAAAAAAATTATACGTTTTCACTGCATGCCCTGACAGCTCCAGCTATAATGACAGCAGTTTTTGAAAATCTTTCCTAATAGGCTGGCACTCTAAAATGATGCTAATAGCTTATGAACTAAGGAAATGTACTACAGTCCACTTTTGTTGTTTGCTTGAAGTAAGTCCTTCTTCTGGAGAGGGAGGAAGCATGTCGTTTGAAAACATTTGTTGCAGTTTAAGTTTGCCTACTACCCTAAATAATTCTCATGATTGAATTGACCCAACTCCCACTTCTGACTCCTCCCTCTAAACCCCATAAGGTTTTTGTTTTTATAAAGAGCTGATGAAGATTTTGAAGAAGTTGTGATGGGGATTATCAGATTTTAATATTTCAGTAGCATACAGTACTTTAAAAGGTATGTGTTAAATGCCACACCATATAGAAGCATGGTTCTTGTGCCTTCATTTTTATTGAAGGTGGAAGCACCTTTGTTATCTAGGGAGAGTGTATCTATTAGAGGAAAACTGTGATGTAATTGAAATGGAACCATTAGTATCCTTTGCATAACAATTATGGACTCATTTAATAGGTTTTCTTTCCTCCCCCCTGCTGTATTATGAAGTGACACAGAAATGTAGATTAGGTGGATCACTGACTGCTCTGGAGAGGTAGCTCTGATCATATCTTTAATATAGTTTTCTGAAATACACAATGTACTCACCCAGGGGAAATGTGATAACTTGTAAATTGATAAGTCTATTGTAGTGAAAGGCATAAATCTTGCTGTTGGGGAGGGAGTTGTAGGTAGGCTTGAGAGGGTATCTGAACTAGAATTTACTCCTGAGAGCTGAGGCTCTGAATCAACAAGCACTTCAGAATGCATATAAGTCCCTTTGAAGCCAGACAGATGCAATACATACTTAAGTGCTTTGCTAAATAAAGGTGGGAACCAGTATGTTTAGCTTTTAACACATGCTCAAGCAGTCTTCTAAACCAGGGCCCAAGTCCCTTAAAAAGAGAAAAAAAAATTATACACAGATGCACTGGCACCACAAGCTAGTTAGCTTATGAAGAGTAAGTTTTTCCACAACAGAATCAGCAGGAATTATTATTAAACACAGTCATGTCAACAATGCATAGTGTGGGGCTGCGAGCCAAGTGGAAAACTGTCTTGTGCTCACCAGTCTGCTCAGAGGAGATGAGGCTCCCCAACACCAAAGCAAAGATAGAGGCTACAGAATGAAACTGGTAAGTAAAAAACTAATGCCAATAAAAATCCCGATGCTTTTTGAAGCACATGTGAGTATACATGAAACTGGGAACCATGTTGATTATTAAAAAAAACAGTTTTCTTGACTTGGGCCATTTAAGTGATTAGTGTATTTCAAGGTGTGCAAAGGAAATCTGAGAATGTTTCTGCCAGTCCACAATTCTCTGGATAATGCCCTTGGTTGTCCTTTTCCTTTTTCTTTTATGTGTCAGCAATTATTGACCTCAACCTTCATTTTTGATGAGCTATATAAAGCATTAATAAATGATGAGTAAAAAAAAATGTTGTGGTGCATGATAAAATCACCTGTATTACAAATAAAATGTTCACTTCTGAGATTGCCAGCTATTTTTACGTTCAGCACTCTAAGTGTTTAAACACAATACTGCTTTAAGTGAAATATACACAAAAATCCATTAACGGCTGAGGTTTTGATAGAAATGGGTAAGAGTGTTGGTTCTATACTCAGGACTGGTAAAATATGAGTAAGGAAAATATAGATATTTCCTTAGTGAAAATTACAAGGATAGTCGCTATGCTCTGGTTTTAAATAGAATATTTAAGGTAATTAAGTCAAAGGCAGAACTGGATTTTATATTTGAGTAAAAGTAGCACAGTGGAGGGGAAGAAAAGATTTTACAGAATATTCCCTTTTTGAGATAAAAGTCTTATTCAAGTCTATTCCTTGTATCATATGATAGTTTTTGTTTGGTTTTGTTTTGTTTTCCTAGAAGAAGTAACAGCATCTCTGTGCAAAGTGCACTTTCTCCAACAAAGTAAATTTACAGACCCGCTGAGCCTGAGCCCAGCATGGTATTGCTGTAAATATGTGTCACAGAGAAAACCATTAGGCTGTCAACAAGGGTATGTTCTGAAAAAAATCTGAAGGTTTTTGCTATGGCAAGTCTTCCTACAGGATCTGGATAGAGGCAAATAGTACTAGTCTTAGGTCTTGGGGTTTTTTACTTCAAAGGTCTGAAAGCTAGTTTGTATATTGTGTTCCAATCTGATCTCCTTCCACAGCTCAGTTTAGGAATTTGTTAAAAACGAAAGAGATGCATGACTTTATTTATTCTGTGGCACTAGCAGTGGCCAAACCAGGCTGCTCTGGCTACCAGACTCCAGAGGAGCCAGCAGCATGTGTCCCTACTGGGACCCAGAGGCACAGACAGCCGTGATGATCCCTGGACATCCAGGTGCACATTGTCGCAGATTTGTAAGGTTAAACCCATCTTCCACGCCAGAATAATCTGTTTGCTTCCCATTTCATTTCTTACTCTTCTCTTCCTGCAAGGCAAGCCTGCCAATGTACACCTTCCTCCTTAACCCGTGACCTGCAACTCAAGAGAGAGAGAGGCAGCAGTCATGAAAAAAAAAGAGCTTTTTTCCCCCAACATGAAGGAGCCAGATATACACTCTGGTCAGAGCTATCTGAGGGAAAGGAATCTTGGCTTTCTGTCCCTTCACACTAGGAGGGAGAGGCAATGTTTAGATCCTCAAATGCATCTCCAGTCCCTTTGCCTATCCCTAGCTGCTAGAGGCAGAGTAACACAGGCAGGAGAAGTCCTATGGGACGCTCCTACCTCTTCATCACAGCAGAGATGGAAGCAGGTGCATCAGGCAGGTTTATGAATTTATAATATTTTGCTGTTGCCAGGCAGTGCCTGAAAGTCTTCAGAATGGAACAATCTGGGATGTTTATTCAGTGATCATTTTGTGGGCACTTATTCCGTGAGATAATATTGACTTAGGAAGATAATTCAGCTCCTTTTTTTTATTTGTTCAGGAGGGATGAGAGCCTTTCTTTAAAAGCATGAGGGATGAGGGATAGAGTGGATCCTGGTTGTGGGCAAGTGGATCTCTACAGCTGGGACTAAGTGCAGACTCCTAGGTCCATCTGCGTGCTGCAGCTGAGCCCCTGCTCCATGCCAGGCTGAAACACAGGTCATCCCCTCCATTGGTTCAAGCTACTGTGTAAAAAAGCTCCAGTGCATGCCTCAGAAGACAGCAAGGGTGCATTCTGCAGAATGAGTAAAGGATTGGGATCTGGCAAAGGGCCATGCCCAAGGCAGACATACACCCTCAAAATCCATATGCTTTCATTATGGATACTTGCAGTCTGAAGTCACTTCATTGTTGCTGGTTAAATTTTTGTGAATCAGTCTTTTTTTGAGATCACAAACTGTCCCGAAACCTTTTATGTGGGCAAATGAGCAACGCTGTAGTTAACCAAGTGGAAAAAAAAAAAAAATAGTAACATAGTGTGCCTAAGTTTAGGCACCTAAATCCATATATAGGTTCCTAAAAGTAAGTCTGGTTCTCAGAAGGTCATAATTTTTTGAGAATGAAGCTAGTAATTTGGGTAGCTAGATTTAAACTGAAGTCTCTGAATTTAGCTGGTTGTGAAGCAGCATTTTTGACTTAAACCCAAGCCGTTCTGCCTTTGGAGAATACATCCTTGCTGGAAATGCTAGAAATTTGTATGTACAGTGTTTTACAGATGTGTTCTGTTCTTCATTTTTCCACAAAGAAACAATGATTAAAAAAAAGAGTCTGTGAGGTTTTTTAAAGTAGAAGATAATTAATGTAAATCAGTCCCTAGAAACAATACAGGCTTATTTTCACATTTGCTTGGGATTAAGCTGCTTCCACAAAGTACTTCCACATGTATGCTAATTAGATTTATAACAAAACCAACCATCCCACAATGAAGAGTGAAGACAAAAGTCTTATGAACCATGCCTCGTTCAATCAACATTTATCTCCCTGTTCCAGGCTAGCAGGATTCCCTTTGGGGTTAGCTCCTGCTGAGCACTATAGACCCACATCACTCAGCACCTGACCAAGCCAAGAGACCTCTGGGTGCTTGGAAGTGGATAAGAAGCCTCCTCTGATATGAATATTGTCAGAAGAAAATGGTATATTCTCACTAGTTTTGACTTATTTTTTCAGTCTTTGCTCCGTTTCTGCTCCTGAGACCTGCTTCTGTGTGAGGTGATGTCTCTTTGTGTCAGCTGTGATGTTACGTTCTTATAGACACACACAAGCCCAACCTTCCATTTTTGCTGGATTTGTTTGCATATACCATAAATGAAACCTGATGGTATATCATTCTAACATCTTTATTTTAGAGCTGGTCCCAAGGATGAAGCCAAGTGAGAATTTGATGGCAAAGGCTTAGAAGAGCTGTGATAGACTGGAGTAGCCCATTCTGCTGGCAGCTGCAGAGAAGGCGAAACAGTAGTCTTGCTCTCTGTTCCTACCTAACTTTGCTCTGCCAATACAACTATTTATGTCTCTTTACTGTAAACTGGATCTCTAAAATGACTAAGGTTAAAGATATCCTCTTTTCTGGAGGGGTAATGAAAGGGAAATTTCTACCCAGCCTTGCCCAGGAAGTCAGCTCATAATCTAATGGAGCCCTTGGAAAGACGAGAAGCTCTCATAGTCCAATGAGGTCTCATAGTCACACCCATAAGTGCACTTTCTCTTGTGCCTTTTGTCACTCTCCAAACTTCTGGTTCCTTCATAACCTGACCACCCATCCAATATGCTGCAGACTAAGAGTTTCTTTAATGGAAACCAGAACATAGGGTCAACTGCTGAGTGTGCAGGTATCATCTACAGATGGCCTACACACCTACACAGGAACAAGAGTTATTCTGGTTGCTGTCATATAATATCTGCTTCCTCAGACTTTTTCTGTTGTTCTTTTATAGAGACTTTGAAGACCACTCTTTGAAGGACCAAAGTAATACAGTTCTCTCAGAGACATGATAAACATGTAGACTATGGAAAAGAAACTATGATGCAGCTTTTTTCATACCATTTGGTATGTCACACTCATTAACTGCGAATTTAAGGTCATATCTGAGACCTGCATCTGCATCCCACCCCCGAATGCATCTGATTTCTGTATTCAGCATGCATAGAACATAATCCTATTTTGACAAAAGTTAATAATTATTAAATATCTCATCCTACAATTGCAGTATACACAAATCATATTTTGAGTGCAGATCAGGGTGTGTGACTTCTTTACAGAGTGAAAAGTGATCCCGCCTTATCAGACATCTGTCAATACTGCCATTTCTGAACTTCAGTTGGTGCTGCATTACACAGCCACTTTGGTTTTTGTTATCAAGGCAGTTACTTCTGAAGCTCTTCAGCTACCTTTTTGCTTTCGGTGGTTGATAAGCTTTTTTGTCAGTGCCTGGGTAGATGTGTTGTTTTCATCAGCACAACCTCTCTGCCGTAAGCATCAGAGTCTTCTACAGAAGCTGTTATGTTCTGTGAGATGTTCCTAGATCACTTAGGATCTCACATAGACCTGGTCCTGGGGGTGGTTGCAGCTTACCAAAGACAAATTTGGTACCAAATGCTAAAGACTGCAAAGGTAAATGGAAAGTGTGCGCTGGTTCACTTTCGTTAGTTCAGGACTCAAGGGTGTCCTGGGTGAAATGTATCAATAACAGCACACGTAACTCCTTGAGATTTGTTCTGTGATTAATCCAGTGTGCATCCACTACATGCAACCTCTCAGATCCCAAAATGAGGTAATTTATTAGAAGAAAGCATGACTGGGAAAATTGCTAGGTGATGAAAACTGTGCATTAACATCTATGCTTTTTTGGATAAGAGACTATAGACATGAGGGCTAAGGTCAAATAAAATTTTAGATCACAGTATTTCCATCTGCAGAAAATTGTACAAAGGATTTGTGAGAGGAAAGGTGAAGGAGAAACTTTTTGAAGCTGCAATAGACAACAGCAAGGGGTCAGTGTATGGTCAGGGCCATGTTTAAACAATGGCATACTCTTTTCTCTGCGCTGTATAACAAATAATGTTTGTGTAATTAAAATTATGGTTTTAACTGCGTATATTTCTTTATTAAGCCCTCTCTCTTTCTGAAACAAAAGCAGCTTTTCTTTGTGTACCTTAAGCTATTTCCAAAGCAGTGCAAATCAGCGCCAATGGAGCACAAATCTAAAGGGATAGTGAGCGGGGCACACAGCGGCAACCTGTTTGTGCGTAGCTGTGTAGATATGCATTTTCAGGGTGTGGAATTTGAGGAGGAGGGCAGAAATCAGTTACAGCCCCCACCAAACTTCAGCTTGTAGTATGAAACAGGAAGCATCTTTGCACAGGAGCAGGAGTGTTCCTCAGGGATCTGTGCGCATCCCAATGAAGTACTTTCACTTTGAATCATTTATACTATAGTGGTACCACTTCCACGCATAAGCACCTCTTAGGCTGGCAAGAACATTTCCTCTTAGCTGCCTCCTGGTAAAGCACCTATCTTCTACAGGAAAAATCAAATTACCTCTTGTGCTGGATCAACATAACAAAAATGGGTGAAGGATTTACTTTGTCCTGCAAGTACACCTTAATAAAGCATATTTTTTAAAAAATGGCCACTTCATGGTTTCATTTTCATTTTTGTTTTCGTTTTTTCTTTTTTTCTTTTTTCTTTTTTCTTTTTTTCTTTTTTCTTTTTTCTTTTTTTCTTTTTTCTTTTTTCTTTTTTTCTTTTTTCTTTTTTCTTTTTTTCTTTTTTTCATTTTTTCTTTTCTTCTTTTTTTGTTTTAAAAATGGCCACTTCATGGTTTCATTTTCATTTTCATTTTCTTTTTTTCTTTTTTTCTTTTTTTCTTTTTTTCTTTTTTTCTTTTTTTTCAGGACCTGGGAAATTCAGATATTTACTCAAGGCATAGAATTTTCTAAGATATCCTGCAGGGATTCTTTTTTTTTTTAAGAATTAAACACTAGCCTCAGTGCAGAGGTTGATGTGATTTCATAGCACAGCAGGAATCCCATCACAATTTAGAATAGTTTTTAATCTTACACTTGGTATCAGAAACAGCTGCATTAGGGCAGACTCAGCCTTGGAGGAGATCAGCCAAGCAAGGTCTTAAGGGTGCATTTTCAGAGTGGTGCCTAGTGATTTAGCCACATGACTCCTATTACTTTAAATCACTAAATCACTAGGCACCACTCCAAAATATTACTCCCAGAGTCTCTTTCTTAAGGAACCTCATGGAGCATTTACATTTAACAAGTCTGAAACACCCGTACAGCAGTATTTGCCTTAGCTCACTCCTAAAACCGTTTTCTTTGCACAACTGCACTTGATTAATTAATTGAAAAGTCTTGTGTGTCTGTTTTTCACCCTGCCATTTATATTTGAATTTTGTCATCTAGGCTTCAAATAAGACTTCGTCAGAAATGTGGAGTTACATATTTTTCCATTTGGCCTTATTCAATGTACATTTCTTGGATTTTAGATACACCTTCTAAGCATTACTAAAAAGCTGGTGAATACTTGAACAACTTTCTGAACAGAACTAAAACAGCAGATAAGGAAATGTGACTATTTAAATAGAACAATCATTTTCCATTTTTTTCCTGTGTGTAACAATTAAAACACCTAAACCTAAGTCTTCTATTTCAATGTAAACTGTCCTATCCATCTTAAACTAATAATACATTTAACTGCTTGACACATCAGCTGGAATGATTAAATTATGTAGCAGTAGAGATATCTCTAGAAACAATGACAGGTGGGACAAACCTATCAACAGTAGTTTGAAATGGTAGAGGGGGAGAAGTATTTTCAAATGTTAAGACATCAGCATCAGTCTCACCATTGTGAAATACAGCTTCAAGTTTATAAGATTTGCCATTCAACAACCATTTCTTGTCTTCAGTGCACTCTTTTCAAATCTGGACTGAGAGGTGTGTGTTTGTAGATGTGAATATGTATGCACATATATGAGTACACGGAAAGACCAACCTCTTGCATATCTTGTTTTATTAGAAGGATACTGAAGTGGTGTCCCGCATGTTCACTGCTAGGACATTGTACCTAGCTTAGGTGGAAGCATATGGAAAGAGGAAGACCCCACCTGGAATGAACACAAGCCCCTGCTGTAAAGTATATCTGGTGTTTTTCCTTTTGGATCAGCCTATGGAGAAAGAAGGCCAGATGGAAAGACTATCATATTTGCATTTCTCTCCTTTACAAAATTGTAGTTCAGAATTTCTTAGCTAATCAAGACCCACTGTGCCTTTTTTTTTCAGCATTTTTTCAGGGCACTGGAGTCTCCATTTCTCCAGGCTAAAAAACCTCATCTGCCTCAGCCACTCCTCATAAGTCTTGTGCTCTGAAACATGCATTTTGCACCATTGGGTTTTTATCAGGCAAACTTCAGGCAAAAAAACTGGGGTCAGCCACACTAAAGCCTTATTTTTAAGGCTTAAAGATAAGGCTTAAAGCTCTTAAGCTCTTGAAGAACATCTTATGCTTGCAGATACTGTTGGATGTCTCTGCTGATGGAAGAGCACATAAAGTAGGCAACACCCATGAAGGAGCAGTTGCTGAGAGTATGAGTCCCACTGAGGAAGAATCAGAAGGTGCAAGCTGTGAGCAAGCTGTCCTGCTGTGTAATTGGATGATCAGTGAAACCCTCACATGTCTAAGTGCTAAAGGTACATTTCTGCTTCCTTCATGGTCTGACTAAGCTTCCTTGCCTGACTCTCTCCTGGTTTTGGAGCCACCAAAACGTATACCCATTAGGAAGTTGGGTGCATAGTTGCTTAAAGATGAACAACTTGAAATTTCTAGTACAAAAGCATTGAATTCCATTACAGAATTAATTTCTCCAGGAGACGGGGGTGATCCAAGCTGGGTTTTCCACGCTCAGTATTAAACACTATCATTTCCTTTTCAGTATGGAACCTATTTTTGCACATCTTGATTTATCCAACCTTGTGAATCACAGGGTTCTAAAAAGATACTTGGTCCTTGTGGAATTAAAAAGTAATTATTCCATTCACCTAATGGGACAGGAAGAGACGAGTCTGGTAATTCATTTCTTACACTCTTCATTGGTTTTCCTCTTCTGAGGCAAAGGCAGAACCAGTTGTCTTTCCCCTCTGTGCAAGGCTCCATCTTAGTCTAACAGCTATTCAACAGCAACAACCTCCTAAAGATGTGGTCCCCAAGACACTTTCCTCTTTGCAGAAAGCCCATGTGCTCTCATTAAAGCACTAGGTATGACACATCCTCTGTGTTACTTTTCCCAATTAATCAAATTCAGCATTCACCAAACCTAAACTTATTAATTCTGTAACCAGATATAATTGTAAAAAAATACTGTCATTTTATTATGGATTGCTTGTAAGGAATCAAAGGAAAACAATAACTACAACAGAAAGAGCCATGGGATAAGTTATCCATAGCCGTCCAAATGTTGAACTTTCTTAATTTATTTCCAATAAATATGAGATTGCTTTGGTTTCTAGCACTATTTTGAGAAAAAGCCAAACAAAAAAAAATATGACTTTGCTCAAGACATAAAGAGGAGAAATTGAATAGGCCTTTAAAGAATTTTAAATTACTGGAAAGGTTGCTGTCTACACAATGAGAGAAAATTACTGCTTCTCTGCAGCGCAAGTTATGTATTTAGTGGTTTCTCTACACAGAAGATATAGTCCATTAATCATGTCAAAATACCTCTTTTAGTTTAGGTCTTCGTGTCTAGCAAACCATTTAAAGATCTGTAAGAATTTTTTTCTTTTTTTTTTAATGTTTGAGGGAATTTTGTGTTAAAATGTCAGAAAAATCCATGGTTATTTTTTGTTAAAAATGTTTCAATTTCTTGAATTAAAGCAAAACATAAAAAAATTTTGTTTCCCAAATTGAGATTCCATAGTATTACCTCTGAAAATTGGAAAGAGCAAAAACCATCCAGTGGTTTTGAAAATAAATATGTTTCTTAGGCTCACTAACCTCTGTGTTTTCCCACAGGCTGACTTGACAAGGCACTGAAAAGCCTGGGATCTGGGAGACACTGTAAATTTGGTGAATGTCCTTGGAAATGAGGAACCAGAACTTCAGAGCTCCCTTTCAGGTGGGTTGTTTGGAAGTGCATAAAAGCTATCAGTGTTTAAGGCCAAGGGTTTTGTGGGTTGAAAGGAGTCCAGAATCTACTAACTTTTAGAATTATGTAATTCCATTAAGTGTGTCAGCAGGAAGTGAGGTCAATGCATTGGTAGGGAATATGGGAGGATGATGCGAGTAGTCTCCATAGATATGAGTGCAGTAAGGTCAGGAGGCTGAGCAGATCTACTGAAACCAAAGAAAATTTTAGTACATCTGTAGACAGGTGTAAATATATAATTAATTTATTTTGGTGGCAGAAGGTATGTAACTATCAGAGCAGTGAAGCTCTGAAAGAGACTTCCAATTACACACAGAGGAGTTAAAAACCTCCTCTGATGTTTCAGTGCCCAGGTTCTAAACATTTAATGGGGCAGGGGATGGGCTTGATGAACTGTGATGAGCTCAATGAACCTTGCTACCTTGTGTTCAAAAAGCTACATCAGTTTCTCCAAATCAGCATTTTCCTGCAATGATGCTGCCAGATTTCCAAGTTGCTCTACTTACATGCCAACAGTGCGGGGGAACCTACAGGGTTCTGACAGCTATTGGTGGAGAGGCTTCAGTTGATATTGCCTTCTTCTGCAACACAGGAAGAAAATGCCACTGCAGAATTAAGCAACTTGAGGAAATCTTTCTGTTTGATATGGTCATTTTAAAGGCTACACACAGTCAGGTGGAATTTGGTAGGGCTTGAGGTCTGAATTCCATTATAAGTCGGCATGTGAAAAGCACCGATTTTACAAAATACTCCCTTAAAAAGGGCAAAATTCATCTGCTACAAAACTTTCATAGTCATGACCTCTCTGTGCACAAACCTGAGGACATGGTAAAGAGCACTGTCATCTTCCTCAGTCCATGTGTTTTAATTTATTGCAATCGGAAATAAGTGTGTAAGAAGCGGAAAGCAGGGGTGGAGTCATTCTAACCTGGGTTTGAATCAAGGGTTTGGAAAAAATTCCTCAAAGCCTTTTTGCTTACATGTACCCAATGGGAATTTTGCATCCATTTTAGCAAGACGTAACCTGGTATTTGTAAAGTTGTGATGTACTAAATTAGTTCCCTTCTGGGGAAATTGAAATGACAATTGCATACCTTGGACTTTTCTCTGAAAATATTAAATCACCAATTATATAAGTGATATGCCTTGAAAGAGTTTCTAACTCCTGTACTAAAATAAGATCTTTACTGAACATTTCTTACTGGCAAGAATATGTGTCAGACAGCAGAATATATCTTATTTATTTAGTCATAATGTCACCTAGAGTTTCTTGCCATTAATTTAGGATTTCTAGGATGCCATAGTCTCTCCATTTTAGAACATTAAAAAAAATAAATTCAAGCGTGGAATAAAATTTCAATAAAGTAGTGTAAAAATAAAACTTGACTTCATATATGACAACAAAACTCCAGCTCTACACATTCCTTTAAGCTTTCAGAGGAGGGATGTTTCCAAAGGTGAGTTACTTTAGTTTGCCAGTTAAGTCCAGAGGAGATGTTTCACTTGCAACTACAAACCCAGGAATATTGGAAATACCGGAAGAAGCTTAACAATAACGCACCTACTTTCTCAAAAATGTTTTTCATTCTTTTAAAGCCTCTGCATGAGAGACACCAGCAGAAAGAACTTTTCCATAATTTTACTTCCCTGTCCTCAATTCTTCTTCCATCTCTGGAGTGCTCTGAAAATGATCTTAAATGAAAGAGCACACCAAAATCCTTTCACCAATCTTGCTGCATTCAATTTTCTGTCATGCCTTTTCCTCTCATCACAGTATTCCTAAAATTGACAAGCAGCATTGTTCAGGACTACCTGATGTTCTGTGGATATGCCTGTATTTATATGCCCATAAATTCCTGTGAATATATTCAAGCAATCCATGAAGAGAAGCAGTCATAGCTGTCAGAACAGCTCCACTGCAGCCCAAAACACCTATGATCTCAGTGCTGCTGATTTTTGTGTGTTATTTGTAAATCAATGAAAAGTGTATTTTGAGTAAGAAATCATGATTGTGGTCAGTGTTTGGAAGTGCTTATTAAAGGGATATTTGTTTGTGTTGTAGAGACAATGCCCTACTTTACATTCATGAACCTTGAATGGAACCTTAAACCTTTGCCCCAAAAAAGCAAAAGTGGAACCACTCCCACTGATGTCAGTGAAACTTATCTTTTGGAGTGAAATATATTCTTAAATGTCTGTTGGACACAGAACTTCTGTGAGATTTGTACTGGGATTGTTTAAAATTTTAACCTACCTGAAGATGCTTTTTTGGATCATGGAATATTTGCCTGCCATGCTGAATTCTTTAGGCTCCTAATCTGATCATGCCCACTGCATTCTGCCATGAAGTAGTCCCTTCCCTGATGCAGAAAAGGCCTAAGCTGTAATAAAAGGCAGAGAATACCCAAATACGAGTATGATGCTATTTTATTCCTGAACCTATGGTGATGACAGATGAAAATCAATGAGTTTCAGCTATGAGAACTGTTAGAAAACTTTCTGCTATGTCTGTGGCAAGAAAGCATAACAAGTACAGACTGTGTCCCAGGAGTGTTGGGCTGAAGTAGTACATGACCACTTTGACTGCCTCCCTTAAAACTGGTGAGTGGAAGAGAAAGGACCACAACTTTCAGTGGCCAAAGATACCAAATATTTCTAATCTGCTGCTCATGCAAGATGAAGAAGAAATGAGTCAGCTAATTTATCACCATGTAACTTTGGCTGTTTCTGTGTTTCCCCTTTTGCATTCACTCTTTCATTCTTGGTAAAGGCTCTAGTCTGGGACTAATCAATAAATCTGAAATTAAGAGATTAAAAGAAACTCCATCAAAATGCCTCAAGCCTTATTTGATGACACTTTTCCTTCTCTGAAGACAGCATGCAAGTATTGTGCTCTGTCCTAAATTAATCAATGTGTTATTTTTTTGTAAGACAACTTGTTTTTGCTAAGAATTATGTATATCAGAGGCTTCTGTAGCCTAACAAATGAACAATGAAAGGTCAACAAACTGGTTTTATTGCTCTTTTGATGTAAATGTTTGTTCATACTAGGTCTAGACCAAATTCTTAGCTGTAGTGTGCATAGCTGAGATGAATGGGAACAATGGAGGTATATTTGAAGAATCCATTGGTTCTTCATTTAGCTGAAAATCCAGCCTTTCAAACAATTTAATGCAAGCTTGAGTCTTTAAATTATACTTTGAATGTCTTAGAAGAGCTATCTGACAACCCTCAGTCACTGAGCCTTCTTCAGCATCACCTAATGACGTTCATAGATCAGAATATAGCTGGTCATATTTTTTTTCTAATTTATTATTTTTATAATTTATTTTCTTGATGATTTTCTTGGCAAAGGATGTTGATTTCCCTGTATTGAAACATTTTTAAAGGTGACAATTTCAATTATATTTAGGACAAAACAAAAGTGAAAGACAGAATTGTGGTAATGAATTTTTCTGCTTTGGCAGAGACACAAGTGAACATTTTGATTTTTTATTTCAAAGTGATTCTGCTTAGCATGCATTGTAATAAAATGCTTAGTGTGTGCTGAAGCAATGAAAGTCACAAAGAAACGTTCAACGAAAACCCCAAATAAACAATCTTTATTTACCCCAAATATTTTTTTTAAATAAGTGTTTTTGAAAGGTCCTAGAAGTCTTGGTTAGTTAGAGGTTAGTTAGGCTAATGGGATAAGGACCAGTTTCTGATACAAATGGTGCACAGGAGAATGATGTAGATGATGCTTTGCTCCCATTCAAAGCACAGGTCAGATGACACGGTCAATGTTGGCAGCAGGCATGGATGAAGAATGAAGCTGCACAGGTCAGGAATCCTCCCAGAAACTGTGAAATGGCTATAACCCTGATGTAAAACATTGACTTGATTCATTGGTCACTTCTTGATGAGAAATTTTTGTGTTGCCATACTTTCTCTTCCATGTTTCCAGTTATCTCAGAAGTGGTAGAGCAGGTTCTCCCACTGTCATCTTTCCTCTGCCTGTTTGACATTCCCAAGGGAAGAGGCCTTTCCTGACTTGGCTTCTCATCTGGGAGCAGAGCTTATGCCTTCGGATTTAAATAAAGAGGCAATTACGCTGTTTCTGCACCACTTGTATCTTTAAGAAAAAAATTTGCTTAGTGCTGAGCTTACCATAGTTTTAGGCTCGAAAGGTGTTGAAAACATTGATTTATTAATAAAATAGCAACACTAATGTCCCACTGACTTCTCAGCTCTTTTAACTGCAAGTATTAGTTTAGTCCTTAGATGTTGGATGCTTCTCACTTCTGATTCAAAATTACAACCCCGAGGCTGTTTTTATGATAGTGGAAAAAGCTGATGGAAAAGATACAGTAGTGAATTATCTCTTCAGTTTCCTAATGTTCAGTATTTTCCCTACCACTTACTTTTAGCTTGTAGTGTTTGGCATATTGATTAGGCAAAACACGTATTCATGCAAATAGACTGCTACATGTATGTTAGAAAACAAAAAAACCCCTCTGTAGAAGACTGCACATTATGTTCATGCATTTAGTGCATGGAAAAGTTTAAACTGACTTCTGAATGTTCTGGTATCCTGAATCAAACAGGAAAGTGAGAAAAATATCTCATTCAGTATCTGTCTGATATATATTTAATAGTGCTCCCAGTCCTTTGCTAAGTCTTGTGTTTTTTTCAGTGTCCAAAGTATTCTCATCTTCATTTCTTCAGAAGTCCGCAGTTTCCTGCTGCTCTCTCTTTATCAGTGTGAGAAGGAAAGGAGCATCTGGTTGGGGAAAAATAGATAGCTTGATAGTCTTGCTGTATTTCTTTGGAAAGGCATTAAAATGTCATAGCAGTATGTGTATAATACGTACCCTCAGATGATCTGTCAGTTATGTAAAGACTCATTTTGCAGAATAACAGGCCTGCTATCAATATGGAGTAGAAGCAATGTTTTTAAAAATGCCATACCTCATACTTAAACACCTGGAAAGCTGAAGAAACTCTCTGTGCTGCAGTTTCCAATTTGTTACCTACAGCAAATGATGATTCATTATTCCTTATTGTTGCACAGCATTATATTGTGAAGTCATGATTTTGGGGGTTTTTGGGCTTTGGGGCTTTTCTGGTGGGGTTGTTTTTTTTTTTTTCTTTCGTGGTTGTACTTTTTTGTTTGTTTGCTTTTTGGTTTTTTGTTTGTTTGGGGTTTTTTGTTTGGTTGGTTAGGGGCTTTTTTTGGTTTTGTTTTTTTGGGGGTTTTTTTGTTCATTTAACCTGTAATTTGAAGGTAAAGTTTTGGCTTGTTTGGAAACATTTTGATGTAGAATTTTGGCTTCGAGATGTAACAGCCTTTAGTTCTGAAACTGCTTAGACATCATGATGAAAGGCACTCTTGATACAAGATTCTTAAGATAATGCAGTCTGCAATTCTTTCCAGAGGATGAACTTGTATTTCCTGTTTCACAATACTGTGGGTTGGAAATTGCCATCTAGACAGAGATTTATGTTGCTATTAAGTGTTTTAGGTCTTTTTGTGACTTAATGGTATTATTTTCTTTTCTTTACGAAGGTACATTATTGTTTTCTCTTCCATTTCCCATAAATGTGTGTACAGGTACTGAAAAGAGAAAAATAATCAAGGACTTCAGGACATGTTTGGCTTTTTTTTTTTTAATTGACATTGATTGATCTTTTTTATCTTGTCTATTTTTCTTGAAATTGCTTCTGAAAAATTGCATAAGGACATATTCTTTGCTTAGGAGCAAATTCTTCTGCTTTCAAAATGGTAAAAGAATGGCATGCAGAGAAAAATTCTCCCCTTCATTTGAGCTCTAAACTCAACTGCCATCAGGACAGACTGTAGCTAAAAATAAATATGAATTTTTCTTTTCTTAAAAGCTTATATATTTTGCCATATTATCTTTAAATGTTAGGTGCTTAAATGTCTCTCTCTATCATGATAATCATCCTTGTGTTTTTACCATATTTTGTGTAGAGAACAAAATGCTGAGGAGTTTTAACAATACTTTCCATGAAATTTGCAAATTTTGAGTTGTCCTTATACATCATTCCTATTTGTGGGTTTTATACTGTTGGAGAGAGCCTGTGCAGCCAGAGGTCATACCTACAGAATAGGACTATCAAATAAAACCTGCTGGTAAACTGAGAAAAATCAGTAATAATGGTAAAAATGCACCAACAGTATAAATTATACTCTATTGTAAAAAAATAAATTCAGCGTTTGTATATTCATTGGACATGTCAAATTTCAGGGTTTACTCACGTCACTTGGGAGATCAAATTATCACACGGAAGGTATGAATGTAATGAGAAAGCAGGTCACCCTGTGGATTGTCACATCACTGCAGCACTTGGAATGTATCGCAGATATTTCTGACATTGGTTTTACAGTTAGCAACACAAATGAGTACACACATGTGCAATGTCTGCAGGAGAGATGTTGTGTTTTTTCTGAATTCTGGTGGATGCAGAAGAGGTTTGCGGTGGAGTGGTATTGGGGACTTTTCCTTTAATTATGAAACCACACCAAAGTAAACAACCACATTCCTATTCTGACTGGTGCTCCACCAAAACCTTGCCCTGCCCTGGATCTGTCTCCTTGACCTGCTCCTGTCAAGGAGATAACCAGTTTTGTGGGACTGCTCAGAAACCTCTCTTCTCTTGTTTCAATTTTATGCACCTGCTTTTACACAGTGTTGTGATTAATATTCCAGGCAGCATTTCATAAAATTTTTTTACTGCTTTTTTGTGCCTCATGAATGACATGTCTTCACTTCAAGGGCGATTTTCCTACTGGCAAGATGAGGATGTGGCTCACCAAGTATCACCTTCAGGAACAAGCAACATAAGTACTATAATGAGATGGGTCTTTGCAGAGCCTGTAATTGGTGACAAGGCATGGCAGCTTCTTATCAGGCAGAGATGTACAACACGGGGCTGATTAATGAGGCTGGAACATCACAGTTGAGAGCCTTCCAGGCACTACTAGACATAAGAATGTCAAATATTCTGTAGGTTATTACTGTGCCCAGAGCCTCCAATTTGCATCACAAAACCTTTAGGTAGGCCAATTCAAGATAATCCAGGATGAGATCCCGCTTCTTAGATGGATTATCAATTCCATGGCCTGCAATCCATCATTCTTAATCCCAGCTCTCATGGACGGCAGTAACAGTCATCTCAACTTGCAGCTCTGCTCACTTTAACTGGGTTAGTTTAGTAACCCTCCTTGTATTAAAGTCAGCTTGGGAAGAGATGTAATATTTTCAGTTAGGAAGACCTAGAAACTGACTGTAGTAAGATTTGATTGTCGATCAAGAAATAGGAATTTAGTCATGTTAAGAAGTCTTCAAGGAGATCTATGTGGAACAAATAATGACATAAAACGGCAAACAAAGAACTCTGCAAGGATACCACCAAAACAATAAGGAAACTGATTGGAAACTGGTTAAAAAAAGGGGTTTTTTCTTTGGAGGAAGAACTTTGATGATTTACTATTTTTATTTGATTTATGTATTTCTGAGTTTGGGTTTTGTGTGTTTTTAGAACTCTTGGGCTAAAAACCCCCAACTACTTTGTGAAACCAAAAGCACATTCAAATTAGTAGAATTTTAAGACAGATTTTTCCTGTTTTTAAATAATCATAGATGACTGTTAAAATAATGCATTGGATTGTGTCTTCTCTCTCCCCGCTCCCGATGTGAGATGTTTTAAGGAGAAGGATTCCATGTAAAGGGTAGAAGGGAGACCCTAAGTATGCTGCACTCTAAGAGGTATTTGGTTTCATTTTTAGAAACCATCTCCCACACACGCCCCTGGCATGAATAAAGTTCTGTGGCAACTCTATTAGTTGATTAGTTGATTGTGAGGTTTGATCAGAAAAAAATTGCAAAAGAAAGAAAATCAGACTCCAAAACACCTTTTGGTGCCAGTTATGAAAATTTTTGTTAAGTAGCTTTCCATGCCTCACCACAAATATTCCCAGAGCACATTTTGCAAGTGTATCTCCAGAGTATTGTCAATCATATGCAAAATGCAAGTTTTGATTGAAAACACTGGGTTTTCCTTTGGTTTGGTTTGTTCTTAAGAAGTTACGTTGCTGAGGTGACAATACCATGCCACAAGCATAAGACGTGCCTGCCAGGCAGCATGCCACTGAGCTGAATTGCTAACAGTGACTAAATAACACTGCAGGCTTAGCCTACAGATTTCTCTTCCTTTGCTGACACTGGTCTTTCAGACAGTGATTCAAAAGGATTACAGCTGAAGCCAATGTTATTTGTTCGTGGACAGTTTCATGGGCAAAGTATTGAAAATCTTACCTTAACTAAAACACAGATTCAGTCAAAGAAGTAGTAGATCTGCCTTGTCTTCCATCATTAGCTTTCAGTCATCACTTTCCCTTGAGGCTAACACATTCAGATTTAATAGTTTCTGTGTGTGTGTGTGTGTGTGTTGATGATTAAAATAATGGCCAGAGAACTCGCAGTCCTTTAAAAGGCCAGATGTGGAAATGTATGTGGTAAATCCACATAATAAAAATCTGTTAGTCCTTCTACTGCAAGCCAACTTCTTTTAATTTTTCGGTGAGCATTTTAGGGTTTTGCTTTATTTTTCTGGTCACGATGGCAGTCTTGTCATTTAGTTTCTCTTATTATGCTTTTATCTAAGGCATGATCCTTATGCCGTGTAAGCTGTTTTTATTATCCAACCAATGGCAGATTTGCTAAGGATAGTGATCCAATATTTCTTGGAATATCTCATAAATTCTTAAAACAAAATCTTGTTAATTTAATTTGAGGTTTTCATTGAATAATTTCTCAGTATTTTTATGGATTCTGATAGAAAAGAATCGTTATCCTTTATAGGGAAGATGTAATTTGTTTTCACATATCAAAAGCAGTGGAAATCCATTGACTGTAGGGAACCTTGACTAAAAAGGTATCCTTTTTCAAGGCTGAACCTACACTGAATGACTTCAAAGGAACCATCAAACGACATGTGAATACTTCTTGAAGCTGATATGTCAATACTTGTTGAAGTAACAAGGCTATGTGTAGCCTTTTAAATGGCCTACCACTTTTACCTATTTGAGTGTCTAGTCAAGTGGGACAACACTAAGGTACAAGCCAGCAGAGAGGAAACACAACAAAACATGTCAGAGCAGACACTGTGGCCAATGCCTTCAAAAATTTAAGTATTTATAACAGCTTTGTTCTTGTATTTTTTTTATTGTTCCTGGAGGACTTTGAATGTTGAGTTCTTCATCCTATTGTATGGTTGTTGTGTGAACAAAATGCAAATGTGTTCCAACCCCACAAAGAAATTAGCAAGGGCTATCAAGCCATGGTAAGACCTGCATATCAGGTCATAGGACATAGCCCCTGAGACCCTAAGACAGAACCAGAAGGGAGAAATCCTTCAGGACAAATGGTCCAACTGACTGACAAATGGTTCCTCAGACTGACCTGATAAACACTGCCAAAAAACTGTGCAGCTTTGAGCTGAGACAATTGGTCTTGATGGTGGGCCCTAAATTGGCCTATTCTGGTATTTTACCATTAAGTCAAAAAGGTCTTGTAATGAGAATTTTAAGTTCTTGGCAGCCCAAAGCAGAACTTGATTATGAACAGCAATCTGAACTTTGTTAAATAAGGACCGTATATACAAACGTGCCAATAACTGGGAAGTTTCCATAATGAAACCACTGGCCAGGTTTTCCAAGCACATTAGCCCCGATTGTATGCCCAAGAGTGTTAGTTGGTCTGTGAAAATCTGGCAGCCATTGCATTTCTCCACTGTTTCTGAAAATCAGTGACATAATTAAACAGCCATCTGTTTTTTCATTTCTTTTCCGTTCTAATTTGGATGGGACTTTTCTATTGTCTTGTACTCTTCTCTTTTTGGTGCATCAATAAGTGTTAAATAAACACTGGCTTTGTTTTAGAAGACAATAAAACAGTTGGTGCCTTTTTGCTCTTCTGAGTCTGCTAACACACGATTGTTCACCTATAAAGGCATACATTTCTCTTTGCTAAACAATTGCTTCTTAACAGCTGGTAATTCACAAATGATGGGATAGGTTGTGATCCTGTAGCCTGTTTTGTATGTATGATCCTTTGGATTTCATCTGCGTCTCACTGAAGGTCAACAGGGCTCTCATGACAATTCACTTGTATACCTTCAAGCATGCAAAGCAAATGAGAATTTGGCCTGAAATTATTGAAAAAACCCACAAGTGTAAGGCATTCCCTATGATGGTCAAATTTTACACATCACAATAATGCCTAAAATTTTATACTCTCAATAGTTTTTGTTTGTTTGCTTGTTTTTCCTCATTTTTGGGCTACTCAGTAGAGTTATGACGGGACAATGAGAGATTTTACTAGCCATTATTTCTTTTAGGTGTCACTTACTTTTATTATCTGAGGAGTTGGGTATGTAGCATGGGAAACAGCTGTGGTACCAGAGCAGAAAATATTACGTTACTGACAGCATGAATTTATTATTGACAATTTTGAACTGGAGAACATTTTAATACCTTGTGCTTACAAACTATCACTTGGGAGAGGTTTCAGACAAAAGGCAGAACTGAGTTTTTTCGCTCTAGGTTTGGTGTTTGTTTTTTATTTGTCTCTGCTCACTTTACAGTTCCACTTCTGAACTTGTGAACCTATCGAAACGGCATTCACAGAGTATTTAACCTGCTACAATTCTGTCACCAGAAGGTGTTTGGTAGACCCATTCGTATCATAACCTTTCTTTCTCAGTCACATCATCAATCAATCAATCAATCAATCAGCCATTTGCGCATGTTGGAAAACAGACTGTCCTAGGAGTAAAGAATCCCCTTCCCCAGAAATGCAGAAATGAAAAGAAAACTGACTCATTTAAGACTATTTGTAAGGTTTCTTTTCTTTTAGATCTGCTTTCCCTGCAGCAATAGAAAATACACTGTGGTAATCCAGAGACAGGAGAGGAAGAATGAGATTAAAATTTATGCAAAAATCATGTCCTGAACATGGGTTTAAATGCCTAGACATCTGACTTCCAGAAGATTTTCCAGTCTTCTTTATTTATTCCTGAGATTAATAGGAAGAAGGCCAAAAAAAATAAAGCCACTTTCATATCATTGTACTCCTCTGCTCATGCTAATTGTGACCAGCAATTCTAACCAATGCAGGCAACAGGCTAAGATGGAACACACATAATTTTGGCAATTAGGAGAGGGATTGCCAGTCTCACTTTCTCCCATACAGGATGTTTTTTAAGTATTTTCTGTCGTGGTAGTAGTGGTGACAGGCTAGGTAGGACATGTTCCTCTCAGAGTGGACTGACTCCTCTGGTTTCCTTCAGGCACCAGTGAAGATGTTTAGGGCTGGAGAAAAAGACCGTGATAACTCCCCTCTGCTGAGAAAGGGCTTTTAATCACTGGATGGTTGAAAAAAGGGTTTATATTTTTTGAAAGAAAAGTAAGGTGACTCATAGATACTCCGTATTGAAATCAGAGAATATTCAATATTTGCAAACATCACTGGATCCTTATGGAAGGAACTGAAATACCAGAAAGAGCTTTTTCACATAGAAGATTGTCCCTTCCCAGTACCACTTCTTTGTGTATGATATATCTCATCAGGTATGGCACCTGAGCCTTCTTGTCAACTTATCTTGGGAATTTGGCCATGCGATATCTAGATTACAGTGTCCTCCTTTGAGGCTGTAAGTTTAGTTTTTCAATACTTAGCACTGAGGCATTTGCATGTGGAGGAGGGAAAGAGTGATTTTTTTTGGTTGCTTTTGAAAAAAAAAACCACAAGGAAACCAAGTATCAACTCACACAGCCACTACTTGAAAGCAGATGAACTAAATCTTGTGAAATTCTCAGCTCTTGGCAACTATATTAGGCTCTGAGACTTAATGTAGAGGGTCTTCTGTCAACATACTTAACACATCCATCAGGGACTGTATTCAAGGGATTAGAACTTTGAAATAAAAGTTTTCCTACCCCCTGGCCTTCTTCTATGAAAAGACACATTCTTGTGCCTTTTTAGGAATACAAACAAGATCAAGGTAAGCAGCAGAAGGCAAAGCAATGATGGAATTTTATTCACTTAAGGAAGATAATATTCTAATCTCAGTGCTTTATGTAGAAGTTTTCCTACCTTTTAGTAATAGTTATGGAAAAATGGCTCAGATAGTTATGCAGTTGTAAATCTTTTAGGTAAATTATAAATACTGTAGAACAAATTCAGTTTTCAAGCTTTTATTGGGTTAAGTAGGGTTTAATTAATTATGGTTTCCTAGATACACTCTCCTTCCTTTAAATTCTTCCTATTCCCACTGCCTTAATCAAAATCTGTTGGCACTCAAAACAAAGACTTCGGTGCAGAAACAGTGATCCAGATGAACTGTCTGTCCACACGTTGATCCTGGGGAGCCAGTTTTCCTTGCCCTTGTAATTTTCTTTTCAGGGAAAGAAAACAGTGAGCAGACAGGCTCACAGGAATTGCTCAACACTGCTTTCAGAGAGGTTCTGCTGCAAAAGGAAGGAGAGAATACAGAGCAGAGAGGAAGCATAAACGGAAGGAAAAAACATCTAATTGGTTTTGCCTGCAGGAAAAGGAGATCTGAAATTGAATGCATTTCAGCATTCTTCACAATAATCAGTAGTTAACAGTTAGACTACAGCAATCTCCCTCAACTAACCAAAGCTCCTGAAGATCACTTCTGTAAAAGGCCATTTATTGCTTCTCAACTTTTCTAATGCATTGTTACTTCCTTTCTCTTGAAAACTTCAGATCCCATAAAAGCCCCTTTGGAAAGTAGCTGGCTCATATTTTGCATAATGATGCTAATTTAATTGTTATTCTTATCTCTTTTGGAGACACCCTGGCCTTTTTGGATTTTTTGTGACATAGAAATTCTGCTGCAAAGCCTTTAGAGAAATAAGCCGAGCCCTAAACACATTCAAGATGACGATAAGGAGAAATTCCTCTTTCATACCTCAGAGCATTCCACATTTCCAAGGGACAAAATCAAAATCCCCAGAGAAAAGTGATTTTACCATCCTTCAGGTCCACAGTATATCTGTATATGGGAGAAAGAGATTCACTGGGACTCCTAACTGTGTTGGCTGAACTGTAAATCTCAGGATTTGCTGGATAATGATATATGCTTACAGTCACCTGTACTAAGGTCTATTATCAAGATAGGTTTCAGCTTGATCACATCATGTTTGTATATTAGGAAAGAATTCTTCATTAGTGAAGCACAGGCTGTCCAGAGAAGCTGTGGCTGCCCCACCTCTGAAAGTTTCCAAGGCAAATTTGGATGGGGCTGGGAGCAACCCGGTCTGCTGGAAAGGTGTCCCTGCACATGGCAGGGGGTTGGAACTGGATGAGCTTTAAAGTCTCTCCAACCCAAACTATTCTGTGATTCTGTGATTTTGCCTGTTATAATTTGGAAGGGCTGCTCTGGAGGGCAGCACTAACAGCCTGTGTGTGAACAGGGTTCACCCAATTTATTTTTGGAGGTACACACCTTTGGGAGACGGGCAAGCTGTCTCACAGGCTTGGGAGCAGCAAGCCAGGAATAGGATTCCAGTTAATATGGTGTTTTTAGAGACGCTGAATTACAGGTCAGTAAATAGCCTTGTGCAGTCATTTTCTTTAAAGTGACAAACATAAAATGACCTGCTCTGATGAAAATCCCAACAACAAAGCTTTACTGTTCACCACAATCTGTTCAACAGGTGAAGAAAGTGGATCTTTAGTTTCTCTAGTCATATATGTTTGTCTGAGCACTGTCTTTTTGTAATCATAAACCTGTTCAAAACTCTATTGATTTCATTCCCATGTACTGGAAGATTTCTGAAGGAAGCCCATGCAATGTAAAGATGGGTATGAGAGAAAAAGAAAATCCTGGTGGATACAAATAGAAGAATGAAAAAAAAAAAGTTATGACCATTGCTTTCATATACACAGAAGAAATATTTTGAAATTTTGAAAAAATACTTGTTTTCACACGAAAGCAGGGGCCAAAATTGCTGGTTTAAGCCCAGAATTTCTCAAGATTAGGTGAAAATGAACCCAGGCAGCCATGAGAGATGTACTGTTGAAAGCCATCCTGCCCTTTCAATATGATTGGGAACCCATACCCATCAACATTTTTGATGGCTTCATATTCTTCTGTATTCACTGAGCATATCCAGTCTTCCTGCAAGCTTATTTTCAGGATTTAAAATAAAAAGGAAATGCAAAATGTACCCCATCACAGATTGCCATGATTTGGTGAGAAAGAGGTGTTGCTGGTTCTTACAAATGTCTGAAAAGTATTCTGAAATGAAATGTTGGGGAAAAAAGGAAGACTCTAGGCAATTCACAAAGCCAAGATGCATACTTAAATGCAGTTTAGCAGTTGTAAACTAAAAACGCCTAACAACTTGCTCACCGTCACACCTACCTCCACCTTGATGAAGCAACTCACAGATAATTTGAATTAATAAATCAAGAGCCTAGTAAATGAACAGAAGTGACAGAATACACAGACAGTGTATTTAATTAGTCAAGCACACTGCTGGAGTAGGACACAGTTTACACAGGCTTTGCACACCTTAGTTCCGGTTCTTGGATCTACGAAAGAACCTGAGATTTTTGTAGATTTTACCACCACTATGAGGTCATTTCTCAATGAAGTGTGCTGGAGGACAGATTTACACTACAAACTCGAACTCCTTACACATATTAGGATACATTAGAGTTCCTGCTTTGCCCCAGCCTCTTGCATTCTCAGCTGGCAATTGTCTGACAGATCCTAGCAGAGATAAAAAATGACTTCTGTAACTGTTGTCAGGAAAACTGTTCTTTTGATATTATACATTCAGTCTGAAAAGCTCTGATGAATTTGCTTGTCATGGCAACAGAAACTTTTCAGGTTTGTGCTTACTTTAGGATTTTGAGGGTTCTTCATTTTTGGGTTTCTTGGGGGGGTTGGTTTTGGTTTTTTTTCCTGTTGTTGTTCTTGGTTTTTGTTTTTATTTTTGAAATGTGCTATAATGTTCACATTCTGGTTGTTCTAGAGAAATGCAGAGGTTTCATCTAGCCCTTCTGGAAAGATTGCACCATCTTGAAGATTGCTCATACTTCTTGTGCCTCTAACTCCCCATCTAACTTTCCTGCAACATCTTAAGTAGCCTCTTTAATGCACAACTCCATACAATTTTGGTGGATAAAGCAATCTAACTCAATTAATTCCTGGTGTCAAAGGATGTTCACAGTTAAAGGTGAAAACCATCTCTGCTGTCATCTTTTTTCCTCTACCAGCTTCTACTTTAGTTGCAAATATAGTCTTCAAACCATAAGAGTTTCATAAATATTTTACTATTCACACTCCTAAAAAAAATCTCTAGCAAAACCAAATGTCAAATCTACGGTTTGAATGTGTTCTGCTACATCAACTAGCACAAAGATGGAGATAGAGTTTAGGATAACATAAAACAGCAGGGATGCGGGCAGGAATAAAACCATCACTCCATGTTTGAGGAGCCACAAGGCGAAATGCGGGAGGTGAGTCACACAGTCAGGACAAGGAGGCAGAGGGAGAGCAAGCAGAGCAGTCGTACCAAGACCTTACTCAGAGCTATTTTTCAGCATGAGTGAGGGAGCACAGAGCTGGAGGGGAGCCTAGCAGGCACGCGCTGTATACTACCGTTCTGCTGCCTAGAAAACAGCAGTCACCCTAGGCCTCTGCCTCTGTAGGGTCAGTCTCGTGTGGCAACAAGAAGAATCACAAAATTATTACCAACAGTAAATAACTACAGCTTACCTAAAATAATTCTTACGGTTTTTAGTACTTTTTTTCTTCAAATATTGCAAGAACCTTAATTCTCAAGCATATTCAACTGCAACAACAAAACCGTTTTTGAACTGAGCACATAGAAACAGCATTGGTCAAGAATTTTAAATCATGTTACTTTTTAAGGATCTGCAAGTTTAGCAAGGATCTAGAATTTTTCAAGCACTGGAGAAATCTATCCTTTTCATTTCTGGTGATTTTCAGGCCACTGTGGTTTTCCTTATCAAAGTTTATGACTTTGGGCTTGGAAACTAAGCTCTCTTAGAAATCTAGTTCACTATGAAAACACTGCTGTCTATATATCATCTATGATAACTTTAGCATTGTCACTACATGAATATTCTGAATATGATGACACATATTTTATTATGCTTTGCAAAACAGATAATTACTACCATACTTAGAATGAAAGGCAAAGGAATAGCTATTAATGTTCTAATGATTTACAGACCAGCTTTGCTTCCAGACAAGAAGACTCCAAAATTGTATTACTATTCATTAAAACTTGCAAGTTCATTAAAAACATGGCAAGATTTCTGTAAGTCTCACTGAAAATCAGTGACTCCTAAGGTCCAAATTTCAACAAGAATTAGGTAAATGAAATTCTTAGGCACTTTGGGAAATCCCACAAGGGCCTGTATAGAAAACAGATAAATTAAATGCATTTAGCCAACNAAAAAAAAAAAGAAAAAAAGCCTCTGGCTCCTAGCTGCTTAATGCCACTGCGAGTTTCCCTGTTTAAACTGAAAATTCTTTCAGACCCAAAATTTCTGTGTTGTCACATTGCTAGATCGCCCCAGATTTAGTGACTATCCAGTCCTACCTACCTTTTGAGTGGCTGAAGAGTCTGCCTTGGCAGATTATGACTATTTTGCAACCAGGAAACTTTGGATCAAAAGCACTGAAGAGCATGAGAGAGATACCAACAGACCAGAAGACAGACCTGACCTTTCTAATTACGTCTTTCATTTTGTCTTCTCCTGTGTAGACAATTAGTAATGAGAGTACCTCAAGGTTTTCCATGTACGGCGCAGGGACTGAAGAGCCTATCAAAAGAGGGAAAAGAGGGTGATTCTTGATGTGATTTCTTCACATCAAGAATCTTCTGGTATTTAAAGCCAGAGTCTGGTCTGAGGAGGCAGCATTACCCTGCTGCTCTGTCTTGGAAGAACCATTGATGTTCAGCTCTTCCAGACATAAATTTGGATATTCTTCACCTTTCTTCTTTGTCTGGGTCTTGTGGCATCTTCTGAATATACAGAGATACTAGTTTCAAAGGGAGTAAGAGACTTTGCAACTCTTAAAAGATCTCCTTCAGTAACAGAAACTTATTTCTGGCTTGTTTGAACAAATCCAGCTTTAAATATCTAAGGTTATGGCTATAAGGGAGGGGGATATAGGACTGTCCAGCTGAAGTCTAGGATCTAAGCAGCCCCTATCCTCTTGTTGCGACAGCACTGCTGTGCATTTGGATTTGGAGATGACTTTATTTATTTGCACAGTACTTCGCTACTGCTGTACATTAGCTCAATGTTTTGCACTGCACCCCATTGTGGACGCTGAATAAAATCGACACAACACCTTAAGTGACATTATACATGACTGATTGCCTTAAACACTTCAATTGTATATTGCTTTAGGAGGTTGTGAAAGATGCTGATTTAAAGAATATTATTATTTGTAAAAATAGGCATGTGTATGTGTGTGTTTATTGGTTTAGTGGGAAGAGATGGGAAGGTGGGTCATCCCCAAATCATACCGCACTTGCAGTGTCTTAAAACAACTTCCCTGGAGTAACGCAACTTTGGTTTCAGAAGAGCTTCTCCAGACCCCCCAGCCTGGGGTTCTTGACACAGCTCATCCCCTAGTTACATCTCTATCACTACCGAACTCATCCATGGTGTACCATATGTTCAAATCCAGAGATCTGGAAATTTCCTAGGGGCTTCTATAGGGCTCTCTCATCTGTGATAAAGAGATGATGTTTGATGTTCTGTCACTCCCCTTGCCCTACTATTTTACATATGTGCTAGAAGAGAACTGGTTAGTCCAACATATTTATGTCATTAGCCCAGGATTTGTTTTTTATGATGAGTGATATCATGTAATTTATTTGCTAGATTTCATAAGTAGGGTTAGTAATCTCTTCCCCACTTCAGACCAGTAGAGATACCACATGGATTCTTATCACACAATGCACTTAATTATGATAAGTAAGCAGGGATAAATTAAGCCTATAAAAGGCCCAGATGGATATTGTATTTGCATTGTGAATGCATGCTATGATGAAAATATGGCATTAAGAGCACCCTTTTGAAGCTGAGCTCTGGATCCACATTTAATCTGTATTGTAAAAGAAAGATGTGAAGAGTAAATTCAGCAGCTCATGACAAGCATATTGGAAGATTTTGGCTCCAGCAAAGAACCTCATTTTAATTTGCGTGGAAGAGAATGGCATGAAAGGTCTGATAGGTTCAGATGACGTGTTATTTTTTGGTCAGTTGCAACTGAGACTTGGGACTGAATAAAACCAGACACATTGGTGTTATTCCAAAGTTCTAGGAAACTAACTGATTGACAAGTGTATTTGTAATTGGACCAGTTATGGAGTCCGACCCCTAAAACTGCTGCACAAGGTCAGGAAAGATGTGGTTTGTGTTAACAGTATGACTCCACTGGGAAACCAGTGATTTTATTCACTTCTACTCATGTATAAATGGGATTTTTAAAAAATTCATAGGAGACAACAAAATCATTGGAAAAATAGTACTTGCACTTAGAAATATAGCTTACTATTGTGAGCTGAACATTGCTGAAGTTTTCTAAATCAAGTACAAAAATATCTTCTTACATAATTTTTATTTATATAGGAATGTAAAATTAACCAGACAGTAAGAAGTCAAATTTAGCCTTTACACAACAACTCTGAGATGTCAGGAGTTAATTGCTTGTGTATTTAAGCCAGTAATAGCCAGTATTGTGGAAAACCAACTGGAACAGAACAGGGAAGTACAGGTGACATACATGTTTTTAAAGAAGTAAGGGGGTTTGTTGCATTTCTTTCTTAACTTTTCAGTCTGTCTTGTAGTACTATGGTATTAGGTACTGATGTATGATCATCACTGCATATTACTGCACTTACAGAAAGAGAAAATTATAATTTTGAAACATAGGTTAGCTATATTTAAAAACATTTCCTGACGCACTGATTCCCCTTGCATTGCCTCAACTGACTTTTCCCAGGACAGTTCATCTTGGCTTCACCTTTTCTGTCTGTTCCATGGATTGGGGGGAGGAAGATTCACTAAATTTTGAACTTACATGAGTTCCACATCTGAATGGATTTTATAAGAAATACAGTTCAGTAATTAATAAGTGATTATGTGGTGAATTTCAGGACACAGAACCACAACCAGGTTATACAAATGCAAAGCAATTTTTAAAATGTCATTGAAAGGTTTGCTTGGTTTGTATAGCTCCAAGGGTCCTCATTGAAAAACAAAACCAAAGCTGCCCCCAAAATGAAGAAGAAAAAAATAAAGGAAAAAGAAAAAAGCTCTTTAAATAAAAAAAGCTCTAGTCTACTAAAATAAAAAGGAACCAAACAAAATCTGAGATGATGGATACACTTGTGGTTTTGAGGCTCAACTTTAAGATGTGTATCAAACTAGATATAAAGCTCAAAAGGATTGGGGCATTCACTGTAAAAGCCTATATTCAAGTTCCTTCCCCGATTTATAGCTATGCTTTTAATATAAAAGGGGTCAAAGAGAATAATTTGAGAAAATCTTTCATCCAAACATCCAGTGACTTTATATTACAAGATATTTACTGGGGAATCTTTTATATGAGGGGGTTTTTATTCATAGAGTTGGGGGAGGACTATACCATGGCTTCCTTTTATACTATTTTTAATGGAGGAAGCTGGGAGTTGGAGATCAATGGCACTGATGAACAATGATCATGATCAAAGCTGTGACCCACAATTATACTTCAGACCCTTTGTAAGACAAAGTTACAGAATGGTCCTTGCTCAGCAGTTCCTTACAATGATCTGAGAGATGACTTTCAACTAAGAATGATGGGCTATTTGTCTTATTTTTGAACTCTGCTCTATGCATCCTTTAGGGCATCTAGGACCCCAGATAGCTCCTGTGAAATCTATGTTTGCAAGACTTTGAGGTTCCCAGCGTTTGAGCCTACCTCATTTGAAAACCCAGCCCTGCACATTTTCTGATGGCCAGTCTCTATCCACATAGAAATAACTCCTAATTTTATTTCTAACTACAGAAAATGTGTCTCCACTCTAGATGACAGTCACTCTAGATGACAGATGACCCACTCTAGGCTGATTTTATTTAGTATTTAAGTTTTTCCAGATTTAGAACAGATCTCAAGAGTTTTTATGGTCACTCTCGGCAATACAACAGAGGTACAAGCCAACTTTACATACAGTCTCTTCTAACTGTTGTTTTATGCGTTCTTTATTATTATTATTATTATTATTATTATTATTATTATTATTATTATTATTATTATTATTTCATAAGACTATTACTTAGGTGATTTCATGGGTTCAAATTAATCTTTCAGTCAGATTGAATGCAAGTGACAGTTTAGGCTCATCAGCAAGCTTCCTACTTACCTGTAGACTGCAAAAATGATGGTGATTTTTGTTGTGGCAATAGTGATCTCTTCTTCCTAGACTGGAATTTAGGGACAAAAACTGAGCCTGCTATTTGCTGCATTTATACCTGTGAACACAACAGGATTGCACGCTGGTGCAGAATGTGAAATCAGACTTACTTTCAGACTGTTAGAGTCAAGGGAAAATACAACAAAAGCATGAAGAGGTGTTGCATGCTTTTTAAGAGGCCATGGAAGGACATTTTGATGTTCACTGCAGTTAAGCAGTGTGTAAATTGATTCAGTTTCATGAATAAACTATATTTGGCTTGTACCTAATTTTTTCATGAATTGTTAGTGTATTTTATCAAGCTGTTGAGAGAATAGTGCTCTGTACTAGTTTGAAAGCAAACCGGTGAGAGACTCAAAATCAGAACTACAATTTAAAAGGAAAACTGAAAAAATAAATGCAGTAGTACAGAAACACTGACAGAGTCAGGAAACTACCTGATAANGTAATTTTTTCAGTCATGCAGTGAGGCTAGATGACCCATTAACAGAAGATATCCCTCTGCAGAGAGTTATCAGGGATGTGTCATGGAAGAGACAAAGAACACTGCCCCACCTGGTTTTAACAGATGGTGATAGAATCCATAGTTTTGGTTACGTCTTACATTGTAACTTAAGACATGCTTCCATCAGTTCGATATCTGTTCTGCAAAACAAGGTAAATAACTGATTTTTTTTCTCCTCATTCTCAAAATGATTTGCACAATACTAAACAGGAAAAGAAACTAGAAAAAACTTTTAAGAATCACCAGTGAAAGAAACACAAACTCTTGCCTGCAGTTCATGTAGCTACACGTGGAAAATCTCCTAATAGATACAGAATGTACAAGGAAAAAAGCACAAGTGATGGTCTTACTTGCATCAGCTCCTATGTAACAGCCATAGCAACAAAAGCTCATTCTTGCTTATAAAACCTTGTCTATGGTAGAAATGTTGACAGAAAAGAAATCTTGCAAGAAAAAAATAAACACAAAAAATCATTCTTTTAACTGACATTCCTATATGAGCAAAAGTTTGCAGAGACTCCTGACTCTGACTTCTAGATGTTTCTTAGGAAATCCAAGGTCTTAAACTGGAAGATAACCCAGAGAACTCTAAATTACTCCAGTTAAGAGGTGTGAATACCATTTACACCTGTTACCTTTCAGCAAGAAAGGCTACAGCCAGAAACACACAGCACATAATCCTACAGAGAGCCTTTCAAAGAGAAAAGGTTGATTTTACTTGAGCCATACAGCTCCTTAGTCTGAAAAGGAAAGAAAAATTATGATATGTAGAATATTTAGAGGGACAAAAATAATAGTTCTCCTGCTGTGTGTTCTCACTTTGAAACAAATGGAAAAAAACAAGACAATGATTAAATAAAACTCCAGATTACTGAAAATATTCTTTAGAAAAATGTAAATACAAACAATATGCGATTTAGAAATGTTAGCCAAAAATATGTTTAAAAAATAGATTTGCAGGTTTTTCATTGATTGATAGCAGGCACTGGTTACAAATTTTCAAATAATGAAATTCTGCTTTAAGTTTTTACCTGCAAATGAAAGAATTTCTTGTTTGAAGACACTTAACTGCTTTCCATTTTAGAGGGCATGTACAAATCAATCAACTTTTCCAAAGCTCTTCCAAGTAAACATAAGTTTGTATCCAGATTGCCCTCCTGTTACCCATAATGTCAGCTGCCTAAACTTGGTATTTCCTTTTCTATTGGAAATGTATTGTTTCCCAAAGGGGAATTCACCTCAAGGATCGTGGGATCTAGTCTCCATTGTCCTTGATCCATATCTGACTGCCTGTTCTGTCCTTCTGGCCTTCCCTTTACTCTCCATGAAGTTCTGTGTTGGTACAGCACCTAGCACCAGGATGGCAATCCATGAGTGAATTCCGGGTAAGCTATTACACCGCTTCTGTTTTAACAGGAGTCTTCAAGTTATCTACCAACACATCGCTTTTCGATAGGCTGGTGCACTTTTATTAGGAGATACATATATCCATATATCAAGCACCTCAATGTTGTCATAACTCTAGGTAGTCTCATGAAGCATATTTCTTGTTCAATACATTGTAAAAGACAGGGGAACACATCGAGCGTACAAGGAGATCAGGAGTAACTGGGAAAAGCAGGACATGACTGTTGTCATTTACCAACAAGGATCATTTACCAACAAGTTTGTTCTTCTTTCTGGTTTATCTGCTCTGAATTTTTAGAAAAACTGATTTTCTCCATGGTGGCCAGTGAACTATTTACCATTTGGGTTTCATGAGTACAACAGCCTCAGAGGTGGTAACGCTTCAGAGAACATCTGGCTAGAACAGAGCTGGTACAAGCACTTTGCTGAAACTGTTTCAGTGCAAAGCCATATAACCATTTTGTTCAGAAAAAGAAACAACAACAAACAACAAATAAACCCCAAGCAAACAAAAATATACAAACAAGAAACAACAAAAACCCCCGCAAAAACCATACAAACAGAATGAAAGAGAACCTTGCCCTTCTTTTTTCTTTAAATAGATTTCTTAAATTCAAAACTTACCAACCTGATAGTCAAAAAGCAGAATTATTAGGAATAAATATATTTTTGTGATACCCTTATTGCGACAACAGAGACAACTAAGTCAATCAGCTGAGCAGGAACAAGGACAAACTGTCAGTGTGTGTGGGGGAAAGTGAAGAGCATCTAGAAGTGGTCCTATATCTACCTTTGTTTAGAGTGCAAGTCTACTACAAGTAAGCCTTGAGCAACAGCCTTTTGCACTTGCCTTATGGTCTTTTGAGATTCTCTATCTTGGAAAGCCTGTGTTGCTACTGAAAACTTTCCTTTTTAAAAGAAAATTTCTTATTGTTTAAGCCTGAGTCACAAGAACTTTACTTCTGGTTTTGGGTCAGAGACAGATACAAAAAGACTTATACTATCCATAGTTTTAATTTCCCACCCTCTACATCAAACTAAAGAAGACCAAAGGCTGCTCTAAATAGTGTTTTGTTTCCATACCATTTGAGCTCACTAGACCTGATCTGCCCACTGGCAAGGCTGAGAAGGGAATGGATAAAGTGCTCATTCCCTAGCTTTGCAGAATTTCACACAGCAACATTGTGAGGCATGATCAGGTTTCTGCTCAAAAACCTTGACATCTTGTGAATGAACCTTAAAAGAATTTTAATGAAAATGAGATTCAGCAACTTGTTCTCTAGAAAAATGCAATCATACCTCTTGATTTTTTTATGTATGAGTAAGATTTCCTATTTCCACTTAGGCTACTAAAGGCAATGACTCACAGCAGTATTATTTCTGTTTAGGAGGTCATTTTATAGTGCTTATCACTGGCATATCACTTTAAAATGTCCGGATGTGTAGTATTACCCTCATATTACAAAAAAATATTCGCAGCATGGACATATCAAATAATTTATCCAAGGGCGTAATGGTATTTCAGTGGTAGTACATAGAAATTGATATTTTTTTCTTCTTACAAGGTATTTAATAATTTAGGCTTGACTGTCACGCACAATGTATTTGTAAAAGAAGCACAAGAGAAAACACTTCTATATCAAGAGGAAGAATGCTTGCAGGAAAACTTTTTTTGTTGGTTGGTTAGTTTTTTGAGTTGTTTGGGGTTTTTTTGCCCATGCAAACCATTCTAAATGTTTCCTTACATTAAAATGTTAAAATTATGTCATCATCTGACAGTGAAGACAATTAAGTGGAATTGTTTCAGTGTGAGAAAAGTCCATATTTCTAATGCTTTCAGGTCATGACTGTTCTAAACATGTTTCTCTTTTGCAAAAAAAGCATGTAGAAACATTTTTCCATGTGCTGCATTTATGGATGAAAATCAGCCTGGATGGTGTTTTGGTTTGAATTCATTGCTCTTAGTGTGCAGCATGCATACTCAGAACCCAAAGCCTGGAAATTGGGAGATACGGGCCAAGTTTAAATCTCTTCCTGTGTGTGTACAGTTGAAATGAAAAATTTTGGGAGTTTGAGCCCCAAACCAGAGCACTTTGTATAAACATATAGCTTCTTTAACATGTGAACTTTTAGAGCAAAAAGGAGAAAGTCTTCTGCAATATGTGAATATTTATTGCCTTAGATATGGTCTAGGATATTTTCTAGGTTATAACATTTAAGGCTGAGTCCCTCTCTGATTTTATTGTGTTGGAAATAATGTGTTTCATGCAGAGAACATGAAACTAGCAATTAGAAAGCAGCTCATTTTTAGAAGGATGTCCATCAGAGTGCACAACGGTAGAAAATAATAGTGTTTGAAAATGTACAAATAAATAAAATGAAGAGTATTCTCCCTTGGATGTCAGTCACACTGTGCTTTTCACTTAATAACAAAAAAGCCTCCTAGCATGATTTTCCAGCCTAAGCAGTTGGTGTTAAGGTGTTGATGGTCATTAGCAGGATGTAGAAATGGCCAATTAGATTTATTTCTGCAGCAAATTAAGCCACAAGGTTTTAGAGTCTGTGCTTAGCAGAGTCTGCTTCTGACAGGATTTTGGATAGCAGTGTTTCCTAATGAGTAGAAAAGTAGCATAAAAAATGGTGTGGAATGCCTCAGCCTCTCAGCCTCTCTGAAAGACAAGTACTTCCTAACATCAAAGAAACACTCTGAAATGCTGAAGATGGCATGGCAGATGAGCAGGTACCAATGATTCTATCCTCTGAGGTTGATAAGATGAGCTGTTACCAACAGGGTCTGAGGAGATTGATATGGACAGTTTCTACATCAGTGGATTACCACCAGCAGGGTTGATTTTCTTTTCTGATGAAGAGAAAGAGATTCCTGAGGTGTCTGGGCAGGGCTTTGGCCTGCTGATCCCACAGGGTCACTCAATTGTTGAGACTGCGAGAGACCTAAGGAGATCCTCCAGTCCAATGCCTTTGCTTCAGTGGGACTCAGTAAAGCTGGTTGCCCCTGACTATGTCCAGTTGAATTTTTAAAGTCTCCAAAGAGAAGAGACTCCAGAATCCCCAACCCATGCCAGTGTTTTACCACACTCATAGTAAAAAAGTTTTTCTTATGTTAAAGTGAAATTTCTTGTGTTTCAATGTGTGACCATTGCCTCTCAGCCTGTCAGTGGAAAACACTGAGAAAAGTCCATTTTTTTGATGGCTCTGAGCTGGACTCTCTCCAGTATGTCCATATCTTTCTTGTACTGGTGAGTACAGCACCAGACCCAGAACCTCAGACGTACCTCAGCAGTGCTGAACAGGGGGAGGGATCACTTCAGTCAACCTGCTGGCACTACTGCCTGATGCCGTCCAGCATGTTATTGCTCTGCTTTTTTGCAAGTAAGGAGATACTGTTAATGACAAGAACATGCATGACAGCATCTCTATGATGTGCCATTTAGAGCTTCAGTAAGGACTGCTACAGAAGCAACAAAAATCATACTTTCTAAGGAGACAAACTCGGGAGAGACACCTTACTTCTATGCAAGAATGGATGTTCTACAGTGATATAGCATTTAACTGCATGTTTAACTGACAAAGCCACTTTTAAAATAAAATAACCATAAAACTCTCTGATGTTTCTGGTAAATTTAAACAAGTGTCAATTCAGTCTGTCTTGTAGACCTTATCTCTTAGAACCACTCACAGAAAATTATCAGTTGCATTGCCTTACACTGCTTTGGGGTTGGACTCTAAAGCACCCTCTATCTGTGTGACGGAGAAGGGGAAATAATTGATCCTATAAAGCTCTAATGTGAAACAAAAGCTCAGCAAAGCATTGGCCAACAGAAATGAAGAAACTTCAAGGAAAGACCTGTGAATAAGAGATACGATCACACCACTTCTAATGTCTACTTTTGGATGGAAATCTTTGTGCCTTGGTCTTTGGTCACACCGTGCTTGTAGGCAGACTCCGGCTTTCATCAATGAGTGTTAGCCCCCAGGTTCACAGATGGTGAGGAAAATTACTATAATGCTTTAATAAACTGTCAGAAACAGGCAAGATGGAAAAAATAAGCAGAGGTTAAAAATTATAGGAAGTACTTTCCAGTTTACTGCCAGTGATAGCACCATTTTGGTTATTTAGGATAATCTGGCACAGATAGACCAAAATACCCTCGTATCAAATGTTGTGAGACATTATTACATCCAGCAGTATATGTGCTGTAAGACATACATAATTTTGTAACTCATGGGTATTTTATAGTGTGTAACCTCTACTATTAGTAATGTTTTGACAATATGAAATCTTCAGGAATATGACTTAAGCCGGCTCAAATATAATTTGCTTACCACGTGAAATAAAGCCTGTATCCATGGTGGAGGTTCGGAAAAAAATCAGGTACATTTCTTATCAGCACAGATTTGTGGTCTCTTAGATTATTCTGTTACTGCCGAAGCCACTGTGGTATGTGAAAACAGGGTTTTTCCAGGGAAAAATACCTATTTACTGCTACTTTCTTGAAGCTATTGAACACCTGACTCAGTTCTCCAGGAACCTTGAGGAATGTCTTTCAGTGGGCAAATTGTCTCTGAGGACATCTCTAGAGGACATCTAAAATAATTCCTGTTAACAGGTGAAAGAGGCTGTGAAGTTTCTGTCTCTGTATAGGGACCTCAAATGCCTTCTGGGAATTTCTGTCAGTTCACCTGATCAGTGATACCCAAAAAGTATGTTTGTATGAAACACAACATACAAATTAACAGCAGAAATCTTAACATTTATTTTCTATTTATTTTTTGGGTTCTCTGAATTCTGTCACATTAATTATTGAGCAAAGATTCTTTAAATTCTCTTTAAACTTCTATTTAGAGACCCAAGTTCATCTTGCAGTCTTCTATATGCACATTCCAGTTTTCTTTCAATGAGATTCTACCTAAATGTAAGCTTTTCCACATGTCATAGCTCCCAACATCTAACAATGTAGACTTATATCTACACTGTGCATCTCATTTCCAAAGCAGAACATTTTTGCAAACTGGTTTCTGAAGGATTTATTCTCTTTGCAGGCCTGCTCTTATGCATGAGGATGAAGTACGAAAACTGGGTGACACAGCCAGGGACAGTGAACTGTGAGATTATAAACCCAGATAAATACACGCCAAATATATGAAAAAAAAAAAATAAGAGTAGTTTTGAGCCAACTGGGTCAGGCCCATACCTACAGTTTTAGCAACACTTCCAGAGTTGGATTGGATACCAGTAAATATTGAATAAGACGGTAGAGCTAATAGAGAAATATGGTCTTTTGGAAAACCATAATGCCAGCCCTACCATTTTAGGTATTATTTAAGAGTTAAATCTGTCAGTTTCTAAAGCCATAGAAATACTTAACTGCCTTGTGCTTTCTGTTGACCAACTTATCATCCATTTGGCAAAGGACTCCACCATGCTTTTCACAGTAATGACCTGGAAGATTTTATGATCCAAGAAGATGTGAGACAGAAATAAATCATTGCCAAATTACAAATTGGGCATCCAGTTATGAGAACATTTTTACATCTATTTAAGTCCTAAAGTGCTTGGATCTGTATGCTGCTTCCTGGAGACAAACTCATAAAGCTTGACAAAAAAGTCTGCAAAGACTCTGAGATTCCAGACTGAGTGTTTTGGAGACAAAGTCATATTTGCTAACTAGTGCTCTGGGAGTTTCACTCAGGAAATTATATTCCCTTTCTTCATTTCGTTAATCTCTCCTTTCCTTCCAGGTTGTAATGAAAAAAATTCGTCTGGTCATTGACAATGTAGATTGTTTCACATCAGATTTCAGACTTTCACCAAACACTCTATGTGTCCTTGTTCTTAGAGCATTTCCAAGTGACGTTTTGTAATCCCAGATTATAAAGCACTGAGGGAACTATCTTATCAAATCAAATCCATTCTGTAGTCTTTCATGCTTTGATTTGTAAAGACAACATCTGGATGTTTTGCTACAGTGGAAGGAAGTAATTTTGTTGCTGACCATTTTCAGTACACTTGGGCTAATAAGTACCCGCTCCTCATTTTGAGGAAATTTCTTTCTTACTTATTTAAAGTAAATAATATATTCATCCACTTATTCTCATGAAGTGGTCATTTTAGTGCTTTTACACAGTACTGTGGCAGAAAGATAATTGGTTCTAGAAAGTTAAAGATTCCAGCATGCTTCAGCACAAAGCAGTTGCTCTTCACACAGCACTGTACAACTTTTGAATGTTTTTTATTTATTTGGAGGAAAAAAATCCAAGCCGTTTTAGGGATAGGAATAAGAACATGGAAATAAGAAGAAACTCTTTCACTGTCAATAGACAGATGGGTTCCTTCAGCCTCCTGTTTTACTTAGAAGAGTTCATCCCAAGCAACACTTATTTTCCTTAAGAAAGAAGAATCCCTAGTTGGATTTTAGCATGTTCCTCCAAAATTAAATCTGGAAGTACTTCATATTCTAACACGTATAAAGCTCTCCAGCACACTGCTGGCTCAAGTATGCTGTGTGATCCCCAAAGAGCCTGCTCTGAACATCATGGACAGAGAGTGCAGCAGCAAGCTTTGGGAATGCATTCTGGTGGAGGTCCAGTTTCCATCCCATCTTAGGGTCAAGGGATTTCTGAACCTCTTTCACTAAAACTTGCAGGTCTCCAAAACTTTTCTCTGGAGCTCAGGGCCCATTATCCACCACTGGCTAATAAATTCTGGAGCTGCATCCAAGCTAGAATTTCCAATTCATTAGTTGTAAAATACTGGACAGACTTTCAGCTGTAAAAGGAGACCCTGAAGAATATCCTTGAGGAATATGGAAGCAGCATGTGGAGTTTTGTTTTGCCATTGCCAAAGTGCTTTATGGCTGTTCTCTGATCATAGCAGAAGTTCTGAAAAAACTTCTGAAACTGAAAACTGTCTGAAAGCTGAAAGTCTGCTCAGCTCTGATGAATGAGGCTTACATACAGCAAACCAGAATGCATTTGTGGGGAACTGACGTATTAAAAGAAATGTTCTAAAAATATCCAGTTCTGCTATGAAACTCTTTGGTTAAATGTTATGGTAATTAGTCTTGTTGCTTTCACATGACCATTCTGGTGATTGCCAATGGATTTCTTTATTTTTTTCACTTTGCCTGGAAGATTTGAGGTAATAGATACTGAATTACTGCTGGTAATTTTGATGCGATAGTAAAGTATGACCAATATTCCTGAGTAGAACAGTGAAAAAATGAGGCCCTTAACTTTGATTGTGAAGGTACACTCAGTCTTATGGTCAAAAGATTGTTGGTGGGGTACCCATTGACAGATTTTCCAAGAAAAAGAACATTGAAGTGTTACACTTGCAGTAAAAAGTCTACTTCCATGCTTTATTCTAAGCTACCATAGTAGTTTAACCCTAGTGCCAGTGTCTACCTGACATAAATTTGGAGAGCATCTGTGAAGAGAACTGATTTAAGGAACTATCCAATGTTATTTAAGAGAATTTTCCAGTTGTCTGATGTCCAAAGAGGCCCTAAGGCAGGAAAACATTACTGAGAACCAACTGATTTATCCCTTCTTACAAAACTTTCTTAAGTAACGGTTTAGTGGATCCCTGCAGCAATTCAGGAATCAGCAGATTAGTTCATCTCTTGCTGGTGTGTAGTGTTCTCTCTGAAATCATACTTATAACTTTTGTTAAAGTAACTGTCTCTAAAATGTTTATGTATTTGTTTTAGCTGGAAGTAATTTCTGGGCAACTTTGAAGTGTGATAGTCTATACTGCAAGGTTAATTTACAATGAAATATAGTGACTGGCTCACTGTAGCTGAATTTACTAAAGCTTTCTTTCTTTCTGAGAAAAAAATGCATTTGTGGCTGCATGTGTCTACCAAAAAGCTGCCTTTTGGTGCTTTGTTTTTGATACCAAGAATAATGCTATTAGAAACAAAGAATACGGATGCAAAGCACTTCACAGATACTGCAGCCTATCAGGCTATCCAAGAATCTTAACAAATGTCTTTTAAATGAAATAGTAGCCTTAAACTCTTCCTAATCTTCTAGGTCTTTTACAGTCAGCTGTCAGAAATGCAGCAAATGATGGATCATTTGGTGTCACCTTGCAGTCATACATGAAAATCATTAGTGAAAGTCAGATCCAGAAGGTACTCCTTTTTATAAAAATCAAAATTTTTTGTACTTATGGGATGACACAGTCATTTTTTTATAACAGTAACCTTTAATTATTAACTCACATTTAAAATTTGTTCATCTCCTGCTTAATTATGGGATCAGTCACAGCAACTGAAAGGGATTAAATCTGTATAGGCTATTACTCTATTTAGGAAGAAACTGGAGCAGTATTAATTGCTGAGGTGAAAAATGAAATAAATATATTTACTAACAGACCCTGCCATGATGTGCAGAAATATTATTACAAGGCTCTGAAAAATAATCATTTATTAATCATTATATGTTACATTATGAGTAATAATAATAATAATGATAATGATGATAATAATTATAACAATAATAGTTTAACTCGGGAAGGCACTGTTGCCTGAATCGAGAAAAAAAAAAACCTTTTCAGATAATATTAATATACATAATATAAATGCAGGTCTTTAATGGAAGCTTCCAGGTGCCCTTGTGGCTATGGGCACACGTGGAATCAGATTTGTACAATTTTTGTAAGGTTAATTAACTAGTATATCTAACAAATATTGTCCAATTAGAAGAGCAGCTGGTTAGGTAATTTCCCCCAGGTTCTGCCCCACTGGAGCCCCCATCCTCCAGTCTTTTAGCCTTACATTTTATTATGTCTACAATGTGTGGTGCGGAGTGGTGGTGGGGTGACCAAAGTCGCCATAGTATCCGAAAGGGCCCTTGGGCCAAAGGTATNGACCTCCACCATAACAGGAGCCCCCATCCTCCAGTCTTTTACGCCTCATTTTATTGTGTCTACAATGTGTGGTGCAAAACAAAGTGTCCTTGCTATACTAAAAAGCAAGACTAAACAGAATTCCAAGAAAGTAGCAAAATATGTGAGAAAGTGCAACTACTATGCTAAAGTGACAAAGTGTTAGCTATAAAGAAAAAATCTTTAGGCATCAGCACCAGTCATGTATTTACGGTCACGGTTTTGTCACAGTTTCTTGGGGATGGGGAGGTAGGGCAGGGGGGGAGGTGTTGAGGGTCTGAGCTAGAACAATTTCAGTGTAAAACAGTTTATGCCCAAACAGGGTGGCTATTGTAATCCTCCCAACTCTTACTTTTCAAGTCAACACCAAGGGTGGGATTTGCTGGGATGGATACTTTTGTACATCTCCAAGCAGTCTGCACACAGTAATAAAAGCATTTAGTTGGTATGATCCTTTCTTTTCCTCTTCTAGACTATTCTAGGAAGAGCACAGGAACTGAACAGAAGTCAAACTGATTATCTTAGAATTAAAGTAACAACTTTTTCTTGTGCCATTGTTTCTGATGCCTGGGTGGGTTAATGTCTTGAGAGGTGATGAGCCTTGCTTCTAGCATATTGGGTCATAACTGACAAATATTGAGACCATTGGATGTGTGTTAGAGGGAAGAAGGGCTGTAGAGAGTGCCAACAACGGGGATAATCACAGCTGAAATCAGATCACCAGATGTGGTGAAGTGGGAGCGTCTCTAGATATGTCAATTTACTCATGGTAAAATACTGGTCTACACTCTCGATGACTGTTACAAGAGTCATTGTACTAAGAGAAATGAGTTTTCTTGGGACTGCACCGCCAAGGTAAAGGCATGGGACTGTTAATGGGTAGATCAAAAGTAAATGTATGACATATATCTCAGACTTTTTTCTTTTTTGCAGTTATAGAGGAAGAATCCATTCCGTATATGCTCCAACTCTGAAGCCTAACGTATTTTAATAACTAATTATTTTACTCTCATGTTTTTTATTGATTAGACTTAAGGGGGTTGGGGCAGTTTTTGTTTTATTGGGGTGGGGAGGAGGGTTGTGTGAGGTTTTTTGTTGGGTTTTTTCGGGCTAGTTTTTTTTGTCCTAGAGACCTTTCTCTTTCATGGATAGAAGCTTTTTCCCATGGATTTCAGCATGCTCATATAGGTAGTGAAATAGATTTTCAGCATAATCAAAATAATGTTTAGCACCTTTCCTTTATGTAGTTCAGCGCTCAAACTGTGAAAAGAGAATGACTTTTGTTACATCTTACATATGTAAAGGAAATATTCCTATAACGTTGTAATGAAATATTCTATCTCGATGGTATACTTGAATAATATTTATCAGAGGATTTTGTAAATGTTGGTATTTCCTGGTATTTTGTGGGGTTTTAGTTACACCGCCATTTTCTCTAGAAAAAAATGTCACTGGAAGATTTTCTTTACTCTATTAGCCAAAATTGTGAAAGCTTGTGTCTTAGGCAATGACAATACATTTGTGTCATGCTGAGAAAATTAAATCAATTCTATTTTTAACAAAAAAACAGTCACACAATACTCCATTAATTTAATTCCTTTGGCCATTTTTTGTTAATATCAAGTGCTTAGTACTTGTGGGATAGCAAATGCTTTCAGTTAAAAACAGAAGGGAGTCAATATGTCTAAATGTACTGGAAAATGCAAGGAAGGGCTCTTTGAGCAACCTTCAAAGAAAACTCCTTAGTCTTTCCTGAGCTGTCATTCACAGGTGAGTAAAACAATTTAAAACATAGGCATAGAATGCTTTATCTTTCGTGTGTATAAATTTGTGAAAGAGACTGGACCAAGTTTTTCAAATGTAGTATTTATAAATTTGCTCTTGGTCATTATAAATGCAAAGTCAAACAAAATGTAATAAAAAGACTAAACAAGCTGTAAGTTTTTAGAACTCCAAAACTATGTTCTTCCTTTCACTTTTCATGCCCCATGGTAGTTTGATGACAGAGTGCACTGTTAGTAAGTTTGCAGACTATACAGAATGAGGAGGAGTGGTGGACCCAAAAGCAGAGGTCCTTTCCTCAATTCCTAGGAAGACTGCTTGGTGGGATGCTGAGCTGGGCTTGTTTAGTCTGGTGGAAAGGATGCAAGAGGATGGTCTAATAGTCTCAGAAAGCTATTCATGCAAAATGCTGTTTCACAGACATTTTCAACTCAACTAGGTAGTACAAGACTAATTTGTTGAAATGACCACAAATTGTAGTCTGAGATATTCATATTGGACATCAGGAAGAACTTCTTCATGAGGAAGTAGTGCAGTATTGACAATGTAACCCAGAGAGCCTGAGGAATCTTTGTCCTTTGAAATTTTCAAGACCTAACTAGGGAAATTCACAGTCAAGCTCATCTAGTACTTATGGTACTTTGAGCAGGGGACTGGAGTACAAACCTTCAAAACTGCTTTCCAATTGGAACAGTATTCCATCCATACCTCTATGTAGAAAGGACAATTCTAAAACTATGATTATTCTAGCTGAGTCATGTATATTTAGCTTCTGGTATGTATAAGCATTGTTATTCTTCAGTAAAACAAACACTCAAAAATTTGTTTACCCTCTGCAAAATATTATCTGAGATGGCATTTGTAACATATTAGTCCCCTCTTCCTCACATGTTTTTACAAAGCTCTTCATGATTGTTTGCCTTGCCTTCTTTACTACCTCAATGTAAAGCTGAAAACGTTTCCTTCTTTAACAAATTGGTATTAATTAACGTATACCAGGACTGAAGAAAATACTTGCTCTTACAAAGTGTGACGTGACATGACATATTTCTTAAAGAAAAAAATCAGTCTGCAGTTTTTCTCAAAGCACTGAGAGAGTCGTGATACACCAAATCTACTAAGATTATGCAATTTGCTCTACTTTATTTATATTTATATTTACACATTTGCAATACTTCATGCAAGAATCACTTTGAAATTGAAGACAGTGTTCGTTATTTTCTACTAAGACAAATAAAGGTTGCACAATAAGTTTGAGTATATAGTGGTGAGTGCCACTAAAAAGAATCATGACACTTCTGCAGAAGTTCTGGGAAGAAAATATATTCTTAGGAATTTAGAATAAATTAAATTAAGGTTCACCTTAAATTTAAGGCTGACAGAGCACTCTGTGTATACAAGTGGAATTGATTTGAAACTACTTATTTTCAGGAGTACAAGATATTTTTCTTAAATCCACTTTGTAGTTGGATTCTTTCATAAAGTTTGGATTGTTATTTGCTCTTGTGGAATTCAAGGTTCAGAATCAACAGTGTTACTGTCACAATTTCATGGCTGAGTCATGAGAGATCAACACTAAACCACACTGAGTCATTTTTTGTGATAGCACAACATGATTCATTGCTATTAGGGCAGGAATTTTTCCTTTATTAATTTGTATTTTCTTTACAGCTTCTCTGTAGCTTTTATTCTTCTCTTTATCCTTCTCTTGCACAGCTTATTTTTAATTTTAAATTTGTTATTACTTCAGTTCTGTTTCAGTGAACATGTAGGTAGAATAGAAGTGTGGAACTCAAAGACTTGAGCAGGGGTCACATTTGAAGAGTTGGTGCATGTGGAAAATTGCACCTGTGTGAGCTAGTGTCTACTTACAGATTTAGAACAAGTAAGCACAATTTGAGCATGTTCATAGTTAATCAATTTGCCTCAATAAATGTTTGTACATAATCAATTTGTATCAATAAATGTTCTTTCAGAACCTCTAGTTCAGAAGTTTGTTAGGCTAAAGAGATGAATCTGCATCTCTGTTCTGTGGGTACACGTGTGGCTGGGAATTATGACAAACCAGTGAAACAAATGTCACTTATTGAATCTAAAGACTTTCCACTTTGTGACAGTCAGAAAGTTAACAGAAATCACCTTTTTTAGCACTTAACATTCATTTATAAACAACAGGCGGAATTACCTGTGCTCAGCTGTTTTCCTTACTTAATTCATATCAAAAGAGGATGGCTGCCTGTCTTCTTGAGAGGTAGACAGCAATGGGTGGAATATTGAGTGACACAGAAGAGGTTCCTTAGAACATCTGTCTTTTGATGCCAGTGAGGAAAGAGCATACAGCAGAATCCAGGTCTTACTTAGTCGAGTGAATAACATGGGACATGCATCCACAGCAAAATGACAAACACTTTGGGAGGAACTTTGTAATAGCACCTGGGATACTCAGATGTTCTAAATATACCATACTTATTAGAGATAAAGAATTATCTTAGAACAGATATCTTTATTTAAGGAAATGAGAAGAAATGTAACATTTCTGGCTACAAACCGTTCTGTTTAACAAACTGCAATAAGGCTAGCCTAATTAATTCTTCCTCTCAAGCAGAGGATGCAAATCAATTTATGTGTTTTTACTACTATTATTCTGTGGTGATTTAGTAAAGAGGAAGTTTTTACATGGTATAGTTAATGACACTTAGAGCTTCACCCTTTCTCTAGTAGGCAGGATTGCAGCAATCCCTTTGCAAATGTACGTGATTTGTGAGTCAACCTTAGAGTAGTGATATAAATAATTTTTCTAGAGTTTTTAATTTCGATTGACAGATCTGAACTATTTTAATGCAGAGGTTCCTAATATGAGCTAGGATATCACGGTAATATCCTGAAAGCCTCCCACTACATTGCAGATTTCTCTGGTATTTACCAAAAGCTTCATCAAAGCCATCTTGGGCACAATTACTATAACCTTCTTAGGAGGAAGGAACAATTATGCTGTATTTGACATATCTGGGCCATTTTCCTTATTTGCAGGAGTCCCACACAGAACTTAAAATCATTAAAGATTATTTTGTTGTGCCGTAAAAGAAAACACTAACAGTATTTTATTTAAATTCTTACTCTGCTGCAAGATATGGTAAATGGTAAATTTTACTTCTGGGATTGTGTACAACAGAATCCTATTTATCGATACATTTGCTGTAGAGAGGAATTTTTTTGGTGAAAATTAGTTCTGACAGCAAAGAATCTTCAAAAATATGTGTACATATATTACACACTGTAACATATACATATACATACACACATATGTGGACACATACATGGACATGTACGTGTACATATATTTAACACCTGTCACACTGGAGCAACTTGTATTGAGATAATAAGGGCCTTTCAGTAGAAGCACCTTCATTACAGGAAAAAAAAGCATGGTTTACTTTTATAATGAAAGAAATGTCATGGTTTATTTACTGTTTATGGTTTTTTGCCATTGTCTTCCTAATTATCTTGAATTAGTGAAATCTCACCTCTAATATATTTGTGTTCAGTCCACAGGATGCCTGCTTCAGTATTTTTTTTTCCTTTAGTTCATTATTTTTGCCTTGTGGCTATACAGATGACATTATAGCAACCACTGTGATTCCAACCCATTGATAGGCAACAACCATTTACAGTTCTTTTCATTAACAGAGTGGACCAAAATTGTTGGGCACTTAATAAGAGGTAAAAATTGTCCATTAGTAAAATCACCTCTAATTTGAGTTGGGAAGCAGGAGGGTGGGATAGTGGGCAAAGATGCAAGTAGAGGTGTTGGCTGGTATTTAGTGCCTACATGAGAAGGAACATCAGAAGGGGAGGTATACTGACTGGTCAGCACTGCCTTTCATGAGACACTTTGGTTTTGGCAAGGGAGTAGCCTTTAGGAAAAGAGGCACAAAGGCAGCTGGAATTGAGAGCTTCCTAATATTTTTCAGCTTAGTCTGTTGCAGCAGGTGAATTCGTGCCTTAAAGGGCAGGTATCATAAGGAAACGTGTGTTTATCTCTGTATGTTGGTTGGTTTGTTGGCAGCCTTTCTCTCTTTTCAAAATGTAAATCACAGTCACATATTCCTGTCTCAGCTTCACCCCCATGTATATTGTGAAATTTAAATCAACACCTCCAAGTTATATTAGTATTAGAACAACATGTTAGAAGCACACATAACACTAATGAACTCTTTGTTTGCAAATTTATTTTAATATTTTACTGTAGTTATTGACAGGCATGCAGAAGTTCTATAAACTGATAGAAATATGAAAACAAGGACAAATTAGAAAGGTCTCTGGAGGAAGGACTTTCTATCTTCCTAAAGAAGCCAGGATTGCTGCAAGTAGCTGTTCACTTTGACAACAATTGCATTAAGATCAAAGGGGATATGAAAACCACGACAATATGACTGTATTTCATGCACCATGAGGCAGGGTTAGTGTAGATTAGACATATCATTAGACAAGGGGATCTTTTTCCACTGAGAACTCTTGGCTGCTCAGTATCTTTTCCTTCCCCTATCCTTTCCAAGTCAGTATCTGTTTAAGCAGAAAACAGATTCCTTCCCCCTAAGACTATGACAGAATTAGGCTACGGATTTGAGGCTATGTCCAATCAGTGGCAATACGCATAGTAATGTGTGGCACAGCTTGTGTAATGAAGTTCCCAGCATGCAGCCTGGAAAGGTATCCTCAAGTGTGCAGGGTGATTTATTTCCTCTGTCAAGAGGCAGGACAGACAGGACTTGTCCTTCCCCACAATCCCTTCAAGAATACTCTGTCACCCCAGGAAGCTGTAATAACTTCTCCAGACTCGGGCTTTGTTATGTGGCTTGGAACCCTCTTTTAGCAAAGGTTACCCTCCTGCTTCTTTTCATCATCTGCACTTGCTTTTACAAAGTTGAATTGTAAGGAAGAATACCAGACCTTCTATTTACATTTGACTTTACATTAGCATAGTGAATGCTCAATGAGAAGGTGTGCTCACTGTGACTGAAGCAAAGAACCTGCCTGCAATTGGTGCAAGACATTTAATTCCTGCTTTTTAATGTAATGACAGCATGCAGGAAGATCATGTAATGTCTGTACTAACCTGTGAAAAACATTCAGCCTAAACAACATTTTTAAAATGGCAATTTGCACAGAGGATTTATAGCACAACAGAAGTCAATTGATGGAATTGCCCAATTAACTAATTATTCCTCCCCCTCGTAATTTCAATTTGCTTATTCAATATACTAAAAAAACTGTGCTCTGATTTTAGACTTACCTGCCTCAGAGACATGGCACTTGTTTTCATCTGATTTGTAAAAGTTCACTAAGTGCTACTGCAGTACCTTTGCTTTCTGATATGCATAGTTCTAAATGTTTTTATCAGAACTCAGAAATTGTTAATGACATACATTACAAATGGGAAGAATGAGAAATTTCTAGTCCTTACTCTGTGTATGGATACCTTCTCTCTATTTGAGGTTAATTTCCCAGAGATTTCACCAGAGCTTGTATACAGTACTGTGCAACTACAGTGGTCTGATTACAACAGCTAACAAAGAGCCCTCCTGCCTAGACATGTAAATAGACTCGTACAGATGTCTAACAAAAAGATCTTGGTCTTGGAATCCCACTGGAGCTATTTTCAAAAATCCCTCGGTTGTACAATATCCTAACGTAAGTCACAGGGATTCATAAATTTGTCTCTATAGTCTCTAAACACTAGTACGGAGTGCTGTTATCTCCTAAGATATTTCTGTCAGTCACTAGTATTTCAGGGCTTTTTTAAGATATCTGGGGAAGGATGCTGTGTTTATGAATTGTGCAGTTTTTGGCTGGCTTTTCAAACAGCTCGCTGGTTTAGTTGCTGAGCTGCTAGCACAGATGTTTCTATCTTCCTTTGCTACAGGACTGAAGTGCAAGCACCATTGCAATTTGCTTTGCATCTTTGTAGCCTCTGGGGGTTCCTAGACCTCGGTTTCAGAGGACCTCACCTTTAGAGGCATCTCAGATCCAGGGAACCTACTTCTTCAGTTTTGAATCAAAGCGCTTTATATGCACTTTTGGGAGCTACGGTGACACTTTTTTGGTGCCACTTTGAGTCCCTTTCCACCACAAAACCTAACGATCTTTCCCCATTTCCATCTACCTGACTGTACAAAGCACCAGAAATGTGCTTGCCAGCTCTCTGAATGTAACATGACATAGGCCTTTCTTGCTCAATGGAATGTCACTGGAAAGATCAAATGTGGCCACACATGGAATGAAAGTATACAATATCAGTTGTTAGGGTGACAGTTGGTACTTGCATTTTTTTAATGAGAGTTCTGTCATTGTTGGCCATGTGTATAATCATTGTCAGCTGTCTTGAACATAGTTCATGCCCTTCTGGAAACACAGAACAATTCCTACATCCTTTGGAAAGTAAACACTATGGTAAACAAGACGAAAAACATAGAAATGTTACATTAGTAGGTAATGTGAAGTTCTGAAATACTGGTTTATCCAGCTTTTATTAAAAAGACTCTAATTAAGAGAATACCATAACACAGTTTGAAAAAAATCTTTGTTCCTGGCATCTAGTGCAGATTTGCTCTTACGTTTGACTGAATTACTGATACTAGAGTGAGATATTGCTCTCTTACAGGTGTTTTGACATATTTGCATCTTTCACAGCAAATAAAAAGTCGTCGATTCTTTTTGTTCCAAACTGGGTAAAGGAATACAGCATATGTGAAAATTAGGAAGGATTTTTGTGGAACTGGGTTTGCAAAGTTCTGTTCTACTGAGAAGGCTGTTTAACAGCTAATTAGTCAGGGATAACTGGATTCACTTTACTGATGCTGTTACCAGTAAGCCCAAGGGATGTAACTTTAAATGAGGATGAAACTCAGCCCTAGAAATGGGTGACATTTGTATCTAGTTCTGAACAGGCAGTTCTCACTGAAAGCAATGGACCCTGAAGAAGAGAGCAGCCTAAATGTTCTCCCTTAGATCAGAAATACAGAAGGACCACGACTCCTGTAGTTCATAAATCCTTCATGAGTTTCTCTAGGGGAATGCGGTTCTGTAGAAGGTAATGAAGGGATATATCTTAAAGTCATAATCTAATTTTCAAACTCCAGTCAGACAATTTGCAGACCTAATGAGACGCTGCAAGTCTGAAAATCTGTTGAGGATTAGGGAGAGAAACAGAATTACTCAATCTGACTGTTCTAACCCTAAACATATCTAATTTGATTTTTCTTTTAAAATTCTTAAAAGATTAAAGTTAAATCACCTTTAAAAATGAAGTTAAAAGGCATAACCATAATAAAAGGAGTCTTCTGAAAAGATTTTCAAAATGTGTATTCTGAACTTCTCTGCTACAAATGCTCCAATATATCATAAATCAAACTATAAATCTGTTAGGTAAAAATTGGCCGTTGAATGCCGTAGAAATTTTTACTGGATAACAGCAAAGGATCACACAATTAACCCTTCTCTTCTCCCCAGGAAAAAGTAGTTTGACTATACTTTTGAGGAATATTTGCCGTTCTGTTCTATGCAAAAGGAAACACATCAACCCATTCATTTTTAAGCAAGTCGGAAATGTGCAATAACACAGGCACTTTTTTTTAAATATTGAATTCAGAATCAAGTAAGATTTGCTCTCAGTATTTTGACTATAGATTAAATTCTTTTCCCTCTTCTTTTCACTTCAAAACAAGGAAGAATGTCAAGTTAAATCCATATAATAAAGCAAGCCCTTTGTCCACGAGGGTTTTAGTACTTAGGTACTTCTAACACAGATTCAAAAGATGATAATAAAGTCAGAAATTTCCCACTGGGTGTGTAATTGAATGCTTTTAAAACTTCCTTTCAGTTAATGACTAAGGCATTTTTGCCAGCAGCAATTTGGTTTCTCTTCCCAAATATAGAAAAACACATTAAACAGTAGACTTGAGTGTCTTTTCAGCTACCTGGTAAAGCCAGCAGCTGCCAGCAAATGAAGTGGTATTTACTTGATGGCCTGGGTTTTGGGGAGAATAGAGAGAGGAGAAAAATCTACTTGGAAGAGGGTCCTTTAAACATGAATATGAGTAAATAGAAAATGTAGGAGCCAGGCTGATGTAGTACACTGTACAATCTGTTCATTGCATTTGGACTGCTAATTAAAATTTGATATAGACAGTACTGTATAAATGCACCACAACCTGTTGAAGGTCTGTCAGACTTTATCTTTGCTTTCACATGTTTGAATATTCTTTAATAAGAGATCTTAACTGAAAGCAGAGTATGTCTCTATAAAGGTGGAGAACACATATATCAGCTTAAAATTCTTACTGCATTATGTGTCTATATGTGTCTTCCAGCTCCCTTGAGCATTTCTAAGACAGCTACCCTAATTCATGAGCACAATATGTAAATTCTGAGCATTTTTTTTTCTTCTTGCTTCTGGGAAATAAACTAGGCTGGCAAGTTAGAAACAAAACACCTAAACATAAATGTGAACCTAGAAATGAATTGCATACCAACCAGGAAAAATAACCACTTTTGTTGCTGACAAATACTATTTTTATGAGGTATGCATTTAAAAAAGAGAGAAAAACATACAGATACTTTTAACAATACACTCTCTGTGTGTCCTTCCATAAGTCATTATATGCTTTTTTTCATTTTTTTCTTTCATCTTACCTGACCATTCTTGTTTCTATATCTCAGAAAGCCAACTTCCCTTCCTCATAGTTAATTGCACCCCTACTCCTCAGCAAGTAGGATTAATGGAAAATTTCTTGCATTAACTAGATTACATTACATTAGCTGACACTGTCAAATATAAAATATGTTTTAATAATACTGGTGATTAGAAACAGTCTGGAGATAACCTGGAAGCTTATCTAAATTTAAAAATCCCCAAACTGAAAAAACTGTAGTTTCCTTTCTAAGGTGATGAGGTTCAGAAAACTTTTTAGAGTGGGAAAAAGAGGTGCTTGGTGGTAGTGACTCCACATGGAGAGCGACTCCACAGTAAGATTATGAGGTCAGAAAAAAAGAGGGTTTTGGATTATTTTGGCAGGGTCCCCAGAAGACATTTTCCTCTCAAAAATAGCCCAGCCACTGCAGACAGATGAAAAATGGTTTGATTCTGAAACCTGTTGATGGGAGACATGCAATCCATGCTGCTGAGGAAACGGTAGAAGTGAGAAAACCATAAAAATTACACAGTATCTGTCCAAAGATAATAGCTGTGATTCCAAAGGAGATCTCCCTGTCTTTGTAGAGACTGCTTTGAGAAAAAAGGATTACACTAAGTAATACATATTATCTGAGGGACTGCAGCCAGACAACATGGCAGGAGTGTATGTTTTACTGCTACATTTAGTTTTTCCTCAGGGAAAGGGGATACTTCAGGGTATTTGTGATGTTCTCTCTGCCTGAAACACTACATCCTGCTCTCTCCATTGTCTTCTACCTCCAAAGACCACAATGAGATGCCATCCAGAGCAAAGGTGGACATATCAGGATCTGTTTCAGCCATGAGGATGTCCATGAGCTCTTCCACAGGCAACCCTTTTCGAAAGAACAGGTACTTTACAAAAGCTACTTGGGTTAGTGTTGCAGTGCACTTGGCTAAAGCCACGTTGGAAACAGAGTGGTGGGTAGGCACCAGAGGCACTGCAGTCTATTGTCTACATTGTAGTCAGGGTGAGCTCCCAGGTTCCCAATCACTTCTAGTTTACATGTTTTCAGTTTATTGGTTGATGAGATTTCCACCCAGTTTTATGTATGACTCTATGCATATCCTCCTGCTAAATATTATTGTTTCCAGAATGTTCTTTCTTCTTCAATGCCCCATTGGTTGTTTCCTCTGTTCCCCTCCCCTAAATTGTCCCCATTGGTCATTCCCCTGTTATCTCCTCCCATGTTACCTTTGCCCATCGGTCGTTCCCCTTCTCTCCGCCCCTTTTTGCTCCCATATAAAACCCTGGACACTCCATTGTCCCCTGTCTTCTGTCCCTGGACCCTCCACCAGAATAAACCTGCTGGAACCCATACAAAAGACGCCTCTCTCCTTCTTTGCCTCTGCCGGCGCCGGAGCATCACCTTTGTTTGGGGCTTGCTCCTCGAGGAGGAGACAGCTATTCTGTGTGCTGTAGCAGCAGCCAGTGATGTTTGCAGCAGGACACTGTGGCTCTCTGGCAACCCCGACAGCGTCATGTGGCGCCCAGAACAGGGACCTCCACACGGAGGTTTCCTGAGAGACGTCCCTGGCAAACGGGAGTTTCCAAAAATTAGTCATTTTGGGCGGCTACGATCCCCGTGTGAAGCACACTAAGTTCTATTTAGTGGTGCTTCCAGGGAGAACTGGTCCGAGGCAGAGGACTCCCTCCACGGATTTTATTTCCAGGGACGAGCTGAGGGACTTCAGTCCGAGAGATTTTACGAGGATCCTCATTCTTTTGGGTAAGTGAACATCCCCTGGGGTCGGTGCCCCAGCTGTGGGGGGTGTAATCCTCTGGTCCTTGGGTGATTTTCTTTAAGTTTTCCCTTTTCCCGTGGTGGGAGGTGAATTTTGGTGTGTCAGACCCTTTAGGGTGGTAAAAATGGGTGTTAAATTGTCTGCACACCAGAGGGAGGTTTATGGCCAAGTTGGGGAATCCCTAAAGGAGGGAGGGAGCAAGTTCTCAAGGGGTTTGTTAAAGAATTTCCTCCGGTGGCTCTTTCTTAATTTTCCCCGGGTATCTCTTGAAGCGGTTAAAATCCTTTCATTCTGGGATTCTGTGGGGAGAAAACTGACAGCCTTGAGAGCTGCAGGAGACACCTCAGTTGCTAAGTTTTTCTCTTTGCTGGTTTTGGTTTATGATGCAGTTAAAAAACAGGGGAAGATAAAGGAAGAGCCCAGGGAGTTGGGTTCTAACCCAGCCCCAGATATTAACCCCCCAGTTTTTAAAATTAACGATCCTCTCCCTCATCCCTTATCCCCAGTCCTGAACCCCTTTTGCTCCATGCTGGGCAGACTGGGAGGTGCTGACTGCCACATGGCACAGGGCTGCCACCATGTGCCACCATCGCCCTGGCCCTCCTTGGTCTCCCCAGCTCCCTTCCTGGGGCAGCAATGGCCATGTCGTCCTGGACCCTTTCCTAATCACATTTCCCACTCCCCCTTCCCCA
>VWZW01005360.1:221951-238734 GCA_013397115.1 Edolisoma coerulescens | reverse complement strand
GTGATTCTGTGTGATTCTGTAATGTTTTGCACAGGCTCTCCTTTCTGGTTATTCTGACCTGTGCTCCAATTCCAGCTGACAAGTGCTGAGCCAGGCACTCACACTGGTCTCCCCAGAGGCTGGTTTTCAGGGTACAAACTGTTCCTGCCCCACTGGCTCTAAGTTAAAGACCCCCCTCACTCCAGTTGCTGGCACTGAGACCCCCCTCACTCACTCTGAAGCCAGCACCTCTGGCCAGAGGCACCCACAGCCTGGTCTGGCCCCAGCAGCTGCTCCCCGCTCCTCACGCTGCTCCCCCAGCAGCTGGCACTGAGTCCTGCGGCACCCACGTGCCTGGGATGGGGAGCAAGGTCGTGCAGAGAGGTGGCTGAGAACAGGCAGGACACACTGTGGCCATCAGGTGCAGGGCTCTGCCGGACAAGCCACTGAGCAGCCGCAGCTCACAGGCAACTTCTGCATCCTCATCTGCCCCCCCCACCTCTTTGTTCCTCCCTGCTCCCTCTTCCCTGCACATCTCCTCCTTGGCTGGCATAGTCCCACTGACCCATCCCAACATCCTGGATCCTCAACTTTACATCCTTTTCCTTTGCAAACTTCCAAGTTTTCCAACAGACTCTTGATAACTCACCAGCTGGTGTGGCTGACCAGGTTTGTTTTTATACTGACCTCCCTTATAACTTGTCAGTCTGGTTTCTGTCTCTGTATGTTCTTATTTATGGCTCCTTTGACCAGATACCCTACAGGAGCAGAGACTCTCCTTCTGCATACCCTTACAGGATTTAGTTGAATGTCATGGGAATTACCCCAAGAAAGTCTATTGAGATAAACCCACAGAGCATAGTGTTAGCTACTAGGAGAAAAAGAAAAAGGGAAAGGTAAAAAGTTTGTGAAGTAATTGGAGGTGAGTCATGGGACAAGTCTTTTCTGCTGTGTTAAAAACTTACTTGTCATTTTGTATGGCAAAACCAGATGTCTTCACTTCTACAAGTAATTTCATTTTAATTAGCTTTAAGTTCACAGCTACCAAAACCTTGCTTTAATACAGACTTTGAGAAACTAAAATTGAGGTGAAAGGTCAGCTTTATAAAACCCTGAGTGATTTGGTAGTGATCAAAGCTTCATATTCTCTACTTGCTTCATTTTTATAATAAATGGTTCATTTTAGATTGTCAAGCTTTTTAAGAGAGGAAAAATTCCCAGCAATTTTTCCTTGTTTTGTAAAAGGTGATATTTTAAATATAAAAAATCTCTTTTAGCTCTTGTTAATTGGGTACTAAAGCTTTCCAGTGGAATAGCTCATATAGAAGTTTTTAAAAAGTGCGGTATAAAAAAAGAAGCAGGAATTGGCCTCTTGTTTTGCCTATCCTCAGACCAATCCCCCCCCCGCGCCCCCCCAAAAAAACTCCCCAAACCAAACCAACCCAACCAACCAACAAACAATCAAAACTAAAACCAAAACCCAAAAAACCTCAAACCAGTGAAACAAAAGAACTGACCAGAATATTCTTTCCTTGGCATGGTCTTAGCTGACCCATCTAGCTGTATTATGATCTTTGATTTTTTTTAAAATCTGTATTCAGATGGAAGAAAATACCACTTTGCTTGCACAACCCTTGATGCAAAGTGTGTAATCTTAGTAATCTACCCACTTCAAGCAGTTTGTCAGAAGGGAGTTAACGGGAGTGGGATCTATGCAGAGAAAACAGTGTTGCAAGAAAAGAAAATGAAAATGGAAGCAATTTAAGTTTTGAAAGAGTTAGAAACAAAGGGACTTTTACTGCTTCTATCTCACATTTCTGCCTGTCAGAAAGATTTTGTAAGCATATAGTCTCATTTCTCTTCAGCCCTGGTGAACCAAACAAGTGTCTCATGCTTCCCACTGCCACGTTTAGAGTAGAAGTGTACAGAAACATCTCACTTCTCAGTCTTCTCAGTCCTGTTTTGCTGGGAAGAGAGGCTTTGTGAAAGAAACAATACGTTGACAGCCATTTCTTTCCTCCCAAAAAAACTTTTCAGTAATTTTGTCTCAATACAAGTGCTCGAAAAGTTTTCTGTATCTTTAGGAGGGGCTACTAGCAAAGTTCTGAAGTGAGTCATTGTTTCTGGTTACTCTTCTCTTGTGTCAAAGTAACTGGCAGTGTTTGACCGGACTGTTGCACGTAGCAGCAGATCTGTGTTATCCTGGAGCATGGGTAGAAACAGTTTTCAGTGCGATCATTAAACAGGGCTCACTTGAGCACAAAAGTTGCAAAGGCAGGGTCTCGAACACCAGGATTCAGCAGGAAAGAGAAGACAGCAAAGGTTAGTGGCATCCCTGTGAATTGTGTACCTAGGAAATGTCATCAGCCTGAATATCTGTACATCTCTGTATCTCAGCAAAGTCCTGGGCAGGTGGGCCAAAGGATGGGAATGGCTGGCTTAGAACAGCTCATTTGTCCTGGCAGCTGTGAAACTTCTTCACTTTAAGTATTCTCAGGTGTCTAACTGAGACTCATACTGACTGAGCCTCACGGGCTAAGTGAATCCTCAGAAGTTTTCAAAATCTGGGAGGAGTGACTGAACACCAGATGGTTGCATGGCCATTCAGAGGGACCTTGACTTCCATGGCTAGTGTCACAAGTGTGGCTTGTGCAGGCCCTGTGTGAGCAACACCAGCTCATCTAAGTAGCAAACTGGCAGTTTTCATATTGAGGCACAGGGGCAAACCTCATGCTGCCATCGTTTATTCTAACTAGCACTGAAAAACTCAGAAGCGAATGGAGATCAACTCAGGAAGAGTGCTAGGACAGGATCCTTTTCTTGTGACTGCAGCTCTTAGTTCAGGGCAGAAGCTTCTCTCGATCAACTCTATCAGGAGATGTGTGACCTTGGGTCACATGGCATATAAGAGCTTTCCTTTGGCTACACAAAGAAGTTTTCTAAAGAAACAGAGAAGACAGACAAGGGTGATGTGTGCAGCAGCACATTATTTTGCAGCTGCAGAGAGACCCTGAAATGGCAGTGAGCTTCCGACATGAGACTGCCTTCGTGCATGCAGGTGATACATAGCCTGCACAAAATGGCACTGTGCATGGCAAAAGCAGAGTGTTGGTCACAGACCTCAGAACATCAAGGTTAGATGATTTATCCACATTTGCACAACTGGTTGTAGTGGATTAGCCCCAGTCCAACACAGCCACTCACTCACTCACTCCCCACTAAGTGGAACGTGTAAGGGTGTCAGAAGGGTGAACATGTGAAAACTTGGGGGTTGAGGTAAAGACACTTTAACAGATAAAACAAAAGCTGTGTTACCAAGTAAAACAAAACAAGGAATTCTTTCACTGCTTTCCAATGGCCAGCAGGTGTTCAGCCTTCCCCAGGAGATCAGTGATGTTCTCTGTCCATTACATGTAACAGTTGTTCAAAAGACCAACACTACAACCCTGGATAATTCCACCTTCCTCCTTCTTTCCCACAGTTTTTATTGCTCAGCATGGTGTATGGAATATTCCTTTGGTCAGTTGGGGTCTGCTGTCCTGGCTCTGTCACCTCAACTTCTTGTGCACTCCCAGCCTGCTCGCTGTGCTGTTGTGTGACAAACAGAGAAGTTCTGACCCTGTGCAAACATTGCTCAGAAATAACTAAAGCAACCACTACGTTACCAACAATTTTTTGGTCACAAATCCAAAACACTGCACCATACTAATTGCTATAAGGAAAATTAACTTCGTCCCACCCAAACCCAGTACACCAGTAGTGGCAGCTTGGAATTCCGCCTAGTTATGCAGAATCCAAGAATAGAGTTTTTTGAAGTATGAGCAGGCCTCCTTCCCTTTAACATCACACTCAACACATGTTCCGTTGTTTATTGTAACTGAAAATTTCAGCAGGTTTCTGCACAAGCTTTAATGTGTGCCTTGCAGTGAGGTCTACCTAGTTCAACAGGGACAGTTTCCCCTGTGACACATAACTGCACTGCTGTTTCTTCCCTATGGATGTCTGGTGTGCTCTCACCACAGAGTCACGACTAAGAGTCTAGCTGGTCAACCCACTAGTAGATAGCTTTGTCTGACAAACATTCAAAGTTGTGCCTCTGTCAGAAATAACCCACCCTGACAACATGCCACCCACTCCTTTTTGGATGGATGGCAGATTTAAAGGAGGATTCATTAAACAAGGCTCTGCTTGTAGTAAGTATTGTTTGACTCTCTATTCCCTTCTCTGCTGACATTATTTCTTGTTTTGGGAAATGGGGTCTACTGGGGGCTGATGGGGTCCATCTGCCTGAGAAGGGGAAGAGCATCTTTGGCCATAGGCTTGCCAGGCTGGTGAGGAGGGCTTTAAACTCAAGGTGTTGGGAGATGGGAACCTCCACCCATTCCACTCCAACCAGTTTGGTGTCAGTGTTGGCAGGAGATCCCAGAGCTTGGAGCGGGATCACAGGTAGGGAGGAGAACACTCAAAAATCCACAGAGGAATTCCTGACACTCCAGCCAGTCAGCTGGCTTCATTGGGGACCAAATTCAAATGCCTTTGTGCAAACACACAAAACATGAGGAATGAACAAGAGGAGTTAGGGATGCGTGCCCACTTGCTGGGCTGTAATCTTATTGGCATGACTGAGACGAGAAGGGATGCCTCCTTGAATGGAGAGTTGGAATGGAAGATACAGGTTCTTTGGGGAGGACAGGAAGGGGAGACAAAGGCATGAAGTGACAGGACTAGAGGTAATGGCTTCTAGCTAAAGGAGAGTAGTTTTAGATTAGAGGTCAGGAAGAAATTCTTTACTATAAAGGTGGTGAGACACTGGAACAGGTTGCCCAGAGAAGCTGTGGATGCCCCATCCCTGGAGAGGCTCAAGGCCAGGTTGGGTGTGGCTCTGAGCAACCTGGTCTAGTGGAAGGTGTCCCTGAGCATGGCAGGAGGGTTGAAACTAGACAGTCTTTAAGGTCCCCTCCAACCCAAACCATTCTATGATTCTATGATGATCATGTAATTTTTTTTTTTTTTTGTGTGTTGTTCCTCCCTGCCTGCTGGAGTTTTGAATCTGATTAAAATGCTTCTGGCAAGTACAATGAAGCAGATCTGGATGTGGGAGGCAGGATGTTTCCGGAGAATTACTACTACAGGTAATGTATTTCCATTTCAGCAATATCAAAGAATTCAGCTATTCTTTCCCTACTTCTCCTGCTGTTACTTCCTTCCCCAGTAACGGTCAGGATCTGATCCTAAGATTGGATTTAACCTTTGATGTGACAATAGAGAATCCTGACCACTACAGCCCAAGCGTGCTACATGTACGGCATTAGTTGTAACTTCATCTTCAGTATTCTTGGGCCAAATTCTTTCCAAACTATGCTCCAGCCTCCCTTTAAAGCCCCCAAAAGGGGATAAGAGAATCCCCTGTTTTGAATTTTTATGGTAATTCCTCTTTTATATGTTATCTCTTCTTATCTTCTTATCTGGTTGCAGGAAGGCACAGGTGAAAATATGACTGTAAATTCCTTTGAGGAGGGCTGGTAATGTGACAGTATGGGAGTGCTGCCATCCTCCACCCATTCCTGACAAACTGACAGCAATGTCAGACCTGTTTGATTTCAGCTGACAGCTGAGGGATGTTATTCACCTGTGTTGCTTTAGGCACCATAAAAGATGAGCTCACACAATCCACCTAGAGCAAACAATCAATGTGCTACTTCACACTTATGAAGAAGCACAAGGCTTAAAAAAGAAAAGGGTGAAGTAAAAAAATCCACAATAATGAAAACCCACAAGGGAAGACACAGTCTGCTCACTGCAGGAGTTCAATTCTCCAAGCTTCTGGTAGTGATTTTGTTTGAGCATAATTGCTTTTGTGAATCAGGCAATCACATGATGCAATAAGCAAAACAGTAAATCAGTTCAAGCAGTGATGTACCTTGTAATTAAGCAATGCAAGTAATCAACCTAAAATGGGACCCACATGAAATTGTAGTATCATCAAGCGATAACTCAATCACAGCTCTGTATCCAATGTGGTAATCATGTGGAAAAGGTTGTTTAATTATTAAGCCCCTCAATTTTGAAAATTCTAGTAAGACCCGGGCAATGTTTAAATGCCCTGTCAGAAAACAGAACTACTTTCCAGTCAGTAGTTTCCCTTACTGTTGAACTGGTAGAAGACACTTTTATCTTCCCTGAAGCCCCAGGAGAATTGGCTTTCTAAGAGTGTCTGTGTCTTTGCTCTGAAAGCCTTTATTTTAAAAGGAGGAACACTGTGTTCCTATCCTTTTTTATTGCTTTCCAAAAGCTCATCTAGTCTCAGAAGCTGACAAAGGGATCCTACCATGGTATTTCGCAACCTTTCCTAGGAAAAAATATTTCAAACCCTTACCTTTTGCTCTATGGAATCCCTTTCCACAAACAAAGCTGTTTTAGACTTCTTTGTGATCAAAGTAACTCCTTGTAAAATTAAAAGAAAAGCTTTTTTGAAGCAAAATTTCTTTTGTGGTTGAAAATAGTTTTCTTCTAGAAACTGGAAGCAAAAATGAGCAGTAACTTTTTAAATCATTAGGTTTTATCTGTAGGATTTTCTGCTGAAGTTTTTGATTTTCAGGTAGTTCTGACAGAAATGTGTGAGGTTCAATTTTCTTAGTTTAACATTTCTTGAACTCTGCGAAAACTTAATCAAAAATAATTTGAAGAAAAAAAAAGAAAAAAAGCATAACTAAACTGAAGTAAGGGAGTCCTTTTATAGAAACTGTCATGAAAAATGTTATCATCATGTGGGTTTTATTTCAATTCTCTTTTCTAGGGCTGGGGTTTAACATCATTCTCACAAGTTGCGTTTATTTCCTTGGGAGTTAAGTTCTCATTAGTGTTTGCTTGGTAGATGCTGCTTCATTTATTTCAGTTTCTGCCTTCTGTGATATTTTAAGCTGCAGCCTTCATGAAGTCAGAAGAACTCTCATCTCAGCTGCATCACAGGGAGTGTCCTTTTTAGACAGCTAAATATATCATCATGACTTGAATTTTCTTCTGGGATTTGTGAATTGAATAGATGGGGTTCTCCATTCCCTCTGGACTGATATACAGTTGAGAAAGCTTGACCTTTACCTGCTCAATACCCTTTTCATCCTAGCCCGACAATAATTCAGTCCCAGAACTGTAATGAGATTTCCCAAACTTGTTTGTCTGCTAATTACATAGTTTTATCCTATGCTGGGAGTCTAAGAGGGAACTGGTCACCAATTAACCATGACATTTCTGCTGTTTTTCTGTCCCAAAGTGACCTGATATATCCCACTAATCTTCTCCTTGGGTCTTTAGGCAGCTTACACCATATTATTCTGTATTTTTCCACTAATATATGCTGAAGGAGAAAAATGTAATGAAACTCAGTGCAAGACCTTATGGGAGGGTGAGGGACTATTTTTAAACTGTCTCTAAGTAGGTTAAAGCTTGGCACTTACACTTTCACATCCAGTCACCAGCACCAAGAGGAGTGTGCCCAGCTGCTCCAACTAAGATCAGTGATGTACGACACAGAGGACAATGGATGCTCACTCCTGAGTCTCCACTGCATCTCTTGGGTTTGTCATGGTAGGTTCTTGGATTAACTGGTTTTCATACCCTTCAGGAATCCTCAGCTATTTTACATTGACACTTACTTGAACCTCTATGAATACTAAAGAAGATAAGCCCATTGTCCTCATTTCCTGATTTTTAGATAATTTTAAGAGTGCAGTCTGTTTTCCTGTGGAGATAGGAGGAAAAGAATCAGCATAGGATACGCTAAAACTGTGTTGCCATCTTCCTGTTAAGAAAGGTGTCAGTGACAGGTCATGCATGGGCTGTGACCTTACAAGAGCACTCATTTTCTGGAGTCAATTCAAAAAAGACCAGTTTGTCAGTGTTTGGCAGTTTGATTGTTGTTTCTTATGTCCTTGGTTACCAATACAGTCTGTTCATGTAAAACTTCCTCTGCTGTTTCTTGGGTGCATGCACACATGCACAAGTGTACACTTTTTAAATAGTTCATCTTTCAAACAAATTATTCTATTTCTGTTAAAAATCTTTATAGAATGACCTCAAAACCAGTACTTCTCCATTGAAGTCAGTAATTTTTTCAGAGCCTCAACCTTATTCACCTCCAAAAATACAGGATACTGCCAGGATCTGAGAGTCAGAGGACTCCCTTTATCAGACATTGGTAGTACAGAGAATAATTATTTTTATTCTTTTGACTAGAAAAAAATCTAAGCTTTTGTAAGGATGAGGCTATCTGAGAAGGAACTAGTTCTGATCTGCAAATTATTCCCACTGCCACCTCACCACTCTTCACCTTAACAAATATTGACTCTCTCAGCCTCCTATTCTGCAGTCCCTGGAAGTGAGATCAGCTCTTTAGGGACAAATGCTCTTCCCTGGGTAATCACACACTTCTGATTGACGGGAGAGGTATCTAGCCATATCAATTCTGCTAGCCAATGGATGAACATGGTTCAGTCTAGGCAAGATTTCCATTGGGATACAAGCCAAAATCCAATGTCTGGCTCTCCTCTGGCCTTACATAGGCAGTGGAATCCCACCTGTTCCTTGACGTTTCTGTTCAGGAAAATATTCCGTCCATGCATGATCAGTATTTTGGTGTCACCTCTGCATAAACAAACTCCTAAGAGGATCATAGAGGACTGACACCTTGTCTATTGCTAGGACATTAGAAATCACACTTCTCATTTGAAAGTGAAAGGGCGGTTCCAGAGAAACCTGGACACACTACTGTTCTCCTCATGGGTCAAACTTCTTTCACACCCTCCTTTAGTAACCATCTCAACACTTCTACTTGGCCTTTCTGATGAACTTCCGGTATCTGTATTTGTGGTATGGTGCAGTATTGTTAATATTGGACCTGCTGGTTCATATTAGGAGCAAGAGTTCACTCCACACACATTTCCAGACACTTGTGTTCAAATTCTGCTCCTGCAGAAAGGTGATGCCTTTCTTGCTTTGCTTACCTTTTCTCATCATGGTGTAAGACTCTTCATGGGTGTACCTTTATAAGGAGTGAAAGAAATACATGTCCAAGGAATTTTCAATAAATTAATAGGGCAATTTGAAATCCATGCACATAACAGGCAACAGACTTTTAATGCCTCTCAGAGTTCAATTTCTAGTTTTTATTTAATTTTCTAGTGGCAATGCAGTCTCATATGGCATGAAGCAGAAGGCAAATCTCATATCCACAAGTGTACATTCATTAAAAGTTAGCTTATAAAGTAATTTTGTGACAGAGGTAGCTCTAAGTGGGAAAAAAAAAGGGTAGAGAAGATTAATTCAGTTGAGTCTCTCACCATTTGAAATTGAAGGGGAAAGAAACCCAAACATGCACCAATTTAATATACTGTCAATTCCTTGAAAACTCTCCTGAGTAGATTCTTTATTTCCTAGTAGGGATTCTTACTACAATTAGTCTCTCATGAAGACTTAATAAAATTTAATTCTCCTCTAACAAGCCAACAATTTCCATGAAATTAATCAAAACTCATAATGTGAGACTTTTACTCCTGTGTTACTTGAAGTTGAAACTTGCTGATGGATTAAAAAGTCATGAAATGGATAGAAAATACCAAATAAATGTTCAGGTGGTTGTATACATCCTATTTCCACATTAAATAACTTTGATTCTCTCATATTCCTTTGGGGTCTAATCTGTTTTTCTGCCAGGCTGCTTAAATATGTGATTAACCACACAGCCCTAACCCATTATTTGAGTGTTTTTAACTATTCTACTGTGATATGGGAGCAGGGAACTCTCCGAAGTGAGGTGTTTAGTCCAAAGTATAATTGTGGTAGAGACTGAGTGGGAGTAAAAGAAATGATGATTTGTGAAGGAAGCCCCAGCAGGGAATTTGTCACCATTCCCAGGAAGCTTGGAAACCTGAGAAATAACACAAATGGAATAGGAAAACAAAGTTTTGTGGGGTTTTTTGTGGTTTTTTGTGGTTGCTTAAGTTGTCTTTGAACACACATTTCTCAATCCTCAATGGGCCAAGCCTAAAGCAACATCAAGCAGGCTTCCCCAATTCAGCTGCCCCAACCCTGGCACCCCATGCCAGACGGTCTCAGAAAGTGGGCAAATGGCCTCACTCTGACTCATGTTACTGGCACATCAAGAGGGAGCTTGGACAGAGACATTCATTTTTATGTGCAAGAATAGTGACCTGCTTTGCTCTTGTGCATCATCTGGCTGATAAATGCTATCATTTGAAGATTAAACATTACAAAAGGAGGTTAGGTGAGAAATGGCATGTGGCTAATTAGAGAGAAGCAATGTGAAATTAAAAGGCAGATGAGCATGTATGGAACAATGTTTGTGTTTCACAGAGATTCAGGTGTGTTAGTGATTAAGCTTTCAAGTTATTGAATCGTGAAATGCTTTGACTCTCAACACAGGACATTTTCCTCTTTAGATCTGCATTTCCCAAAGATTCTCCAAACACAGTGAATTTTCTCCTTTACTCTGTTACTAATTTTTAGGAAGGCCCTGTGTAAGAGTTAAATTGACAGATCATGTTTACAATCACATAATTTATTTTCAGGGAAACTCATCATATGAGATATTCAGGCTTAGAAGAGCTAATTTGGATTCAGCACACATGCACTAATGGAAGTGTCCAAGTCCAGTTATTTCAGTCTATTAAGTTTAACTCTCTAGTGCTTTAGCTTAAATTGAAATCTGTGTCTTGGCCACACTTGTCTAATACTCATCATATTTAGTTGTAAGAACTTTATTAAGGCTACTAAACTCTCATTTCTACTGGCCAGTAGTCAGTCACCCATTCTGTGACTATTTAATATGGTCACAGCTGATGTGTTCCACTGATATTATACAGCATACTTAACTCTTCTCCTTTTTGTTAAGGGATTCACCTTCATGAACTGGACATGGGGAGGATGTTAAAATTAAAAGAAGAAAATGATAAACTATTTTTAAAAATCAGTTCTAGCTGTAAGAGTTATTACAGGGTTAGACTAAATCCTTGGGGTCTGACTAGTTGTCATAGCCCCTGAAGACAGTGGGATAATATTACAGGCTTAATAGATGTGGTGTAAAAAAATGTCAGTGGGAGAAGAATCAATAACAGGTGCAACATTTCATCTCCATTGCGTTGATTTGCACACAAAAAGAGAGTTCTTGCAGCCAGAGAGATGAAATGCAAAGCTACAGTATTGTCAGAAAGCTGTGCTAGTTGCTGAAGAGAGGAAGTCTTAAAAAATTACCAGAAGGAAAAAAAAAATTGTAGGGGCTATGACTTATCTGATCAACTGGCAATACAAGGATGAAGCAGGAAAAAGGATGGTAGTGGATGTCTTTGGAGCCATGGGGAGGAGCTGATGAAAGAACAACATGATGCATTAGGCTGTGGATGCCCTTGTAGATGTGTTTCCTCACTGCATCGTATTCCTTGTTTGGTTGTGCGATGCAAGGGGATAGAATCTCCAACACTGCTACCTGCATGCAACCTCGTTCCCACAACACTGTGGAGCTGTTGGTTCACTGACACTGAATGGATCGATAGAAGAAATGTCATGCCGGTAAAGGCAGGGAATGAGCTGGCTGGATACTTTAATTTATTTATGTGACATTACAAGTTACTTTTTACAGTCCCACTGAGGTTAAAAAAAAAACCAAAACAACAAACACATTCTAAGGTGACATATATGTCTACTTTTTGTGGATTGCATAGATTGATTTTCAGGTACTGCTGTTCCCCTCATCTGATTCAGCTAATACACTCTACCTAGAAAATTACTTAATCACATGTTTAGGTTTATTATCAAAGTGAGGCAATGGAGAGCAAGTTCAAAACTGAAATAGGAAGGTATGAGGATTCCTGAGCTGTCAGATCACATCTAACTACCACGGTCTCTTCAGAAACATCTGAGAGTAGAGAGCATAATATTGTAACAGCTTAATTTGCCAGCATCTGCATCACACCTAAGAGTAATTGCTCTACAAGTATCTGAAGTACCTAGAGAAAAGCACACATTCACTTCACACTTAAAGAAGGGTTTAAAATGTTAAGCAATTAAATTTGTTGCTATGGCTCAGAGACTGACATTTTGAGGTGAGGACCTTCCTTCCAAGTTGAGGTCAGAACTTGGGACTACTTTTTTAACACAGGGAAAGAACTACAGGCCATAGCATCTGGCACCAAGCTATCATCTCAACCAAGTATGCTGTTTCACTCTGATCATTTTCTTTTCCAAGATGTAGAGTAATAAAAGAAGGCGAGACACAGAACTACCTGGGAAAATAGAAATTCTGTTGTAAAGTCTGTTTGACATTTTGAATCTTCCTTGCTCTTTAAATTGCAACAAAGAGGAAAAGTGTGACCTCTTTTTCCCTCTCCATGACATAAGAATTCTGAAAAAAACCTGAGTTACTCTCCCATGATTTTGTTTATTTTTCACACAGACACGTATTGCTTGAAGCAAAAGGTCAAGGCAAAGTGATTTGGTCATGGAAAAGGTGCAGCACTTTTGATACATCAAAGTAGAATGTCTCAACAGCATCAAATACAAAACAGTAAAAAATTTTTTTGCCTTCTTTGCCTCTAAACTCCTGTATAAGCTGACACATCACAGAATGCTCTGGTTTGGATGACTTATTCACTGGTGGAAAAATTCCTGCCAAAAGTACTTGAAATAATAACCTCATGACAAAAACTTGATATGCTTTGGATAGAGACATCATTATTTAATCACTGCAGTGATAAAGATGGATTCTTGGCTTTATGGACAACTTCTGTCTGCCAAAGAAGCCTTGTAATGTAGAGCTGTAAATCCTGGAGGTAAGAGCTATGGGATATTTACCTGATCATGCCTATCCACAGGAATCAGAGCCCTGCTGAAATGGGACTCAATTAGTTAGGTAAGGCAAGAGTTTGTTCAGACCACAGGAAACAAATAAAGGAATGGAGCTACAAGGACTAGGGGACTAGAACAGGTAGAGTACAAACAAGAAGTTGTCAGCTTAGGAGATAGAAGCTGTAAATGGCAGCCTACCAACAAACTTATTCATAAACTAGGCTGGGGCATCTGTGTTCATTTAAAAAAAAAAAAATTACATTCTTGTGTTTGCATGTCATTGAGACAGAACAATCAATACATGTTTGTTTTAGTTTTTCTAAGGGCAGGGAGCTAAAATTTGATCTTGTGACAGCTGAAGCAAATGCTCAACTAGAAGGTTCATTGTCAAGAGATCTCAAGGGACCAGGTCTTCAGAGCTATCAGAAATGGCTGAAAATTCCTTTTATAATTTTGCCTTAAGGGAAACACACACTTCTTAAAAAGAATATTATGTTGTTTTTTTCTATTTGGTTGGAAAATAAAGAGCTTATTTAAAGCCTGCTGTAAGTTGAACGGAAGAACAAGAAACAAAGCAATACTTTTGAAGAAGCAAAAAATGCTTGAATTCTGAAATGTTTTGACAGTCAGAATTGACAGTTGAAGAGAAAATGAAACATACAGTAGATTTGTGTTCAGTGAACTAAACCACTGAAGGGATTGCAACTGATGTACACAAACTACTCTTAGCAAGTACCTAACTCCTCTGTATCAGTAGCTGTATTGATAAAAAGCTAATCATCTTGCTCCTGTGCACATCTTGCCTGCAGTCCACTGAACAGTGCAGCAATTACAACAGTGAGAGCTCATAATAAGATAGCGGGGAAAAAAGGAAAGGGAAAAAGAAACAAAGTATGTTCATTTTGGGCAGCTGCTTAGGTATTTTCTATAACCTTTACACTTTGTTTGTGAGCTTTCTTATTAGTATCGTTTTCACATAACATTGGTTTCAGTTTAGTAGTCAAACACCATATGGAATTGAATAATCAAACACTGCATTTTAAGATGTTGAAATGAAACACCCTGACTAATTTAATTTTTTTTTCTTCTGAAAACAGCCCTTTCCTTCTTTTTGGAGATCCAAAAATACATTTTTCTATGGAAAATGTCACCAAACACAATTATTGGCTTATTCCACTTCTTACATGGGTACCAATAAACACAGATTCCCAGCTGGTGGCCAAGGAAGGATTCTGAGTTCCATGTACAAAACTCCACAGAGGAGATTTTTGCTCAGTTTTCTGTACTCTTCATTTGCACCAAGCAAGGTCACAAGTGGATTCCTACTGTTCTGGTTCTGTAAGGAAGAACAAGCCTATTCCCATAACCAGGAGCAGGCATATCTCAGCTACACAGTGCCAACCAGACTACGAACTGGCTTTGGTATTCGGGAAGTTTTGGAGGTGTCAGAGGTAGCGTCGGCATGTGCGGCTGTTCTCTGTCCGTGGTGCTGGGATAGATCCCATGCACAGATACCAGTCTCTACCCTACCCTCACTCCGGTGAGAAAACACTGCTATTTCTGAGATTTGTTACTGTCCGGTAAATGTTATAAAATTGCATTACTGCCCGATTCATACTCATAAATTATTTTGAACCTAGTATATTGTTATATGCCATCAGAAAGAAGACGCATGTGGCATTGCTCGTATCATTACCATGGCTGCAGGAGCCATTACTTCTCTTGTAGCAGACATCATGTATGGCAGGTAAATCACCTAACAGATCCCCATGAGCCCATCTTTCCAGCTGGGTTTCTCAGCAAATTGAGTAAAGCTTCTGACTCCAAGGCAAAAGCCTTCTCCAGCAGCCTTTCTGAGACTATGAATAGGCACAGATCTATAGACTACATCATCTCTTTTGACTGTGTCCTTTCTTGCCTCTGTGCCTGATCCTCATGTGGTGAGGAGTGTACTGGTGGAAACTTTCCTGACTGAATAGTCAGGGTATCACCTGGACAGGACATACCCAAATCAGGCTCACAAGTGATTGGATTTTCATCTGGAAGGTACATCCTGTGGGAGTTATTTGGAAGCTGGTGCTTGAGGCAGGGAAGAGATGCTGAAGCTGGGACTACAAGTATCTCAGTGGAGTTTGTGATTTGATGATGATGTGCCTTGTTCTCCTGAAGAGGAGGGAACTGTGAGGTAGTTGGTGCTAAGAGCTATGTTTCACTGTCTCATGTGTCATGATTTTCTGTGTCAGCTGTATAATCTGGAAAAAGTGGGTGCAGTTTGGAAACAGAACCACAAGTACATGACCCTTGGAGTGTCAGCTGGCTCTGGAAACAAAACCAGCGGTACTAAACAGGTCAACAGGAAGCTCAAGGATCTCTCAGAGACTTCTTGATGTCCCTATTGTTTTGTCTGGCTTCTGAAGCCACTGTGGATGACATAACTATTCTCTGCACAGAAGGGAGGACATTCGATATTGCAAAGATTGTAAGGAGCTTATGAACAGGATCAGTGACATTTCTCGGCAACCCCACTCAGCTGTGCTGACCCTCAGCTGCTGCAGGAGTTCCTTGATGTAGCATGGTCCAGGATTCCCAAAATAGGAAGAAGAAAGCTGATTTTAGGCAATTGGGTGTTCTAACTACTAGCTTACACTTTCCTGATCCTTCTGTTTGAGGGTATTTGAATCGTTCCTTCCCAGACTCTGGGATATAAGAGCAAGGTGTGCATATGGAGGTTTAGCAGTGTGGGGTGGGGACACCGTCCTTCTCTCTAAGAGCAATCACGTGATGAAAAAGGAATGTGAGGTGTTTTATGACAGACTCAAACTATTAGCTCTGCTCAAAGTCATATAGGCACTTGGGGAGGCAACACAGATCTGGAAATACTGTGTTAATAGCACAGAAACCTGGGCACACAGCTCCAGCAGGTTCCTAGGTTCATTTCTTGAGCACTTATCTATGCTGACACACTCCTATGTTATGTATAAAAACGCATCAAAAATACTTCATTATGACCTTTGAACCATAATTTCTGGGGGTGAGTTTAGGCTTAAAACAAGAGGGTTTTCCTCCCTCGTCTTGGTATTATTTTTTGCTTTCTGAAACTTGTAAGCAAAAGTGCAGCTCATGCTTACCTAGGTGAGTTTCTTAGACTAACACTAGTGTCTGCTGCAGAAGTGGTTTTCTGGGAGCCTGTAGAATAGAACAGAATGGAACAGTTCAGTAGAAGGGACCTAAAAATACAATCTAGTCCAATTGTCTGATCACTTCAGGATGACTGAAAATTAAAACATGTTATAAAAGACATTATCCAAATGCCTTTGAAACCCTGACGGGCATGGGGGACAGAGGCAGACCCAGGTGGTAGACACTGTCCTGAGGGCAGAAACATGCACTCGCGCATCTGCAGCTGGCATCTGAAAGCTTTGCAGACTGCGGAGCCCCGATGGCCGGCATCGCTGCCCCGGGAGGGGTTGACTTGCCTGTCATGCTTGCTGGATCTGCGTGCCTTTCCGCGCGGTGCCAGGTGCCGGCCCCGGCGTCCTTCCTGACCTTCAGACGAGGTCGCCCACGGGCCGTGCCAGCGTCTCCCCAGGAGGCGCAGCTGCTCCCCATCCCCGGGCTCCCACTGCTGCCGGCAGCATTCCGCCCTAGCCCCCTCCCTCCTTTTAGACCCATATAGGTTACTTCGGGGGTTGCCGTCCCACCTCTGCTGTTGGCGACAAAAGGGCGGATCAGCAGCGTAACTCGTCTCCTCCCCACCCAGCTCCAAGCCGGCTGTCAGCATCCCTGAAGGTGGGCGCCAGTGCTGTGGAGGGGGTACGGCTCTGCTTTGCCACGTAGCGCTCCCTCCTTCCTTCTCACCTTCAGGTGCCGTCCCGAACCCGGGCTGGACAACGGATCGCTGCGCTCGCGTCCTTCAGAGGCAATCGCAGAGAGACGACTTTTCTCTTTT
>VWZW01005360.1:193354-211764 GCA_013397115.1 Edolisoma coerulescens | reverse complement strand
TTTTTGCTGGTGAGCTCAGGCAAATTTGACCAGCAGAAAAGAAGTTTGAACCTTCTGTTGCAGGTAACTGAGTGTAAGATGGTTGCCTCAGTTGCTGGCCTTGTCGGTGGGAGAACCCTGGGTATGCTTGGGAAGGTAACCTGATCTCTAGGTTAAATGGTGTCTCTCCCAGCCTCCTTGCATAGAAAGCAGTACAGGACACCATTATCCCAAGAAAACAACAGACTCAACTGGACACATGGGCCTCTGAGCACTGCCCTTCCCTTCATGGGAAGTGGATGGCATACTTCTGTCCTATTACTCCTTCTGCTTCCTGCTGCTGGACAGAGCTGAACTTCTGGACTTAATGGACTTGAAAATTTGTCCTTGACTTGATATTGGCAATGAAACTTTCCTGCTATTTCTACTTCACTGCCATGGTGTTACTGCGTGTGGAGTGAAACTTTCTGCAGCCCCCCGGCAGGGGCAGGAACTGTGTGGGACTGCCTGGCCTCTGTTCCAGTGCCTGTCCTGAGTGTGTGTGTGTCTCTTGAATTCTTTGAAAATGCATATATTAATCAAAATCTTAATTTGCAAGAGGACTTTGGGAAGGTTTTACTAAGGCTGTGTTGGTGGTTTTTTAATGAAAAGTTTTTAAACACCTAGTTTGTTTTTTCTCAGCAAGGAAGAAAAGAAGACATAGTGCCAACATGAAAGACTACGTGAGACTAAGACATCATGTCCACCAATGTATTATTAATCTCTTACAGTTATTTATTTTATGCTGGAGCTAAGTGTACGCATGCTACTCTTCCCTGAATCCGAGTGAAATGTTTTGTTCTTTGTGAATTAGATTTCTCTTTGCAGTTTCCTTCAGATTTATTTTTGCCTTAAAAAAAAAAAATTAAAATCCCAAACAGAATCCAAGTAAGCAAAAAAACTGAGGAGAAGGAGAAAATACTCAGAGATTTTGCATATGTGTATAGTTCCTCCTCTACACAGTTCTAGCCGGGAATAAAAGTGCTTGGAAGAAAATTTAGAAAAAATCTAAACTTCATTAGAAACAGATGAATCTTTTTTAATTTCTTTTTTTTTTTTTGTTAATTCTATATACTTAAAACACTTTTTTTGACAATTGCAACTTTCTTCTCTGTATTTTCCTTTAAATACCAGAAGTTTCTGTTCCATGTCACCCTGGCTGCATAATGACAAGATTAAAAGGTGCATGAAAGGAAATTTATAATTACATGGAGATAGATTAAAATGCTGAGGAAAAAAGGTTAAGCAGAGACACCTCTACTTCTCTAAATACATGAGAGAGGTGAACACTGCAGGCAAGGAAGAGCTACTTAAAGTGAAGGACAATATTGGTAAAAGGATAATGTGAATAAATTGGCCATGAGCATCCTTGAGTCAGTAATTATTGTCTCTTGACTAGTGGGAGAGAAGAGAGGTGCTCTCCCTGGGGAATCCTGCTGCTGCAGCAAGCAGGAAGAAATGGAAACTGAGTCTTGGGTGCATTTGAAATAATTGTACATGCTCAGAGGGCCAGTGAGGCAGGAAATAATTATTGGTCCTGAGTACCTCAATAGAGAGTTGGTGTCTTTGAGTCTTCACTTGTAAGATTGTCCATAATAACAGAATTTCCCTAAAAAGTGGTTTAGATTTTACACTAAATTTTGGTTTTTTTCCAATATGTGATAACATCTCATGGTGTCCAGAAGGGAAACCCAGCTTAGTGGGAACCAGCATCGAGTCCCCCTTGGTGAGTTAGTTACAGAGCTGTGGTAAATTTTCCCTTTTCTGAAAACATTTTAGCCCCTTTGTATTTGTATGACAGAAGAAGTCTGCCAGTTATATTATGTCCGTGCTCACTGATGATTTGAAATCAACTTTTGGATTCGGATTGAAAGTGATTTTATTTCAAAGGACTCTGTAGATTTACAAAGTAATTTCTAGAATAGATGGCTGCACTGGGTATCTTTCCAGCTGTGGTGTTTCAGCCCAGGCAAGGACTTTGAGTTTCATGTAACAAGCATAGCTTGAAATTCCCTCCATGGTAACTTCTACCTGCAATTTACATGGAAACAGCTGTTTTCAATGCATTTGGTAATTTTTTTGTTTTCTGCTGCAGCTGAGATGTAAGTAATTTAAGAATTAGGTGTTTCTCCTCTTCCTGGTTTTCAACAATTGTCTGAAAATAAGCTGTTCTATCTTCCTCAGTACCAATATTTACTATTTTCCTGATTGTTAGACTTGGATTACACTCCACAGTTTATGCGCCTGCTGTCTGCCATCTCAATATTCTGGACTCAGGCTCACATTGCAGTATGACTTAGATCTCTTATCTAGGCAGTGATTTCAGAGGGTGCCTTGTGGTGGACCAGCACTCGGAGAAAGACCCATGTTTTATATGCAGGACTGAATCTCTTGGGCTCACATGCCTCCTGTATGCTCCTTCCCCATGGCTGATAACTTTTCAACCAAGTCTCCTTAAAACTCCGTGACTAATTCAGGAGAGCCCACTCAAAGGAAACCTTCAGCAGGGGCACACAAGTGAGTGGTAGAACACCAGATCACTGCCGTTGCAAGATATTGCCTTCTGTAAGAGGAGGAATGTGCCATCCCTTTCTTCTGATTGTGTGTGTTGTTATATTGCCAATGAACACTGTGCTAGGCAGCGAACCCACTGCAATTCACATCTCTCTGAACACCATGTCAAGGTGTTTAACACTTTTTTTGGTGGACAAACATTGAGGACACAATGACTTGCCTCATGCTCGAGGTGCTTGATTGGGACTTCTGGTTTTGTGTTTTGAATGTCATCTGGTAGAACTTTACAGGTGGTACTCCTTCTGCTGGGTACTCAGCACCTCTCCTCCAAGACAGTAGCATGTGCTCCTGCTATGCTGGTAGATGCAATAACAGGTGCTTAAAATAGGTGGGTAAAATGCATCCTCTCGACCACTACCACAGAAAAGAGTGTTCTGTTTCCACACAGGAAAGTGAAGTCAAAGTGCAAAGTGTTGCCCATGCTTCATGTATTGAATCCTCTCCCTGAGTTAAATGTAGGGAGTGTCAGTTTCAATGCTGTTTTTACTCCAGCTGACTGTTGTGAGTTGGCTGCCCTGAGTTAACAACACCCATTATTTTTTTCTCTCTGTTACAGGCATGCTGTCTTATTGCAGGTTCTTATGTAGTTATTTGTCTTGTTTCTTATTCAGGGATCACTTTAGTGTACATTTTGCTTTGTGCTGTACAAGATCCTTCTGTACTGGGTCCTTTTTATGTACTCAAAAAATTAGTTCTAACTAAAAGACAATAGAGATAATCTAGCCCAACAAAGACCATCGCTGGGTGAGTAGGGAAACTCAGCGCTCGATTCTGCACAACAAGGTCCTGGGCACTCATAGGCAGTTCTTTGATACAGCATTATGCAATTTAGAAATTTCAGCTTTCTTGACAGACATCTGTCAGTCTACAGCAGCTGAAGACCCACATTTCTATTAATTTCTTGCAGATGCAAGTAAAATTATCAAAGGGGTTTTCTTCTTCTTCTTAAAACCTCACAAAAATCCCCTCAAAATCTCATGGGTTGGAATATTTCTTGTTTTCACACATTCTGAAAAGGATAAGTCTGATCTATCATCTTCATGTGCATGGAAGAGGTATTTATGGCATATTATTAGGGATGGTCTGGCTAACCTAGGGGTGGTATTAGTTACATAAGATTTCAAACATACCTCAAGTGCAGCATGGATGCTGTGGAGTGAAGCAATTATCTATTTTGCTGTCTTAAGAACAGAGCGACCTAGATTCTCTCTTCTTTTTTTTCTCTTTTTCTTTTTTTTTTTCCCTCCGTTTCTCCTCACAGGGTGGCCCACTTAGTTGATTAAACTGCAACTCAATTATAACTGGTTATGTTACAGTTGGGAATAAAGCAGATGTAAAGAGAGTGGAGCTGATAAAGAAATTTATTTTTTGCCTTACTGGTTAGTTGGAAATTATGATTAGGGTTAAGTCACAAATATTGGGTTTAGTAGCTTTTGGATGACAGAAATTTCACAGTAGCCTTTGCTGGCAGTGTGGAATGCCAAAGTGATTCAATGAAAAGGTGTCCATTTCATGGCAAGAAAAAAAAAAGGCAGTAGTCTAATTTATGAAAGATTTGAAATAAGCTTTAAATCCAAAAGAAGCCCAAAGTCAGCAAATGCAGGGACAGCATGGTTCGTATTTTGTTTGAAGTGAATACATAAAGCACATCAACACTGGTGCATTATTGATAACTTTTATGCAGTGCAAATTCTCTGATAAATTATTCGAGGCATTAGGAGGGTAAATAAGTCATCCATGTAGGAGGAGGTGACCAAACTCCCATCCTGCAATCTTGCATAACAAAATTACCCTTTAGGTTAAGGACGTGACAGCCAGGTAGCATGTGGTCCATGCTAAAAACACCTTATTTAACAAAAACTGACATTGTCTTAGTGTTGTATAAATTTCCTCATCTGTTCTCTCCCCTCTCTTAAGGAGGGAACAGAACAAAAGCAAATCTGCTCAGTGCAGGAAAGCAAAATTCCTCTTCCCATGAAGTTCAGGGTGTGAAAGGATCCAATAAGAACTTACAAGCCCTGAAGACATGTAAGTCAATTACATTCCTAGGCAGATATCTCTGGGGAGATATCTACAGCAGGGATGAAGCTGTGGTTGGAACCCAGCACCAGATTTATGCAGGGACTCCAAGTGCTGGGAGGAGTACCTTCTCTCTCCTTGGGCTGGATGCTTAGCATGGCTTGTTGCTGTGTTATGGCATCACCTGCAGCTGAGCAGTGTGCCTTTGCACTGTTGCCACCTGCACATTCAAGCATGACGACTTAACCAGGTGAAAAAAGCAATGAGAATTCTGCTTTACTTCTGTCTCTGACAGTGGCGAAAGCTGATTCTGCAAATACATTTCTTGATGGCAGGGCAGGGGAAGCGTAGCTGTTCCTCCTCTGAAAAGTCTCGCTACCCAATTTCAGCTGCTGTGTGCTGTCTTGCTCCTCACTTACCACTTCAGTTTTTGAAAGCTGTCTCTGAGCTGGAAAATCTGTTCTCTGCAATGTGAGGTGGCTGCTCTCCTTACCTACCCAGATTCCCATTTGGCTTCAGCAAAACGGGAAAGAAGTGTCCTTCTATGTCAAAACCTTCCTTTCATATCTTGGGCCTTAATAACTTTCTCAGGGATCAGAGAAGAGCTCATGGACAACGGCCTTCAGAAACCCTCCTTCTTGCATTTGTGCTGAACTTCCCTATCAGGAAGGAATGGGCTGGTAAGAAAGCAGTGTGCAGATATCCTGGGAGACAGTGTACAAGGCTGATTACTGAGTCCATTGGTTATGGCACGGGCCAGATCTGGTCCAAGTGCAGCTCACTTAGAGCAATACAGAAAGATCACACTGTTCCATCTTCAAACATTTTGTAAGAATGAAGTGCTATTCATCTTTGTAGGGAAATTTTTGTCTGTTGAGAAGGATTGATCAGAGATGCCACAGAATATAATAGATAGTCATGTAATTTGAGGACCTTGAAAGTCCTAGAAGGCCTTGACTTAAAGATGACTGACATCACAGGGAAGGCCACACTTAATTTCAAATGGTCTGAGTGCCATTTGAAATTTGAAAGTATCTGAGACACATATGATTTCAGATTCTTTTTTGTATCTCTTCCACTTGTGTTTTTATAGTGACTTTAATGGTTAATTTTCTTTCCTCTCAATAGCTGACAGGCACAGACATGGACATTGCCTTGTCTCCTTTTTTTCCTCATGCCAAGAACCCTCATGTCAGAATGTTATCTTTCTGTTTTACGTTTGTGCTAAGATAGCACTACAACCACTTAACGGGAGAGCTTAGGTACTGTCTCTTGAGATGTATTCCCCAGGATCAGACTATCTGTGTGGTATTCCTCATCTAAAATGCAGTGCCTAACAGGAGGATCTAATTGGCATCACTTGTCTTAGCTACTTCAGGACTGCTGCAGTGTCCTGAGAAGGCACAGAGGGGATTTGTTTGTTTAGTCATGCCCAGGATCAAGAATGCTTTACATATTCCATATAGGAAAGATAGGTAGGCCTTAGACCTGAAAACACTTTCTTTCCTGTTCACCTTATCACGCAAACTCCAATCTAGCTTCTAGGCAGCTGGTGATTCATGCCCATATTATTGCCCTGCACAGAGCAGTAAATCACCCTTGTCTACCTCCGTGGCACTGTTGGGCATCCCTTTCTCATCTATTCCTTAGGAGCAGACACCCTTTAATGGTGCAGCTGGTGGGTGGTAACAGCGTGAATCTACTGACATTTTGCTAATGCTATTTGTTACAGCTAGAGCTTCTGTCTGTGCTTCATAGAAATTCTGGGGGCTATTCTTCCCAGTGATCTGTCAGGACCGTCACAGTGATGGAAGGAGGGAAGTGAAACAATAATTCTTGTTTGAGGGCTCAGCTCTCCACTTATCCACCAATAAACCTCTTACCCTTTTTTGGACTGGTGCAACATTTTTCCTGCAACCATGTGTCTAGATTCTGATGCTTGCCACTATTTAGAGGCAGGTGTTTGCTGGGCCCAGCAGTGGGGACAGAGACAAAGAAATGATAGCCATGAATTTGCACAGCTCAGCAGTCTGGATTACAGGGCTGATACTCACATGGTGCAGCTGAAAGAGGAGTTGCAACTGCCAGGGGAGCATATGTGTAGAGGTTAATGTGCCATGATTATATCACTGACAGTCTCTGAGTAGTTAAATTCAGTTCAGGGCTCAAGTGGAGAGCCCTAAGGTTCCCTATGTTCTGTAAAATGCTCCCTGTTCATATTTGCTAACCTTTTAATTAGAGAACCAAATAGAGAAAGTCGTAAGAGGTAACTGTCTTGAAATGCAAAATGCTCAGTAGAGCTTTATTTTAACAAGGTTCCTATTCCCAGTCCCTTTAACTACAAAGCCCTTATAAGGGAGGCAGCTCATGAATCAGTCTTCATTAAGACATGTATTCAAACTGACAATAACTCTAAAAAAATAAGAAATTAGTTGTGTTGGGCGCAACAGGATTTGTTGGGATTTTTCTTCTCATTTAAATCCAGTTCCATGCCCTCAAAAACAAAACAAGCAGCACACCTTGGATAGTGAGAGAAGAGTACTGTCACAGTAGGATAATTTTTCACAGGTGACATGGGAAGTCCTGTCTGTTTTCCAGAATATTCTGGGCCCCTGAAGGATCTTGGGGAACAGAAGGTGTGAGCCAAGAGCTTTCTTTTCTCTGCCCACCATCATCTTAGTCCACTATGAGAAGCAGAGCTACTTCGTTAGGTCTCATGCATGACATGTTATTGACCTCTGGTCTTGGATGGCAGTCAGCTGTTAGACATTTTTTCAACACTGCCAGTGTATTGTCAGCAGGCCTCTAGGTTATGAGAAGCTCAGTCTGGTTCATACCAGAGGGCAGAATCTGTGCCTGAACCCAATATTACTTTTTTCTGAGATTGTGCCTATAACAACAAATGTGTGAGAGGAAACCAGCTGGACAGGCAGTGGTGCCATCACTGCTTTTTGGGACAAGGCCTTCAGTGTTCCAGTTCAGTGTCATGGCATAAGTAGGCTGGACTTCCGCGGTCATGGTCTATCTGAAAAAAATGGTGCTGTGGTTTCACTGCAGCATGATCTATGCAGGTAAGCATAAGCAGAGATACATGGCTGTGCTTCAAACCATTTAGCCACACAATATCAAAGGATGCAGAGAGCTGGACTTGTTTTGGTGAAAGGATGTATTTATCATGAAAAGCTATTTGTTATCTCAACTTCATCTTGATTAACTTGTCTGTGTAACATTCCAGCTGAAGATCCTGACCAAGCTTGTTGCAGATCTCAAATGGATAGACCAGTTTGATAATGGAAAGTAAAACAAGTAATTTTAATTAGAGACTAGTGTTTCATTATTAAACATCCAAAAAATGTCTTCCCCAAGCAGATCTCTGGGGAACATTTACAACTTCTTCCTACAAGTAAGCATGTGTTCCTTCTCTGGCCCAAAAGGTGATAATGAAATGATTAAAAGGACCTTTTAATAGGTCCTTATTAAAGGATAGCTCTTTGCTAGAGAAGGATGAAATACAGCATTGGCATATATTCTGGCTACTAATAAAAAGAGCAGGCTGAAGGTTATAAGGTCATTTAAACATTTTCAGCAGAACACAATGACTCGGGACATTTCGATGATTTTCTGCCTGAAATACTCACACTATGTCAGGAGGAGGAAGAGCTGTATTTAGTAGCTCTTCTCTTTAAACTCCAATATAAGCTATTTCCTGGCACACTGCATTGATTTTCCTCTCATTGTGATCTTGTAATAATTGTAGGGGCAGGGCAAAATGTAATCTCGTGTATTCCATGCCTTAGCTGTGACAGTAATTTAGATATCTGTCATCATCTTTTCAGCAAAACTGCCAGTGAGTCCCTTGCAGGAAGTGTTCATGTACTTGTACACTTGAATATTCCTCTTTTAGTAGGCACTGTTGGTTTTGCATGTAGTCTGTTTCATTCCATTATTTGAGAAGACTTATAATGCTAATTTTGCCCTGTGTAGCAGCCCTTTTTTGCTTGCCCTCATCCAGATACAGAACTGAGGAAAGGCTGTTGTGCTTGAAAGCTGCTCTGGCTTTTTCCGTGGTAATGCAAAGTATTCTGTCTCCTAACAAGCCTTGCATTTGTTACTTTCTTATATCACCTTGTTTGCACTTTAAAATGGGATAAGTGTCCATGTTGTCATTCAAACTATTAATTAAAATGAAGGATAGACCTTGCAGAATATTCTACCAGCAGCACATTCTTCCAACTTGACAGCAAATCAATTGTGCATCAGCTTCCATACTTGACAAAGCAATACAAGTGTTTTCCAGAAGCTTTTTTGTGGTAGCTTCTACAAACATACTGATGGCTACAAGTACCACTGTTAACTGGGAAATTCTGAGGTTCCCTCAAAGAAGCACTATTAACTGACCTTTTAAGGAACCTGTGAGAGGCAATGCCTTCACTTAAGGTGATAGGAGAGAACACAGGCAATGTTCCTTTACCATATCTGCTGGATGCCCATATTAGCTGAGATTGCTCCTATCAGGATTGTCTTCCTGGCAGAAGGTCACAACTACAGACCCAAATTACTTTGGCTTGGAATGTTTGCAAAAAGAAGAAGGTCAAATCTGCTAAACAGCAGTCAACTTTATTGCTTCATTGCAATGGTTTATTCTTTTATTCCTTTGCTTGTTCCTGTGAAAGTTTGGTAGGGCAGTGGAATTAGGAGAGGTACTGTGGAACTAAGGAAGGTTTTGAGTGGTATGAGGAGGTATCCTGACAGCAGAATATGGTGTCTGACAGGTGCTGTGTTATTAGCTGCTTCAGAGCTGGGGTTATCCTTGAACTGAGACATGCCCCTAATCTTCTAGAATTTAGATAGGAATGCTGGCAAAGCATCTATGAGTTTTGTGACTGGTGTTACACTCTAAGCAATGAACCAAGTTGTTATTGGTGTTATGTCTTCTAAAGTACTGAATTCTTTATAATTGCAAGGAACAGGGTATTTCTTGTTAGCACTGTGCTATTACCTCTCTCCATGTGCTCTTTGGTCTGCTTTGTGGTTTGATGGATACTGGTCTTTTTTGGAACAAACTAAGACCTTCTGTCAGTATGGGAGTCCTCTCAAAGGAGTACTCTCTTCATATTAGAACATGAAGCATCTGAACCTTAATTCAGTATGCAAGAGGCAGTTTGCGTGGTGGTATGTATTTCAGGGACCTTGCTTTGTATTTTGAGTGAAAGGAAGACATAACTAGCTTGAGCCATTTTTATGTGCTGTGGCTGCCTTGGCAGAATCAACAAGAGGCTGATCTTAAATAGGGCCAAGATAGTGAAGATGAGAGGTGAGGATATGGGGTAAAATACCTGAGATTGCCATGTTCACAAGAAGAGAAGTAGGGTTTACAGGAGCTGAAGAAAGAGTACAGTGGCATGTGCTGGAAGTAGGTCCCTTGAGCAATTGCTGGAAGCTGCTGTGAATGAGACATCCTGTTCTTCTTTCTGACTATCCATGACAGCTGCACTTTTCTTGAACAGGAGTAACTGGCATAAACTTAACAAGTGACACATGAATTTTGAATATACCTACCAGTCAAAAAACACTTCAAGTTTCCAGCCTGAAGAGGCAGACGTTGCTTCTTAATTCTGTCTTCCATTCTGTAAAAAAAAAAAAAAATCTAAACCCTTGGCGGTCTTCAGGTGTACTAATTTAGGACCATGTTTGATCTTTCTTCTAGCAGCACTGACATTTAATCTTTTTTTCATGCCAGCTATTAGGAGGAGGTGTGATTTCCCAGTGACTGTGGCCAGTGTAATGGCCGCTTGTGTGTAGGTTGCCTGCATGGTAGCGGGAAGAGTTCTTTTTGTCCTGGAAAACAGTGCACTGAGTTCACAAAACAAGTTAACCTGGCCTGTTCTTTTAAAATTGTATAACTGGAAATTCCTTGGTGGTATTTGCAAAAGGAAGAAACAGAATGGAAGTTACTCAAGGGTTATCAGATTTCCCATTTGCAGTTGAGGCATGACACTCAACAAAAAATAGTTTACCTCAAGAGCATTCAAATGTTTCTTTATTAGTGGTTTATCTCTCTTTTTCATTATGTTTGAAACTGGGACTTTGTTTTCATGTTTAAGCAAAAACAGTGCTTAAAAAAAAGTGCTTAAAAACCTAATCCCCATCTCTCCCCACCTCTTGATCTCTCTCTAAGTCACTGTCTGTTTACCTTGCCACAGACTTGAAAGGGGCGAAAAAAAATCATCAGCTTTAAACAGTTGCATTGGTTCTTGCCTTAAAAGTATAAGGTTTCACTTGATGTTAAAACATGACTTTGTCTACAGCTCAAAAATTGGGATGTTTAGCGTACGAAGATGTAGATCAATGGGATTGCTGTGACCCCAGCTAATGTTTTGTGGCTTTAATATTGAAATTATGGTCAGTAAGGTAAAAAGCATAAGCTAAAATTAAGCATATGTGTTGCTCCTTTACTAGATTGGGGCTCTGTCATTTACTGTACACTGTGAGGAAACTAAAACTTGTCGAGCCTTTATAGTTGCTCCTTCTTTGTTGTCTTGGTCTAGACTGAGATCTCTGCATGACAGAAAGCTGAAAATGTGTGCAGAGCTATCAACAGCTGGCATGAACATCAGTGAGAGCCATGATGTGTTTGAGACTTGTAAGGAGATCCAGGCTACAGCCATCAGTTGCTATCTCTCTTTATGAGACAGTCCTTAGGCCTTGTTTCGTGCAGCCACTGCCATTTATTCTTGGCAGCAGAAAACCTTGTTCACCCCTCATTTTAAACATTTGGTGTTTGGCCCATTTGAAGAGTGTGAAGTCACACATTTTTCCAGCCATGCTTCTAGGTCATGTCCCATCTTTCTATGCATCAGTTCCCTGTCTCCAGTATTGCTTCAGATGCAGCTGTGCTTCTGAGTTCTTTTGCATAGCAGATTTAAAATTGTGATAAGCAGCTGCTAGTTGGAATTGAGGCTTAGGGGCTCATTAGCTCACAGAGACACTTATATTTTCATTTGCACTTTGGGGGAGCTTATGATACCCTGTAATTACAATGTCTGAAGGCTCTCCATCCTCCTGGGGCTGAATAGCCACTGTTTTTCTGCTCATTTGATATGTAGCAGCAAAATTAACCATTTGTTTAGAAAGCAGCTAGATTTCTTACACTGTTGTCAGCTGTAGAGGTGGTACCCTCCTCATCCCTCCTGCATGCACTGGAACACTTTCAGTATTAACAGTGGATCCTGCTTCTTTAGGACTGCCAGACAGTAAGGTATTTTCCAAAGGATGGAAAGGTCTTTACTGTTTTTCACAGAAGAGTGAATTAAAGCTCAAAGGTAAAGCCCAGTCACTGGGATGTGAACCAGGTGAATTTGCCATCCTGACTAGAATAACTCTATTAATAAAATTGTGACAGGTTAAGGTTCGAGAATTGCTGGTGATATATGACTGTGAAAGTGTATTTGAAGTAATACACTAATTCAAAGCAATACACTAGCAAGCTCTACTTCCCCCTTGGGATAATCATTCAGCAGGCACAGAGTACTTTTCTTACCTAATAAGTGGCCCTATGGGGGGACAAGACAGGTCCAGCCTGTTGACAGATCCCAGAAGTTGTGATGGAGTCTCCCCCTCAATGTTTCCATATTTTAAACTAATTTTTATACTACTACTTTATGTTTAGGTGGATATTGAGTGCCTTTAGTCATACATCATACTCAGTGAGTGGGGGTCGTATCTTGGGGGTCGGTACCTGAGACAACCTTGTGATGGGGACACTCATTCTAGTATCTATTTTCCTCCCCTATTTTGTGATGCTTGCTGTTTCACTGCACCTTGAGGTCCTGAGAAAGATGGCTTTGATCTGATTGAGGGCAGGGGGGGCTTGAATCATCAGTATTGGGAATCCATCGTCGAGTTCTTAGAAGCATAGAAAGTTTTGGATTTGAAAGGAACTTCAGAGATCGTGTATTTTCAATTTCTCTGCCTTCTACTAGATCAGGTTGCTTCAAGCCCTTTCCAACCTGACCTTGAACACTTCTACTGATGGAACATCCACAACTTCTCTGGGCAACCTGTTGTTACTACAAGATTACCAAAAGGAAGTATATGTGTACAATCCCTTAACTTTATACTCATGTATATACAGTGTGAGAAGTCTTGCCTGTACAGCACTGACCAACCTGATCCCAGGAGTGTGGCTAATCAGCGATGGAAAAGGGTCTCTGCATAGGAGTTTGGGGTCAACCAGGTGTCCTCAGCGAAGGAGATGTCATACGGAGAAGCTCCCACAGAGAAACTCGTCCCGGGTAGCTGTTCATTTTGGTGTGGTTTTAGTGTAGACACGCAGGTGAGCATAGGACAGAGTTCCCAGCTATGGATTTGAGAGAAGCCCCAACTCTCATGCGGAAACTTAGAGTGCTGAAGGAGAAAATACTTGTGTCAGCAGGCAGTATCCACAATCTAGTTGGAAAGGATTAAAAAGAAGAAAGTGGAGGGTATTAAAAAAGATACCAATGTTTTTACTAATAACAAATGATCAGGAAGGTTATCCCAGGAAGGATGTACACTTGATCAAACACTGATTATTACAGCCTGAACCAGTCCAAAGTTTTATGCAATAAGGACACATGTCTGAAAACAGGTTCTTTTTTCTGAGGATGAGCTACAATTTTGACTTTCACTGTGCATGTAGGTTACCCGTCCTGCACTTTTTCTGACATGTACCAAAATAGATTGCAGCTCTCTAATCACCAGGGAATATTCTCCACTGATATGACTTCACAGAGATGCAGGCTAGTTCACAGAACGTAACAACTCAGCTTTTACATGTATCTCTCAAAAGCAGCAGCTTCTGTGTCCCCCTTACATGCACTTACTTATTGGTGATGCATACTGACTTATCTATGTGAGAGAAGATTACTGCAGTATCAACATATCTGAAAATGATGAAAGGTTGCAAATGGTTTGAATCTGCACTGTACTCTAGGTTAGAAATGCAAAGACAGAATAAATTACACAGGAATAGGATTTCTGCCTTGCAGTGAGTGGGAGCAATTTTTGGTATTTGGCATAGCAGGCCTATAGGAAAGCATTTGTTATAAATAGACCCAGGATGAACACAGAGGGGATCCTCATAGGAAGTGAAAAAGTGCTGAGCAAGAAAGATACCACCTTGTGGCACTCAGCGCTGCTCAGTATGCAGTGGGATTGGGCTGGCTTATTGAAAACAACACAGTTCCATTCTTGTAAGCTGAAATTCTTCACTTCAAATCCAGTTGGAATAAGCACTGGGCAGACAAGTCTTAATACAGAAAATTCTGTTTCTGTGCCCTAGCTCCTGTTTAGTTCCTAGCAGCTGCTTTGCACTTATGATCACTGAAATTCCCTCAACATTCAATTCCTATTGTACTCCCTCATGCTGTAAGTTTAATCTTTCCTTTTGAACAGTGGGTACACCAGAAGAACTATGTACAATCTGTTTCACTGTTTATAGTCAGTTCAAAAGCATATTAGAAGGCAGGATCTTGGATCTCTTGTTAGATCCAACGTAAAGACCGTCTAGCCCAGTGTTGTCTCCAGCAGTGGAGGTGTTAGAAAGTGAGTGTAGTTGGGATCTGCCCCAGAACACTGTCCAGCCTGCAGCAGCTCTGGCTTTCAAATCCATGCATGTTACCTCTGTACATACCTGAGAGTCATAAGGGTTCTTTATTTGGGTGCTAGGGAGTGTTTATGTCAAAAATTAATTGGATATGACATTTGAAGAGGGACAAAAATTTGATATTCATCATTTTTGTAGAACTGGATGTCCACCCCCAAACCTGCACTTTGTATTGAACTGTACTTGTAATTCAAAACAATGTTCTGCCATTTTATAAGCTGTCCAAAGTAAGAGGAGAACTTAAAAGGCTGTGAAAGTCATTGTGTGCAGCACTCTGTGCCTTCCATTTCTGTAGGTCCCAATCAGATAGTTTGAATGGGAAGCCTGGCTGATGTGTGATTTGTGGTGAATAAAGCATTTTGACATATATTCTCTCTTGTGATAATGATGGGTGAGAGCTATTAGCATAAAATTGCTATAAATCATGCTCATTGTAAAGATAAGGGTCTTGATTGCAGTCAGCACTGAAATCTCTAGCTCATTTCCTGTAAATCACTCACTTCAAAGGTAGAATTAAAAGATCTTGTGCTAGGCAGGCTTTACTGGGGAATTTGCACCTCATTGGCTGTCCATTCGTGTAATTAGGATACATAATATTTAGAAAATCTTACCAAAAAGCTGTTGCCTACTGTCATTTAGATGCTAGCTTTGGCTGTCCTTTTCTGCAAAGAGGTAGGCAGATTTCTGCCTACGTCCTGTACCACTGAGGTTAATGTGTAGGTTTTTTAAAGTTCTGAAAAGGCTGAGTGGAGAAACAGAGACCTTTCTGATCCTGTGTGTGGTGTGGGCAGCTCACACTGTTTGTTTCACCAGAGTCTCACATCATCTGCTCACTGTAGGGCCTTTTTACTGTTCTGGGATCCAAGACTCCAGAAATGTGTGTAAGATCGCGGGTCTACACTGTATCAAGCCAATGGTCTGTTATATTTCAGCAGCTGTCTCCAGTACTGGCCAAAGGAATGCTTTTAATGAAAATGTAAGTACATGGCAAAATAATAACTTCCTCTAATATTTTCCCATCCCTCTTATTCTCTACCTTTAGTCCAGTGGCTTCCTGAATATAGGTAAGTCTTCTGTATTTAATGATCCTAGTGGAATTATCTGATGTGAATTTGCCCAGCCTATCCTTGAACCCTTGGAACCTTCTAGTGTCGGCAGCACTACATGCAGGTGTTCCACCAGCCTGCTAGACATTGCCTGAAGATCTATTTCTGCCTGAGGGCTTTGTATCTTGCCCTTCATCCCTTCACTTGATCTTCCAGCCGGTATTTCTGGAATGTGAATTGGAATGGGGAAATGTAGTGAGATCTGTTATGACCCCACACCTAAAGGGGTTCTTCTGAGGTGTGTGATTCCCAGGGCATATTTCAAATATTCAAGAAGTTGTTATTGAAGATGGTTGCATAATCAAAAGTGGAAATCGCATTCTCAGTGTCAAAATCCACATTGTCTCCTGGTACTCTAAGAGGACTTGTGGAAGACATAGGGTACGCTGCTGTGACATTGAAGCAGGCTTACAAAGACTCTTGAAAAGCACTCGTAGGAAATGGGACTCTTGAAAGCACTACCTCCGATCCTGGCAGTAATTGAATCTGATCAATCAAGAGCACAGCCTCTGTACAGTTTTCTTGCTATACAACTCATATTTAGCCTTCATAAATGAATGGAATTTATTTGTCTGCTTCCCATAAACCTTTCTATTTCTGCAAAACTGTCTCTAAATATTCAGTAGATCAGTTAAGCAGCCATAGGAAATGCTCTCTCACCTAAACAAATAGTTAATTCTTCTGATGTAAGGTAGAAGAAGCAGGATGAGTTGTGAAAGCTCCATCACTTGCCAATCATATTGCCTATGATATGCTGGCAATGTGAAGAATAAACAACAGCACCCTAGATATTAAAGAAGTTTGAATGATACTTCTAAATTTGCAGCAAAATAACAATTTATTTGAAATAATTAGATTATGGCTCACTTGTTTGTTCTTTCCCCAATTTACTTAGGTATGATGGCTTGATTTTATGCAAGTTGATGAGTGTGGCTTGAGACAGGAACCCAGGTCCCTGCCCCACCTATTTGATTAGAAAGAAGGTTCTTAAAGAAAAGCAACAAAGAAAACAAATTAGCTTTCTCTATCCTATGAAAGGGACAGTTCACTCTTGGTAATTTCAAACTATTACTCTTGTCATTATTATTGTTGTTGTTGTTACTTAGTTTTTAAGCTGGTGTGAAAAAATAGCATTAATGAAAAAAATGGAGGAAAAAGGATCTGCTCTAATACTGACAAGAGGTGGGTGAATCAAATGGTTGAGGCTGAAGTGGGAAAGTCATTACAGAAGAGCAGAAGCTGGGCAGTTGTAGCTTTCTCTTCAGTGTTTTCATGAGAGCCACCTGGTTGCAACAAATTCCTTCTGCATGAAGGGGTACTAAAGGTAGGTGCTTAGAAACATCCAAACCTCAGCTCTTAGAAAAATAGGATGGTGTAAGACAACTGCCCACCTTCTCCAGCATAATTTTTTTCGTAACTCCCTCTCTCATTTGGTGAAACCAGAGACACGACTATGTACAAATATCATATGGGTGGCCATGAGACCTAAGAACTTCCAAGAGACTTTCCAGTTGGTTAAATCATGACTTAAGCCATTAAACACTTTCATGGGCTGGGAATTGAGACTTCCTCTATTATCCAACTCAGTATAACAATTTTAACACAAGATATCTGTAAAATGCTCAGAATAAGGATTGGCCTTGGAATATGTCACGTCCTGGCTTTTTTTTTTGCCTGAGATGGCAGTAAGAATGCTTCTGACATTAAATTGAGAACTCTGTCTACAGGTATAATTCACAAGTCCTTTTGTTGCTGTGTATCGTTTTTCATTGTTGTTTTGTCAGGGTTTTTTTTCGTGTGGGTTTTTTTTGTTTGTTTCTTTGTTTTGTTTTATTTTTTCTTTTCCCAGGAGCCTTGTATTGTGTGCAGGTTAAAGAACTTGCTTGCTTCTCTTGCCTTCCTCGAGCAAAAATAATTTTGCCTTATACCTGTAGCCAAGATATATTAGAAAGGGTTTACCAAGATGATAGTCATCCTGCTAGTGGAAACACAAATATTTCAGTGAAAATTAATTTCAAGGAGTTAAACTTGCCAGTTGATTCCTTGGAATTAAATTTGCCATTTCCCTGTGTTCCATGAAGAAGTTGCAAGGCAAAACTTAGTTCAAGATGTCAGCATGCTTCTGTGGTGTAAGCATTGGTGGTTTTTGCTTATAAAACAGCCACAGTCTGTAGTCCGCAATTGTCTTTGTCAAACTGTTGGAGGGTCCCAGGAAAACTGTGTTGACTGTGCCTTTCAATTTGGTATTCTCCTCTAAAGAAAATCCCATTAGTGCTACACTATTCTGCAGGTCACGATGTCCTGTGTCACAGTGAAAAAATAATTTCTGTGAGGAATAATACACATGTGGCTGCTGATTCTTTTGAAGCAGAGAAGTTCCAGCTTTTCTCTTAATATTTTGCCTGTAAATATGAGTTCTAGCAGATGAAATTACTGGCAGCATTCTTTTACCTATTGCCCTTACCGGAGTAGTTTTGGAGGAGAACAGTGAGTTTCTTTTTCTTAACACGGTGCTATAGCACATTTGATAGGATGCCTTGATTGGATAAAAAGAGTCAGTTTACAGTTCAATTACCAGAGTGCAAGGGAAAGGAAACACCATTTAGATTTGATGTTCAGCAGGAGTGAGTGGGATCATGAAGAAGATAAGAGATTTGAGGAAACATAAGTATCCAGCTTTTAGTGGCTTCCTTGTATACCACTTATTCCGATCTACAGCTTTTTGTGTGTCATCCCGAAGAAAACTGCATATGCAGAAAATTAGAATCCCTTTTTGATATTTAGACACTCGGCTTGCTCATAATTCAATTATGGTGGTGAGAGAATGATTGTGGTGAGAGAAAAATATGCTACAGAGAGGAAAATATTGCTTTTGTTATGCTTTTTACTTTTTCATGGTAACTAATTGTCTTGGTTTGAAAGACAGGTGTCTGCTAACGAAGGCAGGAGCCTCCCTTGGAATGGAAAATGAAACCCCCTTCCCTCCGAATTATTATAATTTTGGAATTAAGGGGCTTTCAGGCAAAGATATGAGAAAATAGGAATAA
>VWZW01005360.1:161069-193079 GCA_013397115.1 Edolisoma coerulescens | reverse complement strand
CCAGGGGCCGCACCCAACCCCAGGTAAAAGGAGGGCAGCCAATTGACCCTCTCTCCCTGTGGCCAGGTCCTTTTGTCTCTCTCAAGTGCTCAGTAATTTGTCTCCTAGCTGCCTGTATGGGGGAAAAATTCTTTAAGAGAAAAAGTAAACAAAAAGATGACTCCTAAAACCCAAACACTAATCTTAAAGTGCACCTGAAACTCGGAAAACAACTTAAAGAATGGATGCTTTGGAAGCTTTTGTTGTTATTGCAGGCACACAGCAAACTGTTATTTGTTATTCAGCCAACAGCCTGGAATTTCCTTAGCACTGAGGGAAAAGCTTTGTGAATCTTTCTTTGTCCTTCAGTGGCTCTTGCCTTTTCAGCTGTGAGCACAGTTGTCATCTGGGCCATGTGCTATGTTAGTTTTGTGAGGTGGGGTGTCACAGCAGTGACAGCAGAGTCCCTTTCTGCACCAAGTGGACATGGAGATGATGGTTGCCTGTTAGAGCTCAGTTTTTGCTCCCTGCCATCACAATATCTTGTACTGAAGCAGATTCCTGAATGAGCTGTCTCTAATACATAGAGACAGATCTGTCTGACAAAATTTGTCCTGACTGTCAGAGAATGTGAACTAATGAAGTCTTCAGTAGCTTCTTTCCATCCCAGAAAAGCACACTTGTCTGCCTTGGACCAAACCCTTACCTGAAGGATAGTGCCTGCTTGTTTGGATCTTAATTCCTATTTTATACTCTCAGAAGCACAGAATATCAGGAATTGAAAGGCACCTCTTGAGGTCTTTGACTTCCCTGCCTGAGCAGGGTCATGCTTGTACAGTCACCCATGACTGTACACTGACAGGCTTGAACATCTCCATATTTACTACTGAAGGAAGAGGTAACTGTTCTCCATGCACATTGTGATGACAAAGTTTATAGTGATGTAGTGAGGGGGAGGGGAAAAGTGGACAGAATTCAGATACCTGGTAGAGAAAAATCTATATTCCTTCTTGGGGGTGGGCTGGAGTAGAATTTCTTCCTCTGAAGAAATAACAGTTTAAAAAAAAAAATCCATCAGATAAAGTGATGCAGAAACAGCTTTTGAGTAATGGTAGGAGAATGGAGTGTTTGGTTTCTTTGGGATTTTTCTAGCCCTATTTCCCATGGTTGTATTTTCCTGATAAAATTCTACTGAGTTATTGCTTTAATGAGGAGCAAAGATTTCTCATTTTATGTTGTGATAAATTATTACAGTATTAATTAGAACTTGCATAGCCAATTTCATTTTTCAGAGGTTTTAAGAAATGTTAATTACTTCATTAGTAATAATTAACTTGTTCTTCGGGAACTGCCAAACTTCTTTTTTTTCAGTTGTTTGTTTGTCATTGATTTTTTTTCCCTTCAGATACATTTGTTTTTCTCACTGTGCAGTTCGGATGATGTATTTTCACCTGGCCTGTTCAAGTTACACTAAATTTCCTCCCTCTGGCCCCGTTGTTTCTGATAAGATGGGTTATGGTGCAAAAAGGAGTATGAATCTATGATGAGGTCACTGTTAAAATGAGGAATGACTTCCAAATATCTCTTTAAGAGCCCTGTGAGTGGGAATTCTCTCACTTTGATTGTAGGGCTAGCCTGAGTTCCACCATACAATGCATCTGGTATTGCATGTTTTTGCTATCTTTAAAGGGGTTTAAGAAGTGTTTTAGGGCTTTGGGGGAGGGGTGGTGGTGGTGGTGTTTAGTTTTTTCCCCTGGTAGACAGCTATTCTTCTGGAATGGTTGCAGTGTTCTGTGGTTTGATTTGGCATGTCATCCCCAAGACTTTTGAGTGTCCAGTATGCAGATCCATTGCCAGGGTTAGTCAGTGAAGCTTGCTAAGTCATCATGGTGTGAAATCAAGGATCCAGCCTGGCTCCTACCGCAGTTGTTTCTGTGGCAGTGGGTGAAGTCAGCACCAGGTGCATGGCTAGCTGATTATGAGGAGAGTGGGAATATGTCCTGGTTCTATTGCTGGGTAGATTTCACATTGTCTTACTCCTTATACCTATCATAATTCCTTGATGTTCTTAGGAAGTACTTGCTGATGGAAGTAAACTTTAAAACAAGGCCTCCATGTATTATAGTAATACTGCTCAGTTGTATCACAGTAAGTTTAGAAGATACTTGTTACATAGAAAGCAGAAGATAAGGAAAGACTGATGAACTGAAATGAGCACCCACAAGGACAGAGATGATGACTTTTACTGTCCCAAGAGGCATTGATCAGAAGACCAGTCTGCATTTCTTTAGCTACCAATGCTGACCATACAGATGGGGAGTATAGGAAAGAACAAAGAAAATGTGGAGTGGGAACAAAGAGGATATGAAGAATAGCTGGGATACTGTTAGAAAGCTAGTGCTCATGGCCTGCTCAATTTTATTTGTATACAACCAGAAAACAGGGCTGAAACTGTGTGTATCCCTCTGTCAGTGGGAGAGCAGAAAGAAGGATGGTGTGCCATAATTTATACCACAGGGTGGTGTCATATTGATAATCTTCCCAGGAAGCAAGCTAAAAGTCAGGGAAGATCCAAACCAAACAAAACAGATCAGAACACGAAACCAAAAGATGCAGAAGGTAATATAGTTGATATATTTTTCTGAGGAGATGAGAATGTCGTATCCAGCCCTGCCAAGGGAGGTCTTTCAGGGAAAGAAATACTCCAACTGTTCCAGATATTTTTACAGAATATAAACTTGGTTTTGACTTCTTCTCAGGATTCCCCTGGAAAGTAGTGCTTTTGTAACAAGTAATCAGTTAAAGATGTAGGAAAAATCTTGTAGATGAATAAACCATCTGGTTTATGAATATCTTGCTAAGGAACACTGATTGAAATATTATTATTTTTGCAGGGGTTTGCTGTACTTTGGTAACTAGGACTCTTGCCATAGGGGTGTTCTTTGAACATCTGGATATACAGAAATCTTATTATTAGATTGCAAAGTTTTCCTTACTAGTCTTACTGCTCTCTTTCTCATTTAAAGTGGAAAAAGGGAAAATCTGCTAGTTTGAATTAAGTTGGGTCTTTCCATAGTGGGAGAGACTGAAATCAAAGTAGAAGGATAATGAGAAAAGCACTTCAAGGGCTCACAGCCTAACCAGGGAATTAACTGATCTTGCTCAAATCTTCAAGCTTGGTCATTAGGTTCGCTGAATCACAGCCTTCATGCCACAGAGAAATTTAAGGACTGTGCCAGACTATAATTTCTTTTTTCCAAAGTTCAAAGAGAAACTAGGTTTCATCCAGAACTCAGGTTCCCAGCCTGCGTGATCAGGGAAATAAAGAATAATTTTTACTAGTCATAAAGCTTGCAGAGTTCCTCTTCTTCGTGGTTGATTTCTTTTGTCACAAAACTTAAGAGACAACTGACTGGCAAAATAAGCTCCCAAGACAGGACTGGATTTGTCATTGGGCCTAATGATGTGCTCCTCTCTTCCTTGTCTCTTTCAGAGGCACAGAATATAGCTTTGGGGGATAAATTCTTCCACTGCTACAAAATAGGCTTTACTCCCAAATCCTCTGAAGACCTGGGCTGAATCTGTCTGTTGGTGGGAAAGCAAAGATCTGACTAGTATGTATTTGTTTGCTGGTGAAGATCAACACAAGCCATTAGAAAAATGAGCACAAGCCACTTGAGCGCACTGTTGTGCTCGAGTGTAGGAGGTGGGGAAGAGAAATGCCTCATTGGAGAGAGTCCTGTGACCTCTGTTACATGGAGGCAGGTAAAGTGTCAGGTATGTTGCCCACATAATAAGCTAGAGAGCAGGACTGGCAGCCACTTGGATGTTAAAAGAGCATTGAAGTCTCTTCTTGTCTGTGCTAATGAACAAATGAGTTTCTACAAAACTATTAGCCTGCCTTCTGCTCGCGTGTGCATGTTTCTTTACATATATAGAGCAGCAATTTACTTTACAAGCCTCTATCAGTCTCCTGTGCTGGGAAACCTTGCAGAAAGTGCTGGTTGCAACTTCCAGTGACAGCTCTGGCTCCACTTCTTGGTTTCTGTGATGAGTCATAAAAGCATAAAGCCAAATAGAGTACTTGTCATACCTGGGCCACTTTATCCTGTTTTGAACAGTTTTTTGGGGGGTAGAAGTGCACCTGCATTCATTTATGCTCACACTGGTATGAGGACTGCTCTGCTCACCCCCTTGTGCTGCAGTCTAGAGCCCAGATGACCTCTGCCAATGCAGAAGACTGAAAAGAGTAACACCTTTCCACCATTTTCTATGCCTTTGGAAAATACACAGAATCTCCTTTCTGATTTTGAAAGGAGGTGCGCTGAGTGAGAACTGAGCCATTATGGATCTGCTTGTTCGGCAGCTGGGGAACACCTATGATCTTGCTGCAAAAAGCTAGTGCAATCCTCAGCTCTTACCATCTTTTTGATCAGCACAGAACATTCCAAGGCAGGCATTTTCTGAAAAGCTTTTTTACCTCTGGGTCAAAAGCAGCTTTTTCTCCATTCTGGCCCTGCATCTGTCTAGGATTTCAAAGCTAGGATGTAAATCCCAAGTGTTTAGAAGACTAAGTGGTGCAAGAATGGGTAAGGCCATTGCACTGACTAGCACCTTAAGCCTTGTACGGGCATGAGTGATCCACTCAGCTTACTTGGTGTATAAGGGTATGAGACACTGACACAGGCCCAGCTGGCAGACTGGATGCTGAAGCTTGGACCTCAGATATTCTCACCTTTGTTTTAACCTTTGTGTTTTCTCCCTCTGTGTTGTGGGCAGAATGGGAGTTTCAGACAAAGTTGCTTAGAGGTCTCCCAGTGAGTCACAAGATGAAGAAAGGACCACCTTGCTCTCTAAACTCCTTCTCAAGGAAGAGTCTACGTGTGGCTGGATCCACTCTTAGCCTCAGACTTTGTCAATGGTTTGTGTCTAAAGGACTATATAGGTGTAATTGACTCTTTATACAGCTTTTCCTTGCATGTTTAAGGATGGCAAACCAGATATATTTACATAAATATAAATCATTTATTGTGATACTGATTAAACTAAGAGATCTTAATTAGAATTACTTAGTACACCGTATAGGTAGCTGTAACTACTATTTTAATACAGTTCACTATTTTAGAAACAATATTGAAGGAATTATATTAAAGCAGTTATATTGAAGCAATTATATTAAAGTTATCAAAACTTTCCACACACACTCCTAGAAGGGGTATAAAACTCTGCCGTTAGAAAGTGGGACTGGGGTGACTGACTGACAGTTGGATGTCTCCAGGCCGGCTGTGTCAGCTCAGCATCTTTAGGTAAGTCATCAGTAGTATCACTTGTTTGTTCCTTTATCAGGTCCTTCACCCGCTCTGCCATATCTTCACCTCACTGTCAGGGTGTTTAACTTTGGGATTGATGAGTCACACTGGCTTTTTATTTAAACAGAATGAAATCAAATCAATAAATTTTTTTTATCCTCCCAGGGTACACTGAATCTTAAAATGGGAAGAAAGTCTGACCATTGTGCTAATATTTAAACATAAAATTGAAGTCAGGTAGACTTTGTTATTGGACTAGCAGTACTTATGCAAAGATGAAAGAAAAAGACTGCACAGAAGCCAGGATCCTGGAAAATATGTGGGAAGTTCTCTTGCAGGGCTGAGCCATTTTGTCAGTTCCCAAACAAGTGCTACGTCTGAGGCATTACGTAGTTAAGTAGTTAACTGAATCTGTGAGGCACGTGATGCAGTTGGTTGTGTGCTGCTATTTATTATGTTTCAGGGACGGCAGAAAGTCTATGTCAACATCAAACCAGGTCTGAGAGAAATAGGAGGGAAAGTTGAAAAGTAAGACTCTTTCCTAGATCTTCTCTTTGAAGTCCTAATTTATCTATGAAGCATAAAGCGATAAAAGGACAGAGGCAGAGCTGGCATTATTGAGGATCTTGCTCTGATTTTATATTTCGGTCAGGGATGTTAGGGGCCTGGATGCTGGAGAATATCAGACATCTGGATGAGGAAGAGGCTTTACCCTCCGGTTATTTTGGGTGAGCAAGCACCCTCTGTAAGCTTTTATGATTCTTGCTCTTTCACTTAGAAAATAATTTTAAAAGGAGACGTTGTGGTATTCCTATGCTTGGAGATTTCCAAAACGTGAGAGGGCAAGACTGTAGACAGCCTGATTTAACTTTGTAGCTAGTCTTGCTTAGAGAAGGCTTTTGTTAAAGGTCCTCAGAGATCTCTTCCAGCTTGAAGTGTTCTGTGATTTAGTCATTGTCAGAGTCATAGAATGGTATTCTGGACTTTTTACTGTATGTTTTGCTCCTAGATGCCATACTTCGAAGGCCCTGCTTTTCCCCAAGAATATGTTTCTCAATTAAAAAAAAAAGAAAGGGATGAATCGCTGGTACTGCAGAGGTTGTGAAACTCCCGAAGTGCAGTAGGGGAACTCTCAAAGGCAACTTGTCTCACATTGCAACTGAACAGAAATACTTAACACAGAGAAAAGAGACAGGGTGCAGGGCAGTTCAGTGTACAAACTGTCCCTTTATCCCTGGTGTAAAGCTGATCTTAGCAGGTAAGGCAAGCAGAGAAAAAGAATATAGATTTGGATTTATGTTTTCAGAAACATCCATTCCTCAAAAGACATCAGAAAGTCAAGGGACTGCACAGGTTTATCAGTATCAAACTGAAAAACGTTGATGGTCTGATCTATCAGAGGCTGGATGCTTGAACTTGGAAACTGGAGGTATCAATCACTAACTGAGCTTTTCAAAAGCCCCAATGTCATTAAAAAGTTCTGGACATGATGAGATTTTCTGCTAATGTCTTCTGTACTGAGTGTGAAATCTCAGGCTCTGTCCTTGAGATGTATGAAGTAAAACAAGTGAGCTGGGATATAGATGAGCAGTAGCGCAATTAAAATCAGTTTTGGGAGCTCATCAAGACCGTTTTGCTGCCTGTGTGACTCTGGCCATGCATGCAGCATAATCTCCCAAATGTTCAGCATGATGTTCTGTACGCACAGCCAAAAGATGCTACACTAATGCCTGGAGTGCTTCAGACCTTATTCTTTCAGCTAGTGATCCAGACCTGAGTTTACCAGCCCATCCTGTGCACTATGGGGATAAGACATGAAGGACGGATCAGAAATAAAGATCAGAAATGAGCAGATGGTGTGCATGGCAGAGCTGGTCCTAAAATTCCTTCCAAATCCTTGTCACCAAAAGCCTACATGGGTGCTAGATGTGTTTCAGTAGCCCGCTTCCCTATACTTTCTTGTCTATCTTTGGAGGAAAAAGGAGGAGAGGAAGAGAAGGAAGATAAAGGTTGATAGACCAAGCCATATTCAAACAGCAAAGTCTAGCACTGCTTCAATATATGTTTGTAGTTGTTTAGGAATGGTATCCCCCAATTTACCCCCCGCTCCCTGAGACTCCAAAACCACATGTTGCTCACTCACTTCCCCTCCCCTTCTCTTCCGCCCATGGGTGGCTGAAAAGAGGATTGGAGGCACAAAAGGCAAAGATCCTGGGTTGAGATATGGACTAAAAGCAATGGGATAAGAAATTGAACAGAAATGTCAGCAACAATACTAATACTACTAATAAAATTGTACGAAGAGAGGGTGATTTATGTGCAAAATGCTCACCAAACCCAGGACAATGAAAGAGTGGTGGACAGACCCTATGCCCACCACACTTGATTTCCTGACCAGAAAGGGACATCCTTCTTCTTGGAAGAGAGAGTCTCTTTTCCTTGCACCTGGCAATGACTACAGATGTTACCCAAATAGCACTTGTGTCTTGGCCACGCCCACACAGCTCCAGGCTCCACCCCCTCACAGGCACTATGAAAAATTAACCCTGTGTTTGGCTGAAACCAGGACAATATTTTACATCAGTTCTGCAAGCTTTATTTCCACCTGTCCCTGTGATCCTTCTTCATCCAGTGTTAAATCTTCTTCTGTTCACTGTAATGCAATGGCCCTTATCTACTGCTCTAAGATGGCCCAAAAAACTTTCTGTTGATTTATTGTCAAGGGTGTCATAGTAGAACCAGGTATTGGAAAGGTCCTGGTCTTTCCTCTCTTGGGGAAAAGCTTTTAATTTTTGATTCAAATCCGATGAATTTGTGATGAAGCATTTCTGTAGAATAGATTTGGCAGAACCTCGTGTTTTCAGGTGATCATAGGCTTGTGTTCATGAGGCTGCAGACATACAAGTTCTTTTTCCTCCAGCTTCTGATGTAGTTTAGAATTGTTGCACTTTCACTTCTGGACATTTAGACCTGGATTTTGCAGCTCCACTGATATTTCCAGTACGTCTTAGCATTCAGGTGACTCTGTCTGTAAGCAAACTCTGCAAATTATTAAAAAGAAATGCAATCAAAGGCATCTTCTCTTAAGATATAGTTGAACGTTCTTTTTTCAGGAGCAATTCATCTGGGAATATTTATGGGTCTGGACATGCCTGTTCTAGAATCCGTTGGAGTCCAGGGTATCTTAATTCCCTTTTAAAGATTTTCCTCTCGGCACTTTCCATTTCTCTTTACCTGAAGGAAGGGTTGGGTGAAATATGCCACATGGCAAGTTGCATTTTTTAGAACTGTTGACCATCCTGCACACAATTCCTACCAGTGGTTAAAGGAAGAACTGTGTGGCTGCTATCAGAATTAGCTGCTGAAAACATGATGGTAATAGATTTTGCCACTGTGGGGCTTTTTTTGTGTGCATGATTTATTTTAATAAAAGCATTTCTTCTTAGTGATGGAAATGAGATAATATGCATGCATTTTAGAGTGATGCCTAGGCAAACAACTATCTACATATTGATAGAACTGTAAAAACAGTAATTTAAAGCTGTTCAGCAAATATTTTATCTTGGAAAAGATAAAATACTTCTCTTACTATCAGATTCACATTTCTTGCCTGATCACCATTCACCCTGATTTTTGAAGATGGTATGTATGTGCTTTAAGTACTGAGCAAAAACTTCCAATGAAGCAATATTTTTCTGGCAATAAATTAGAGTGAATTGTGTGGATATATGAGCAAAACGGAGCAAGCTAGCATAGAAAGGGAAACTCAACTCAGATGCAAAGGGAGGCATGAAGAATTACCAAGTGGGCGAAGAGTTACGCCTAGTTTCTTCAATGACATCTGAGCTTGGAGTGTTCTGCACAAGAAGGAATGAATTTGGTAGGTACTTTTACTGGAGCAAATGGTACAGTCACAATGCATAAAAGTGGTCAAATCTTTCCATCCCAAGGTGATGAGAGCTTTTGCAAGGTCCCAAAATTGCTGCCCAGGGAAATCTGAAGAAGTAAGATTATCTTTTCAAGGTAAGTTACTTGAATACTGTGGGAAGTCCAGAAGAAAACTGATGTTACTTCCACAGTTAAATCTTGAAAGGGAAAGAGGATGACCCAACTTCATCTGTATGTTGGAAAGATCAAGAAAATGTATGACACAAGGAAGGTAAGTGCATACTTCAACGTGTGTGATTTAATCAGTATCAGTCAACACACATTTTCTTAAAATTACATAATGTCATGCTAAGCCAAATCCGTTTGGAAATGAGATGACATGCAAGACAGAGTTGCAGTATTGTTGCAACCTAATTACCTTAGGTTCTGGAACACAGGAAGGTAGGGTATTACTGAATATATTAGGATATTAAATATTATTGAATACATGAGGATATATTCTGAAAGATTAAAGCTGAGTCCTTGGTCTGTCTCAGAATGTCCTTTTAAACAGACAATATGAGTTTACAATGTGCACTTTTGGGTGACTGGCAAGGGAAGGGCTGGTGAGCCTGTGCTGAATAGACAAAAGTAGACGGAAATCACCATGCTGCTGTGTGTTCAGCTGGTCTCATGACCCTGCAAAGTGGCACAGAAAATCTGCATTATTCTGATGGCACACTGATGCCAGGTACGAAATAATGGCTTAATGGCTTTCAGTGAGAATTAAGGCTGCTTGTACACAGATTTGCCAAGACTGCCCGTGTTATCTGCAATATTATTTCCATGTGTATGATGCCCAATTGCTTTTCAGCTAGTATTTTCAATAAGTGAATTAGCCAGGATAGGTTTTGCAGCTTTTCTAGGATGCTGCATGTGCAAAGACACATAATCTGGGAGAGGTGCATAGCAAAGTCTGTAACAGAAGGCTCAGATTTTGTGTTCCATATTGACATGTTCATCTCGCTGTTGATGGAGTGAACTGGTTGCCCAGTCTCGGAAAGATGGGGAGCCTGGGCTCCAGCTCCCAGTGGCTCCTTGGAGATTTGGGGGAAGCAGCAAAATGATCACTCTCTCATAGGATGGACTAGGTACTTGATAGTGACAACCAGCCTAACATTCTTCTCAAGGGTAGAACTGTATTCAAGGGCCTGCCTGTGCTTTGTGGTGGAAACAACTGAGTTCTGTATTCAAATTTAAACTATGAGTATACAACCCCCATTTAAAATGAGACGGTACTTCTGGCATGGTCAGAATGGGACAGCAGATAAGCATTCCCCATCCTCTCCTGTCTTTTTACTCACCTCTGTGCAACATTGGAATAAAAATGTGTTCTTGACCAGTATGACAGTAAATATTAGCAGCTTTCTATGCTTCAGGCTAGCAGTAAGATGGGACAGTTCATGCAAATGTGCAAGAAGGGGTCTCCTTTCCTTGCTTATGCTTTATACTATATGACAATCAACATTAGACTCAGACCAGACATTTTTCAAGGTACCTGAAGAAGTATATAGGAAAGGCTAGAAATATTGATGGAAGCAAGGGGCTCTGTGAAAAAAGCTGTGTTTTACATATTGTGAGCAACAGCCCAGGTAGTGGAAGATCAGGCTGCACCAGGCCACTGCAGTTTGTTGACTGATGCCTTGAATGCAGCCTGAAACCCAGAAAGAGGGTTATATTTTGAGTTATTATGACAGTTAATTTAGAGTTATAAATGTTGATAAGTTCATTGCATGGGTTTTTTGAGCTTAATATGTAAGCTGCTGTACCAATAAATTATTTTTTAGCAACACCATATTAATATTCAGAGTAGATTTCTCCAATGGCTGCATACAAATCTTACCTTACCTACACTGTAAATAAAGCTCTTGTCAAGTCTCTCTTAGACCTTGTTCAAGTTTTATATTATGGATGAGAAAAGTGACAGAGGGAGAAAAAGCAAGCTGACATTGCAGGCAGATCAGCAGAAAGCCTGATGGAGCTTGTCAGCTGAATGTAATGTTTTAGAACTGATGATTAGTGGNTGGGTCACAACAACCCCAGGCAGATACAGGCTGGAGGCTGAAAAGTGACCCAGCTGAAAAGGACCTGGGTGTGTTGATTGATAGCAGGTGAACATGAGCCATCAAANGAAAAAAAAAAAATCTTGGGCAGAAAATCCCTTCATTTCACACTTTGGGCAAGAAGGAAGGTTGTGATTTATCCTGAATTTGTTAAGAACAAATACATTTTGAGATGTGTCAGTAAATGACAAATAGAGTCAATATGTCAAGCTCGGAAGATGTTCAAGGCTTTGTGTGTTTTGCCAGAAGCAAATGAGATGCGTGTAAGAATAGTGCTGATCTGCTTGAGATTAGGAAAGCTCTGCAGAGAGTTCTGAGCAGTACTGAGACCATTTGTATGAGGGTCCTGCTCCTGGGTCACAACAACCCCAGGCAGATACAGGCTGGAGGCTGAAAAGTGACCCAGCTGAAAAGGACCTGGGTGTGTTGATTGATAGCAGGTGAACATGAGCCATCAAATGCCTAGGTGGCCAAGAAGGCCAGTGGCATCCTGGCCTGTATCAGTAATGGAGTGGCCACCAGGACCAGGGCACTGATTATCCCCCTGTACTCAGACTGGCAAGGCCACACCTTGAGTTCTGTGTGCAGTTCTCAGCCCCTCACTACAGGAGGACATTGAGGGGCTGGAGCGTGTCCAGAGAATGGCAAGGGAGCTGGTAAAGGGTCTGGAGCACAAGTCTGATCAGGAGTGGCTGAGGGAACTGGGAGTGTTTTGCCTGGAGAAAAGGAGGCTCAGGGATGACCTTATCTCTACAACTGCCTGAAAGGAGGGTGTAGCCAGGTGGGTGTTGGTCTCTTCTTCCAGATAACAAGGGACAATACAAGAGGAAATGGCCTTAAGTTGTTCCAGTGGAGGTTTAGATTAGATGTGAAGAAAAATTTTTCCACCAGAAGGGTTCTCAAGCATTGTATCAGACCAGTGAAATGGTGAAGTCAGCATCCCTGGCGGTATTTAAAAGATATGTGGATGTGGCACTTAGAAACATGTTGTTGGTGGATATTACCGTGTTATGTTGACAGTTGGACTTGATGATCTTAAATGTCTTTTCCAACCTAAATGATTCTATGATTCTGAGAAAAAACTATGTATGGACTGGAGAGGTTCCAGAGAAGGATAACAAAGAGGATCAAAGGACAGAGGAACCCATTATATGAGGAGCAGCTGAGAGGGCTGGGTTTGTTCCTCATTGAGGAAAGAAGGCTGAGGGGAGACCTTAACGCCATGTTCCAGTATTTAAAGTGTGACTACAGAGAGGATGAAGACTCCCTTTCTACAACAAATCACATGGAAAAGATGGAGAAGGGTACAAGGTATTCCTGGTGAGATTCCAATTGGCCACAAGAGGAAAATTTTTCACAATGAGAAAAATCAGCAATTGAAGTAATTTCCCCAGGACAGTGGTGGATACCACAGCATTGGTGGCTTTTAAGAGCCGTCTGGATGGGGTGATGGCCCATCTTCTCTAGCCTGTGCTTTCGTCAAGCAAATTTTGGACCAAATGATATTTGAGGTTACTTTCAACCTGGTGTTCTATGTTCCTGTGAAAAGCAAAAGACAGAAGAGTACAGGGCATGTATGTTGTGGTAACCTAGAAACTAGTTAAAAGAAACTCTTTCTCTAAGTTCTATGTTATGTGCTAGTTTGAAGGTTATCTTGTCCTCTGGTGAGTAGTTAGTGGTCTGGGGGACCTCTGAAGGGATAATTGTTCCCAAGTCAGGAGGCACTGAGATCTCCAAAGAGTTAGAGGAAAAGTTCAGTTCTAGCTTTAGTCTAACCAAAAAATTGTGGCAGAAGGTAGCACTTTTGTTTCCTCTCAGAATCCCTTTCAGCTGATAAGACATTGTAAGCACTAGGCTTCTTGTGATAGGAAATCTGTGGTTTTAATAATGCTCACAGATGCAGTATGTTCCACCATGCACTGAAGTCAGTAAGTGTCTCTTCACTGTTTTTGTTACAACTTTAGTTTCAGCATGAGTCAGGCTTTCCCTAGCCTGAATACTCACTCTGGCCTGAATAGTTTAGCAAGCTGCGCTGCTTCTTCTGAAGATTGTCCCAGTACATCACAAGAATCTTGGTCCTTCTGATGTCTGTTTCCCGAGTTTCCTTAAACAAAGGCTCTCTGTGGGAGACTGTCTCTTCAAACCCTAGCATTGTACAGAGAGATTTAAATGTTTTGTTGGTGATATTTCCATTTTGAAGCAGGTTATAAGTTTTCTCCTTGGTTAGCCTGACAGGAATGACGAAGCAAGTTGTGAAAAATCTTTTCTTGATAGTCCTTAATGATCTAGGTGGAGCTGGAAAAAATATACTGCCAGGAATGGTCTGTGGTGCTATTGATACTGAGACTGGATGGTCCATTATGGAGCAGTCTTACAGAATAATTTGACATTCTTTTGTGGCTGTTAATGGTGTTTGTGATGCCTGGGTCATCAGGAAGTCACTATATCTGGCAAGAGTAACTGCTTTTGAGAGTAGTCACTTAACACTAAGCTAGAATCACTTGTTCTTGTAGCCTGGACTATGCAATGGGGTAACTCAGAGTCTATTATTAGGCAACTGTATTTTGTATAGTCCTAGTACTCTTGGCAGTGTGGTCTCCAATAAAGATTGCTAGATGAATATGAAAGTAAACCAGGATAATTACCTAATTATATATTTACACAATTATGCTGATATTATGACTGCCTTCAAAGACACAATCAGGCTTTGTTTCAAAGTGCCTTATACTCTTTTAACCTGGTCTTTTCCTGGCCTGGAATCCATTAACAATGGATTGGAAGCACCTTTATACTAGTGTATATTTCATGGCAAGGTTCGTTTTCCAGTTGAATATATTGAAGGCTCAGAAAAGTGTCATTCATCTGCTTCATTGACACTAGAGGCCTCACAGACCAATCAAATTGGCCAGTTCTGTTTCCCTGTGACCCTGGATCACAGCCACATGGTTGGGTTTAGACTTTAGGAAGATAATTTCTGGTAGGAAAAAGAAGGGACAGGAATTATTTGCAGAACATAGTGAGTCCTAGCAATATGTATGTGGTGTGTACACAACAAAGAGGATGCTTTTTGGAAAGACCTTAATTGCTATGGGATTCTTGAGGCTTTTGAAAAATGGTCTGGTTTTATGTTCAGCATCACATGTTGTGAAGCAAATAGTGCAAGCTGTGGTTCCAAGGATGTTGGTGTCCTCAATACAGCAATTTCTTCTGTCACAAGTGCTCATCCATAGAATCATAGAATGGTTAGGTTTGGAAGGGACCTTAAAGATCCTCTCGTTCCAACCCCCTGCCACATGCAGGGACAGACACCATTCACTAAGTCAGGTTGCTTAGGACCCCATTCAACCTGAACTGGAACACAGCCAGAGGTGGGACATCCATATCTTCTCACTGGTAACCTGTGCCAGTGCCTCACCACCCTCACAGTAACGAATTTCTTCCTAACATCTAAACTGCCCTATGTCAGTTTAAAATTTTCAGTTTAATTGCCCCTTATCTGCCCATACAAAAAGTCCCTCTCCCTACTTTTTTATAAGCCCCCTAAAGGTACTGGAAGCCTGCAATGAGCTCTCCTTGAAGCCTTCTCTTCTCCAGGCTGAACAACTTCAGCTGTCTTGGTCTGTCTTCATGGGAGATGTGCTCCATCCCTCTGGTCATCTTTGTGACTTTTTTCTGGACCCACTCCAACAGGCCCACATCTTGTGTTGAAGAACCCAGACTTGGACACAGTACTCCAGGTGGGACTTCATGAGGGCAAAGTAGAAGGGGAAAATCACCTCCTTGACCTTCTGGCCACACTGTTTTTGAGGCATCCCAGGATGTAGTTGGCCTTTTGAGCTATGAGGACACACTGGTGTTTTGTGTCCAGCTTTTCATGGACGAGAACCCTCAAGTCTTCTCTGCAGGGCTGTGCTCAGTGGGTGAGTTCATCTCCCAGTCCGTATTTATGTCTGGGATTGCCCATCCAGGTGCAGCACCCCGGCACTTGGACTTGTTGAACTTCATGAAGCTCTCATGGGCTCAGTTCTCAAGTTTGTCTGGATCCCTCTGGATGGCATCCCATCTTTCTGTTGTGTCAGCTGCACTGCTCAGCTTTGTGTCATCTCCAAACCTACTGAGGGGGCACTCGATCCCACTGTCTGTGTCATTGGTGAGGATACTGAAGAGCACCGGTCCCAGGAAAGCCCTGATGGACATCAGCTTCCACCTGGACACAGAGCCACAACTCTCTGGCTGCATCCATCCAGCCAATTCCTTATCCACTGAATAGTCCATCTATCAAGTCCATGTCTCTCCAATCTGGAGATAAGGATATGATGTGGGACTGTATCAAAGTCCTACAGAAGTCTAGGTAGGTGACATCTGTTATTTTTCTCTTGTCAACCATTGCTGTCACACCAACCTCCATCATAGAAAGTCTCCAGATTGGTCAGGCACAATTTGCTTACAGTAAAGGTATGTTGGCTGTCTGAAGTCATTTTCTGGTCTTTTATATGTCTTAGCATATGTTCATGGAGGATCTGCTCTATCATCTTCCCTGGCACAAATGTGATGCTCACCCATCTGTAGTTCCCTGGATTTTCCTGTCTCCCCTTTTTAAAAATGGGAAATATATTCCTTGCTCCAGTCACTGGGGACTTCGCCTGACCAACATGGCTTGTCAGATTTGAGGTAGAATTGCTTGGCAACAACATCGGCCGGTTTCCTCATGTATGTCATCAAGTTCTATAGACTTGTGGCTATGTAGTTTCATGAAGTGATCCTGAACCTTATAGTGGGAGGGACTTCCCTCTCCCCTACACCCACTCAGAAGATCAGGGATTGTGAGAGAAGTGGGAAGCCTGACTACCCATGAAGACTGAGGCAAAGAACTCTTTGATTACTTCAGCCTTCTGAATATCAGTTGTCACCAGTTCACCCTTCTCGCTTATGAGGGCAGGTATACTCTCCTTGGCCTTTCTTTTCTGATCTGCGTACTTATCCTTTGCCAAGTCCTGTTCCAGTAATGCCTTGGCTTTTCTGAGCCCATTCCTACACATTCAAACTGTATCCCTTTACTCTCCTCATGTCATCTGTCCCTGCTTCCACTGGGTGGACATTTCCTTCTTACTCCTCAGTTTGAGGAGCAAATCCTTGCTCAGCCATGCTGGTTTCCACCCTGCCATGCTCTTGTTTCCTACACACTGAATGAAGAGCTCTTGTGCTCTAAGAAGAGTGTCTTTGAAGAGTTGCCAGCTCTAATCAGCACCTCTGTCCTTAAGGAGTTTCCCAGGCGATCTCATCCACTAACCCTTTAAATATCTGGAAGTTCACTCTTCCAAATATTTATGGTTTGGAGTTTCTCTGTGATGGCTCGCAATCCTTGAGATGCTGAACTCAGCCAGGCTGTGACCGCTCCAGCCCTGGCTGCTTCCAACCATAACCCTTTTGATGAGCTCCTCCGCACTGGCGAGCGCCAGGCCCAGGAACGCCTCACCTCGGGCTGGTTTGTCTCATGCCTGCACCACAAAGTTGTCCTCCACGTACTCCAGGAGTCTCCTGGGTTTCTTGCAGCCAGCTGAGCTGCTTTCCCAGCAGAGGTCCAGGTAGTAGAAATCCCTCATCAGGATGAGAGCTTGCAAGCATGATGCTTCCTGTATCTGGAGCAAGAAGGCTTTGTTGACAGGCTCCCCCTGACTGGGTGGGCTGCAGTGGATCCCAGTCTTCAGGAAAGCCCTGAAAAGATTTACACAGGGACATTTGGGATTACAATGCAAGGAGGGAGTAAGAGGAATGAATTGGGAATTCATCCAATTCTGTGACTGAAGGCAAAATATAAACCAGTGTGTTTAATTTGATGAATAACAGCAGAAATTTTTAGCCTGGCAGGACACTCTTCACCCGCTTCTAGGAAAAAAAAAAAAGAACATTTTGGGAACCAGACTCTTTCATGGCAAGTTTTTCTGCATCATATATCTCAGCTACACTGTGAAGCAGAATTTAGTACAACAGTATGATCACAGGCAAACGTCACACACATGCACAAAGTTAGAACCTGGAACATAAGAAAATGCCAAAGTAAAATACAGAATAGAAAAATCCTGAATATATATATTTCCCTCTTCCCTCTTCAAGGGACAGTCCACTAACTGTGAATGCCTCTTTGAGGAGAGTTTGTACTAGATAAATCGCTCCACAAAATTTGCAATTCAAATTGGAAGTACTTGTGTCAGTGTTTGACAAAGCATGACCAGTGGGGCGCCCTGTAATTCTGCCACTGAGCAGATGGGGAGTTGAAGGATTATTGCTTGTTGTATTCCATATAGACAGCACACTGTACATCACAGATGAACCCTCACAGCTAAAGTTTGACAACTGCTGATGGAAAAATACTGATGAGGTAAAATTCAGCCTCCTGAAATGGTAGGCTTACATCATGGGATTTTTTTTTTTAAATAGAACTGTTTTCAAACTTCTGGACTTTGCAGGATTAAAGAAGATACATCCATGTTCTTTCAGAAGAATGAAGTAATGATTAATAAGCAACTTATCTTTTTCTGTTCAAGTAGAAAATATCTTTTTATGGATAAATAAAAAATGTTTGATGATGGAATGGCTTGGAATGGTCTCCTTGTCCTGCTGCAAATTCTGATGGCATTCTTAACCTCATTTTAATTTCTGTTGTGAACTTCAATTTAACATTGAAGTACAGTGTTAGTCTATGTATTGAATTCTAAAAACCTGAAATATTCTTGGATATCTTGTTGATCTAGTTATTTCAAAGCTTCTTGTTTGATATAAGCATGTTCCCCATGTAACACAGAACTCTCAAGGCAAAACAAAATTATGATAGAAGTAGCTCTGTTTGGTTTTGGGGATATTATCTTGCAGATACTTTTCCTGAGTGACTATGTTGCTTGTGCACTTAAATTACTAGCAGAAATAAGTATCCAAATGCTTAATTTGAATGTCTGTAACCAAAGAGCTCATGACCTTGAGCAGTATGCTTATCTTCTTAAACTCATAAGCCAATATGTAACATGCTCCACATTCTAAAGGATAATGTTCTCTTCAGTCTAGCTTTATTGTTCACCTTCACTAACAGTTATTTGACTATTACATCGTTTACATCTCATTTACCTACTTAGACATCCGCAAATGCAGTTCATATATATGAAACAGAAAAACAAAAGCTAGAAGATTATTCTTCATTTCTCTGAAGAGATGAGGTCCATTTTAACTATGTAAAGTCAGGCTATCATTGCATCTTTCTCACATTTTACTTCCTTAGTATTGGATACAATTGCTTCCTGAACAAGAAGGACAAAATAATCCCATTAGAAGTGGGTGTATTTGAGGGACAGGAAGGACTGGTTCAGTTTCTAGCCAGAGACTTTTCTTGCAGCACTCAGTTCATCTCTGAAAGTGATGTCAGCATGATCCTTCCCTTGACAGAGTCCATTCCTGTGGCCTGAAGGAATTTTTCCCTATCTGGGATAGAAATGGAAGCAAGGATTTTACTTACTGAAGGATCTTTGTGATAGAAAAGACTTGGTATCTCAAAGTTTTCTGATGGTAACAGCCCTTTTGAAACTTCCAAACACCAAAAAAAGTTATCCCTGTCATATAGCAACATTGTAAAATCCTCACACAAATACCCACAGCTTGCTTTCACTTTGGGAAATAAATGGCAAGAAAAAAAAGAATGTCTTGATGGGACACTGGGAAATATGATGTGCCTCAGCTTCTAGAAATTGTAATAGAATTTGTAACATCTTTTTGTTGTTTTTTTCCCGACTCTAACACAAATGCCTTAATTTCCATTCATTCTCCCATTCCAAATCACTTTTTCCCCCAAGCATAGAGTGAATGGCAAGCTCTTGGCTTTTCACAGGAAAAAATGGGCAGCTTTTCAGTATTGCAGCCCATCTGTCTGCAAAAATGAGGTTGAATCCAGTTGCAGTTGTGATCGCAGACGGATTGAAAATGACAGTCCCTCCTCCTGATTCTTCTGGAGAGCATTGATTAAATATCTCAATGCTGAAATTGTCCTTTCGATATCCCTCCCTATCCCTGCAGTTCTGGGTTGTAAATAAGGATCTGAAATGTATTTAATTGGCTATTGGCGTGACCAGTGTTTGTTTCTCTATGTGAAGCTTTTAATTGTGCTTTTCCCTCCTTTCTTCTGCATATGTCTGTGTGTATGATTACAGCATTGCATGTCAGCAAGTACAGCTGGCTACATGCTGGATTATGTTTCAAACAGCAAACAAGCTATAGCCTTGAAAGGATTCTGATTGTGCTGTCATGTCAGCCTTGCTCCAGTGACCTTTGATTCCAGAGCAAGAACTGAGGGTACAAAGAAATTAACCCTGAACAAGTTTCCTCATAGCAAATGATGCATTGTGTTTGTCAGCACTGGATTTCACTGTGGAAGTGTGGCATTACTGCGTTGCTGATGGAGTTCTTACCAGTCTCTCCCAGTTGATGCCTGAGGGCCTGGGGTCTCTGTGTTTCAGCTTTTCTTGTTTGGTTATGAAAGCTTTATATTTGGTCCTTGTGCTCTCTTGGGTCTCAAGATTTGTGGACATGGAGAACAGCAAGGTAGTGTAATAGCTGTAGACCCTCCAGGGATGAGGGATTTTTATGAGATGGTAATTCCACATTCTATCATATTAAGTAGGTCTTAAAAATCCAGTTATTTTTTTCTCTTGGCCTAGGGTAGGGAAGGACAGCAGTAGTAGTGTACAGGGAACACTCTGGTTCTGGACGCTGATGACTCTGTAGATAACCACAGATGTGTTGAAATGCTGTAGTATTTCCCTGCTCTCTCTTGGAAGTATTAGGTGGCCAGTGGGATCCCAGCTGGCTGGGAATGCCTGGGTTGAGCAGTGCTACTAACTTCACCAAGAGCTTGGAAGGGAGCATGTTAGAGGACCTACCTTGAATATGTCTCATCTGGGTTAAGTCAAGTACAACAGTTACTATTGTGAGCACACATCTAGGGCAGATACAGGAGAAGCTCTGCAGCCACCAGAAATAATGTCCTGACTTTTGATGACAATATTCTCTCCTGTTGCCAGCTGCTAATACTGCAGTGCGCAGAGTCACAGCAAAGAGAGGTCAGTGTAACCAATGCTCTGTGTGGGGGTTCTTCCTGAGTCTAGAGGACAGGGACAGAAACATCAAACAGGGCCAAACTCAGAGCTGCAGAATTTTCTTTTCAGGGTAAGCTATTGCCAAAGTTTCATGTTGTCTTCCAATTTGCCCATTCTTAAGTCTAAATGACACTATTTCTGGTTCCATATTGGCAGTAAAGACATATTAAGTCATATTTACATTCAATATAATCCACAGAGGATGGACTGTGGAAAAAAAGTGGAATAACATCTTTCCTCTAGGTAAGATACCCCACTGTGATGCTTCCATGACACGATTAAGCTGCTTGACAAACCACTGAATACTGCACATTTGTAAAATAATTGGTTTGGTAGTAATTCAGATGTGAATCTATGAATACAAAGGACCAGTGAAACGACTGTGCCTGAATAGAATATCTGTTTACCACAAGAAAAAAACCTGCAGCTTTTTAACATGATATGATAATCTTAGGTTATGTAGCAGTCATTTTATACACCAAATGAGCATGGTTGTCCTTTCTTCGTGGCTCCGAGGGATTCTGTTGCCCCTAGCTTAAAGCTCCTAAAGAATAGCAGGATAAAATCCCTCTGGATTGTGTTGGATTTGGTGTTTGGGTATTTAGAACTATCTATGGTACTTCCTGGCCTACCTATACCCCAGTGTAGTATCAAGTTTTGGGCATGGTGTCCCCTCAGAGGCTCTTTCAAACCCTGACTTTTCTGTTGCTCAGATAAGGCAACAGATGTGGCTGTGGCTTGAAAAGAGAGAATTGTGGAGGACTGCTTTATACACTCCTGCTGTACCTCCCATTCAGGAAACAAGAGGGACAGAGTGTGTCTGGAGAATGGGCTCCGTAGACTTACAACAAAAGACAACATTTCCCAAAGGAAAAAGAAGTGTTTGCTTGAGCTATAGCTGTCTGAGCAGCCCTGGCCATCATTTACAATACTTCCTTTGGAGCACAGGTGAAGGTGGTATTCATACAAGTAATGAATGCAGGATGAATGCAGCTGTGTTGCTTACATAGTAAGCGTTCTCCATGTAAATCCAGATGAATGTAAGGAGTCAGAGCAACAGTCTTACACAACTCTTCCCTTGTCCTTTTCACAAGATAAAAATACATAAAAATTTTTTTTTCTTTAGGACTGTATTGTTACCTTTTCATTTATGTAATATTTCCGTGAGTTGAGGTTAATATAGAATTGCCAGCTCTTGAAATCGTGTTTTTGTCATCTTTTATCCCTAAATGAGGATGTGAAATCTCAAATTAGGCAACAATTTAAAGTCTTTTATAGAAAAGTTTTCAAAAACCGTTTTCTTCTGGTTAAAAAGTGTTTCATGCCCTTCAATTTTCTTTTGACTCTCCTGAAGTAAAAAGTACAGAAATTACATCAATTATTTTTCTTGCTCAATTATCTTCTGATCCCTTGAGCTTTTCTGAGTAATTCTATAGACTGAGGTAACTCCATACTATGCTGAAAAGTGCATGGATCAATAGCAGGCATGGCCTATATATTAAAAAGGGTGAAAGAAAGAGATACTAATGGAAGACTGAAAATAGAACAAGCACATCTTGTTCAATCAAGGCTACAAGGTGACTTGCAAGAGGTCTTTGCTCCCTGACTGTTCAGCAGCACTGTGGGACTTTTGTCTCCTGAAGCAAATTACTATAAAATTCTGCAAGAAAATTTACCTACCTTCCTTTCAGAACATTTGTACTGAGATCTGCATATTCAAAATGGGTTGTGCAGTTCCCACTATGATGGAGACTGAACAAGACACCAGGATATGAAAGAGGCACCAAGAGCAAAGCTGAAGTACAGACTTCAGTAATGTTAGATAGCTGGAGTGGCCTTAGACTTGTCAACAGATGATAAAGCCTACCTGGGGAACTGTCTCACAAATCTGTTTCTGTCCATGTAAAAAGAAAGAGCAGCCTTTGTTTTGAGGGTGTTACCCATAGGGGTCTTCAGGACCCGGAATCACAAACGTTGGAGTGGAAGAGAAGGCTTACCTACAAGGCAGGAACATGTGTAACAGAAATGATACATGCGTTGTTTTGGGAATAGAAGATGTTTCTTGCTCTTTCGAGATATTTGAAGGAAATGTACTTTCTTAGTCCTGAGAGATGGTTTTTCTGGGTGTCAGATTAGATTTACTACTCACAGTCTACGAGGCAGTTTTTTTGTTGAGGTGTTCAAAGGCCCGAATTGCAAACTGCATAATGAGATCCTTGAAAAGCATTTGCAAGCAGTGAAAAAAGTGTGAAGTCACCTTCACAGAGAGGAAGATAATGATGTGGAGCTCAGGGCTGTGTTAATCAACACTAAAGGCTAAACCACATTCTGGTGTATATGAAAAGAGATAATAGCCACTGGGCAAATATGGGAGCTGTGTTTCCTGAGTCCAGAGGCATGGGGATTCACATTCTGACACTCTTTAGCTACATGCTTGTGAAAGCAACTTATTTATGGAAGTTTAGGCAGATCAGACGTTTCATACTGAATCTGCATCTTGCCAGGACAAAGGTTTTAAGGGTTGCCAGTGAGAGATGACCGCCACAGAATAACCAAACTATGACAGCTTTGAAAAGAACCTTACACATCTTAGCTAATTATCATTCTTGAAGCATGAACAACAGTGCAGCAGACCTTTCCTATAAGTTATTTCTCTTGTTTTATTTTTATCCTTTATTTTTAAAAATGTATTTTCAACTTTGCATTTGCATATCCAGTCTCTTAGAATATGAAACAATGTAATACATGAATGACTGCCTTGCCATTGATTTTTCTTACTTTGTTTCAAATAAACCTGTAAGTCTTAGACTGAAAGTGACTTCAGTTATTTTTTTCTCATGTCAGAGTTTTGGCATCTCAGATCTCTTGAAAGCTTTGAACTTACAAGGGATCAAGTACTCCAGCACTGCCTCTTCTCCTGGTTTTGGGTACTTTTTTCATTTTTGCAGCTTTCTGAAAATAGTCCACTAAGTGGCATTGACAAAGAATCCTCAATGATGTCATGTGATGTCAAATCTGTTAATAAGCCTGTGGTGGTTACAACACAAGTGATTTGAGAAGAAGTCACATCTCTGAAATGTTGTTTTTTTGTTTTGGTTTTTTTTTTTTTTTTAAATTAAGGGAAGGTAATGGCTTTTTGATAGCTTCTCTTCTGAAAGTCCTAGAGGCACACTTAGATATTTAGTCTCTAATTTTTTCTTCCAGATAGATTTGTCTGTTCCATCAGTGCTGCATCCTGGATGGAACTCCCACATAGAACTGAAATAACCCAAGCTGCAGAGAGAGGAGAGAGAGCTACTCTGGCTAGCAGATAAAATATTTGTGTGTGTGTGTGAGTATGTATGTTATGTTTCTGTCTGTGGGTATATGAAGAAACTGCTGAGAGCAACCCAAATTTAAAGAGTTCTTCCTGGGCATGATGTGTCTGCAATCACTGGTTATTTCTTCACTATGGAAGTTCCACAACTTCTTAAGAAAACCCTGTCTCCTCAACTCGCAGCCTGCCTACTGGCCCTCAGGCTTGAGAGAACATGACAGACCACTGACAGAAATTATGTTAATATTTCTTCAAAGAAAACTTGATTCTATTCAGTAATATGAGACTTACAAACTCCTAAGTTGAGTAAAAGCCCATTCCAAAGAGTGCTTTTCTCTGGTATAGCATCAACCTGCTGAAATCAGTGTAACTACCAAGAAACACTGCAGCACCAGTGTATTGCTATGCTGCTGTTACCAAGCATTTGCATTTCTTGAAGTATATTAAGAAAATAAGTGAAAGTGAAGTAATTATTTCTGAGGAGTTCCTTCTTTTTCTGTTGTGTAAGTAGTTTTACCAGCTGAGCTCTATTAGAGCTGTTTAAACTTCCCATCATAAGAACTCAACTGGATGGGAGGAGTTCATAAAGATTCTTGAAGATTTGACTGCAGTCTCTTTAGAACTTTGCAGTGTGAGGATGTTGTGTTTCAGTGATTCTTTGGCTTATGGCTAGTCCCAGTGCCCTTATGCCGTTTCATTTCTTCCTGCCAATACATTAGTCTATTTCAAGGAGACACGCCTTCTTAGAAAATCTGTGGGGGGCCAAAGGAACAGTTTGCAATCTCCCACCCAAGCCCCTGAGGAAGCAACTGAGGCAGCCATAATATCTTGATAATGTGCCTGGTCTTCTGGTTTTTTGTGTGGTTTTTTTTTTTGTTTTGTTTGGTTTTTTCTGAGTTTTTTTGGTTTTTTGGGGGGTTTTTTGTTTTGGTTGGTTTTTTTTGGTTGTTGTTTTTTTGCATTTTTTGGTTTTTTGGTTTTTTGGTTTTTTTTAATTAAAGTGTTTTCTTGCTCTAGGTACTTAACAAATTCATCTGGCTTTGGTGCTAACATAATATTTTGATGGTATCTGATAAGAAATCACAGAATAGTTTGTTGGAAGGGACCTTTAAGAGGTCATCTAGTCCACATCCTCCTCCACCCCTGCCCCAGGTATAACATGAGTGATTGACTTGCTTCCCACCAGAGAGAAGTCATGTTCTTCTGACTTCCTGGGTCTCATAGCTGTCTTTAGATAGGTTTGCGCCAGCTGCCAATGGTGAAATATTCTATGTATACGTACTAAATATGTCACCAAATTTACTGTTGTATGGTGTTGCTCCAGGCTCTGTTAGCCTTTCTTTAAAGCAGCAGGAAGATTCCAGTCAGCAGGATTATCTTACAGACTGATGTTTCTGGGCTTTGTGGATGGACTCATCATCCTTGTCAGTCAGAAACCATGGAGAAGACCATCATTTTCCAAGGCAACAGAGAAGGTCTGGAATCTGTCACCAGGATGAATTTAGGAAATCTGTTCGAGCAGCAGAGACTTACATAGTGAGCAATTTTTTTTTTTTTATTCAGCTGTTCTTTCTGTGATGAAATGAATAATTTCTCTGAAGCAGGAAAGCAGGGCTGGAACAATCATAAATCACAGGCAAAAAAATATTGTGGCAAGCAGATCTGCTTTCAAGTTCCTTTTTTTCTGCTGGAACTACAAGCTGCATGTGACTAATGCCAGAATGCTGCCGTGCAGGTGGGCTCGTGTGAACAAGATGCCTACGTTCATTTCTCCATCAGTGGATCCCAGGCGAGCAAGTCCAGAGGAGAATTCTCCTCCTAAAGTAGGTGCTTCCACTTGGCCTGAAGAATCTCATCCCGAGATCTGTGATTAGCTGGAGTAGACCTCCATGAACTAGAAAGGGAACCTGTGCAGAGATTATTTACAGCTGCATCCTAGCTGGGTCACAGGGGTCAGGAGGGCAAGACAAGCATTTACCAGGGATTATTGATCAAAACAGGAACAGAAGCCACTGCATTTATGTTATACAGGAAGCTGTTCCTGCCTTATGGTTGTAGGGTTGCACGGAGTGTTCCCCTGATAATGGGACTGCACCCTTCCAGATGTAGATCTGGCTCAAAATTGCCTGCATCCAGAGGCTTTACAATGCAAACAATGAAGATCAACAAAATTCCTGAGAAGAAAAAATGGGAGTGCCTCCCAAAGGTGCATGCAGCAGTTGTGGAACAGAGGCAGTAAGAGAAACTTGCATTATCTTAATTGTTATAAATCTTCTGAATCTTAAGTTGTCTCTTAATTCCTTACCAAGTAATAAAAGGCATCACCTTGTCTTTTAGGGAAAAGATTTGTGTAGTAGTTGAAAAGAAAAGTGCATGGATTTCTGTTTTAGTGTAGTGTATCTGGAAACATATTTATACAACGTGCCTGAAATCAAGGCAAAGTGCTTTTTAAGTAGGGTTGCACACACTTTGCAGCATAAGTAAATTACTGTGGCCTTCCAGGTATCTTGGAGTAGTAATGATCCCTTCAAAAGAGGAGTCAGGGTTGCACTCTTCAGCTGGAAGCTCAGTCTTGTACCCCAGAATCACTTCCCATCATGTCTGCATCATTTTCATTTCCTGTGCAAGCTGCCTGTAGCCAGTGGGGGCACAGTGGTTGAATATTCTCTTAGTGCTGGGTGCCGAAGACTGATGATTGCTTTTGTTTCCAGCATTTTGCTTTTTCCTCTTGCTGCCTTGTAGCAGGAGGAACGTAAAAGGAGTCCAGGAACCTGCCTGCTGTGTGTGTTGGTGTCAGGAGCAAAGATACCTCCTCCAGGCCCCTCCCTGCACAGCGGCAGGATCTTGAAGACTCACAATCTGGTTCTCTTCTGCAGTGGACACAGGCATCAGTGTGGAATGGAGAAGGGAGAGTGTTCCTTCATGGTACCTGTTTGTTAAGATATCTGTGTGAAGTATGTGTGAGTGAAAGCCTAACTTCTACCCTTGGAGGGATCTGAGCTGGCAAGGTGATTAGCTGCGTTTTTCTGCTGGTGTGCCCCCAGTCCAAGGCACATTTATGGGTCAGGCTGACCCAGACACATTGACACTGTTAACACTGACATTTGTGTGTGCATCATCAGGTGTTTCCTTGTATGACAAGTTTGGAATTACAGGTGTGCTACTTAAACACTTATGCACAGTGAAGTAAAGCCTTGCATAACAAATCTGGAATATAAACTAAGTTTGAAAATTCTATTCCTTCATCCAGTTTTCTGTTTTCATCTTCAACAGGACTTGCTTATGTGAACTCACTACATTTCCAGACAATCTGTTTCCAATCAATGCAATTATTACTTTTATGAGTGACTGAAGCAATAGCTTACCCTAACAGCCTGTGTGTCTTCAAAGGCAGAGTCGGAAGTGCTTCACCATGGTTTGAGTGTCGCAGAATGAGGCAGTCAGATGAAAATGAAACCAACCTCATGTAGAATGTGAGATGTGTTTATATGTGGAACAGAAACTAGGTTTCTTTCTTCTGCAAACCCTGCCCAGGCCAGAGGTAGCTGATAACCTTCCCGCAGCTTCTGTCTTTGCACATTTGTGTCGTATGTTTGTGTCAATCATCTCATCATGTACCACCATCTTGTAGTTCTCAACATGAAATGGTGTCATATGATATTTAGAGTTATTTGGCAAACACTTGTGTATCAGAAAATAATTGTTCATGCTGCCTTGTAGGTGTCATGAAAGGTCACAGAGCAGGAAGAGAATGAATGAGTCCATCAGAGAATATTAATGATTTCATCGAGGAAGTGTGCATTTTTTTTTTTTTTTTTTTTGCAGCAGAGGAGGTTTGGAAGCTAATGAATGAACTGAAGTGAACATTTCACTCCTCAGAGACATTAACTATACTAAATCGGAAGTGCACGGCAGAATACAAGATAAGAAAGATGCTAACTCTGATGCATACAAATGAGATACAACTGACAGGCCATCAAGAGTGTTTGACTTTCAGAAACTGATTATAAAATGCAGTACCTGCTTCAACCTAGAAAGATACCTCTAGGATCATTTTCAGTAACAGATATGTATTAGCCCAGTGGTGGTTTCTAGTTTGTCACAAAATGGAAATTGTGATGGGCAATTAAAAAACCTCAATAACAACTGACAAGCAAAGTGCTAGGCCCTGCTGTTGTGTCACAACAACCCCAGGCAGTGCTACAGGCTGGAGGCAGAGTGTCTGGAAAGCTGCCCAGCAGAGAAGGACCTGGGGCTGCTGATTAACAGCAGCTGAATGTGAGCCAGGAGTGTGCCCAGGTGGCCAAGAAGGCCCGTGGCACCTGGCCTGTATCAGCAATGGAGTGGCCAGCAGGACCAGGGCACTGATTGTTCCCCTGTATTCGGCACTGGTGAGGCCACACCTCGAGTTCTGTGTCCGGTTCTGAGCCCCTCAGTACAAGAGGACATTGAGGTGCTGGAGCGTGTCCAGAGAACAGCAATGGAGCTGGTGAAGGGTCTGGAGCACAAGTCGTATGAGGAGCAGCTGAGGGAGCTGGGAGTATTTAACCTGGAGAAAAGGAGGCTCAGGGATGACCTTATCTCTGTACAAGTGCCTGAAAGGAGGGTGTAGCCAGGTGGGTGTTGGTCTCTTCTCCCAGGTAACAAGGGACAATACAAGAGGAAATGGCCTCAAATTGTTCCAGTGGAGGTTTAGATTGGATATGAGGAAAAATTTTTCCACCAGAAGGGTTCTCTGGAACATTGAAACAGACTGTAACAATAAAGTGGTAGAGTCAGCATCCCTGGAGGCATTTAAAATATGTGCAGACATGGTTGTTGGTGGACTTTGCAGTGTTAGGTTGACAGTTGGACTTGATGATCTTAAATGTCTTTTCCAACCTAAATGATCCTATGATTCCGTGAAAAATAAGAGAGCTCCAAAGGTCTGGGATATTGTGACTGCAGGTCTAAGATCTGGTCAAACGAATGTCACCCGAAAATGATGTCTCCACATAAATTTCATAGGGAACTTTATTGTTTTAGTTAAAGTTGTATTAAAAGGATGTGACACCAGTGCAAAGAAATAAATAACACACTAAGTGAAGAATTCACTTACAAAAAAGGATTGCTAGTTGTAAGCTAGAAGGAGACAACAGGAAAGGGATTTATCAATTTGTTGCACAAATGTGCAGGTACCAGGAGATTGATGTTGGTTTGTGTGCAAGTACTGTACTGTCCTTGCTAGAGAGGAACTGTCACTGTGCAGAGGAGGAGACTTTGCAGAGATAAAAACATGGAGACTAAGATTTTAGCTAAAAAATGATTTTAATGAGTCTGGCAAGATCTTGCTCTAAAAACCATGCTTTCCATTATCTGCAAAAGAAGACTATTCAGCAGCTTGTAAGGTAAGAAAAACATTTTTCTGTTAGTGTGGCTATCTACCTCATTCACTTTTTGGCTTCAATACCCACATGCAGAGTGAAACATAGGTCTTGCACATGTTACAACCTACTACTACCTCAAATAATGTGAGAAAGTAATTTCTAGAAAATTCAAAATGCCTCCATATCACTCTGCACCATGCTGGCAAAAGGCCCTTCAACATCAGCCCTTAAAGTCTACCTTGGTGTCTGCAAGGGGAATGAAACATTACCATAGTGGTGATGTTTCAAAATAGTTGGAGTTCTAAATACCTCCAAATATTCTTAAATATCTCATGTACCTTTAGAGAGAACTTGCTCAGCTTACCAGTTTGTTTCCCTGCAAGAAAAGCATTTTTGTTTGGCATTGCAGTTTGTCTGGGTTGGATTCAGAGGGAGAGAGAAAGACTGAAGTAAAATACCAGAGACAGAGAAAGCTGAGTCTGGGGAGGGGGAATGGCTGGAGCAAAGGTCCCCAGTAGCAGATGTTTTTTCATTAGTGTTAATTTATAAACAAAGTGAACTATAGCTTTCAATGCTCCTTTTCTACTCCTTCCTCTTACCTCTTTTTCTTCTGCCACTGCATAACTTGCACAGGTCCCATGTCTCATCACTTGACATGTTTAAATGAACCTCATGGAATCCTTCCAGTATCTTTCCCATGATATCACAGAAAAGTTAATGCTGAAGCAGATAGGCTTCTCACTGACCTGGAAGTAAGCATCAACTCATAGATTGTCCCAGGAAGCACAAATGCATACAAATGTGTCCTGTCTCAATTGTGTAAGATTTGTGCTGAGCGGATCAGGAAAAGTAAGCAGAGAGAGCTATTCATGTCTACTCTGAGCTTTGAATTTCATTGAGAATTTCTTTATTTAATACAATGTTAAAGATCCTTATCAGCGATCCCTACATTGCCAAAAAGACCAGAAAACAGCATTCTCCAAGATATTATGATTTCTCAAATGAGCTCCTCAAGTGAACTTGGCATAAGTTCTTTGTTTACACAAGGAATCACTAATCCATTTCATAGTAGGTGTACTAGTAATAGATAATTAATAAATTGTGATGGTTCCTTTGGAGCTATTCAGTACTAATATATAAACATGGTTTTTTTTGTTCATGGAAGTACCACTTTTGAATGTTACACAATACCCTCCTGAAGGGCTGTTTCATTTTAATTGAAACTGTAGCAGGAGGAAGTCAGATGTTTTGGTTGTTTTTTCAGACACAAGCTTTACATCATGGTCTTGATGATCTTCATTGATATCAATGAAATGTACTTAGTTCAGATTCTGAAGTGATTCTGCATGAATGAGTGACCCATTCCTGCTCCAGAACAGTACTTGGTGATTATTTCCTTATGTTTGGATGATGTGCTAAAGAGACATGCTGTGATTTAGAGACTTTGAGGAATCAGTTGTCCTGTCTGTTCAATCTAAATATGGCTCAGCCACAAATAGTACTTCCAAAAAAAAAACCCTGTAAAATTCCCTCAGCGCATGCCTGTTTCAGGTAAACCTCTTGCTGTTTCCTCTGAAACCTGTGATTGAGAGGGAGAACTTCTGCACCATTCTGTGATCTAAGCATACACACATGCAGGCATTTTGAAAGACAGATTTGGGTGTTGCTTGTCTACAATATGAAATGAGATTTGTGTGAAGGAAAAGCTTTTGATTTCATGTAATTACCTTACCTGAAACAATGGTGTGTGCAAATTTCCATCATTCTTTAATTAATTAAGAAGGCCTAAGATGTTCCTATTTCTACATAAATCATCCTTAGTAATCTTAGTCCTGTATCTTTTCCAGCACACAACTTTGCCTTCCGTATTTAGGACATTTTTTTTGTCAAATAGCAACTTCAATGCTGCTGTTGCAAGTTGATTTGTGAGTTTATGTTTTCTGCAGGAAAGCTGGATTGATGTCAGTCAGCTTTTGAGGTGTTAGGTCATAGTTGGTGGTGCTTCTGTAATAGAGGTCTGGCAGTTAAGAATTTACTTTTCTTCAGATGCAGCATGTGTTTGGGCACGTACTCTTCACCATTTTCCTTTGCAAAACTAACTTCAGTCACTTTCAGATGTTATTTAAACCACTTACTTGTGAGGTCTCAGAGAGTCACACAATATCTGAGGTTGGTGCTCATCTACAAGGGTTGTCTAGTCCAGTCTCGTTCTCAAACAGGGTTAACTACAGCAGGTTGCTCAGGGCTGCGGCTCATGAATTTTTTTATATCTCCACAGATGGAGAGTCCACAGCAACTTTCTGCAACTCAAATTATTTTTTCCTTATATTTAAATTGTATTCCCTGTACTTGAGTTTGTACACATTATCTCTTCTCCTGTCACTGGGTACCAGTCTGACTCCCTCGTATTCATTCTGTTTCCTTGGGTGTTTACACATACTACTGAAACCCCTTGAACCTTCTGTTCTCCAGGCTAAGCCGTCCCTGCTCTTTCAGGCTCTTCTTGTGTCAAAGATCCCTGAGTATCTTAAATGTCTTCATGGTGTCTCACTTCTTTGCTGTCTCACTCCAGTAGCTCCATCTCTCTTTTGTATCTTGAAGCCTGGAACTGGCCATATCACTCCAAACTTGGTCACAACGGGGTTGAGTAGATGGGAAGGATCCTTCAACCTCTTGACAACAGTGCTCCTAATGCAGCCCAGAAGACTGTTAACCTTCCCTGCTGCAAGGACACATCGTGAGCTTGTGGTCAGCTTGTTGTCCACCACAACCCCAAGGCCTTTACTGTAAAACTGCTTTCCAGACAGATGACCTACTTTTCAGCTGTTTCACAGGGGAATGTCTCCCACATGTATCTGAACAACCATGTTACTCTTTTTGAGATGCATAATGACAATTTAACCCAGCAAAACT
>VWZW01005360.1:95171-156313 GCA_013397115.1 Edolisoma coerulescens | reverse complement strand
ATCTATCATCGCTGTATTCAGCACAAATCCAAAATGCAACCCACAAGAAGTCTCTGTGAAGAAAATTAGCTCTACCTTGGCCAAAACCAGCACATCATATCAAAATGCGCCCATAGTATTTGGCTTAACATATGATTGTTTAGCTATTTAGCTTATATGGATTAAGGGAATTACTATTACTTTGAAATAACTGCCATGCCACTTCTTTTCGAAACACACCACTTCTGGGATGGTTTTCCATATGGAAGTTTTTTATCTTTTGATGGCAGGGCTGTTTGTAGCCAGAAAGGTGACAGTTGGCACATGTTCTGGAGCTTTAGCCATTTCTGTTTTCTTTCTGTAGCCTTGTCTAAAGATGTTAGATATAATGTTGATTGAAACTTCTTACTGATTAGTGAATATTGTGGCAGTCTCTGACTTCTCTTTGTGTCAAGGTATGTCATGGTTGGGGTGTGAAAGACAAAAAGACAAAAAAAAGACAAAAACCCCCAGGCTTATCATATGGACAGATTCAGTAAGTGTGTCCTTCCTCTCTTTTCTTGGAAGCTTCAAAAGTGGGCTTAAGGACAGAACAACTGCTATTTCCTTCTGCTTTTGCCCATGACTGAGGCACCTCTGTTACACATAGATGAATTCTCTGGAACCTTAGCTGCTGAACTGCTAAAACCAGAAGCTGTTATCCAGGGAGTGTTAACAACAAAGTCTACAGTTTAGGATGAAGAACAAAGGAGATGGAAAAAAAAGCTTTTCTAAAAGTAACACAGGAGTCCTTAGTTAAAATGTAGTGTAAAATTTTGGTTCTCATCATATATTTCCTTCCAATTAGTTGACAGTGATACTGCAGTGCAGCATTTTGCACATTTAGAGGGTGGCTTTGAAATCAGAGGTGAATTAAGAGAGTCTATGAGGATCCTGAAACTACACTGTTGTTCTTCTAAGTGTCCTGTATGCTGAACGGCTGCAGAATGAAATGCCTTAAGTATTTAAAATCTTGGTCTTGTCTAAGAAAGAAAAGAAAGTTATGCAATTTCACTTCTTAGATGATGAACTGAGCTGACATTATAGCTTAATGATAGCCTAGAAGTAGTGCTTAGAGGAAAAAAAATATCGCTTTCTGCTGCTGAATTCTGTTTCCTAAGTAACTAGAGTATTATACTGTCTGGGTAGCTCTATCTGGAGAGAAGCTAAAAAGAGATAAACTTGATAGACTACTGAACCCAAATTAGTTTGATCACCAGTGGAGAAACCTGTTGAGGGGCATCCAGAAATTAAAGGTGTTAGTGAGATTTGTGATCAATGATGTATGCACAATAACGCTGCTTGGCAAAGTTCCCGCAGTAAGGATGCGTGACCCAACTAGGCTGTATTTCCTTTTCACTTGCCATGAAATTTCAGCTTACTTGCAATTTCAGTTAGCCTTCCTTGCACTACAGGAAAGAAATCACCAGATGGTCTGGGTAAATTTTCTGTCAATATGCAAGAGTTTCTGTACTACTCTGATTCTGCAATGAAGGATGCAAAATGTTAGTAGAGGAAGGCTGACAGTAGATGAGGTCCATGAATATTCCAGGTGGGGTTTGTTTGGGGTCCCTAGGTGCCTTTTTGATTTAAGCCACAGAATTCCTAACAATGGAAGTGTCAAGAGGTTTGTAGTTAGGCAGCTGAATAGAGACAGTCATGTTTACTGTTGTCATTTCCCACCTGGCAAAAAAAACCTCCTGTGTATTACAACCAGATCTTGTAAGGCTAAAATTACCAGTTTCCCCATGCTTCTCTGTGGGAGATGTAAAGGGGGCATTTCTCTGTCACATTTTGGGAGGTTGGAGGGTCTTTTTATTCAGGTTGCTTTCAGTTTAGAGTTCTAGGAAAATATGTAACCTGGAAAAGAAATGTGGAGTGAAAAGTGATCTCCTTACCTCTTTAAAAAATTCCTTGGGGGTTATTGGAAGCAATAGTTAATAAATGCCATCACTAGGGCAATTCAGGAGGAATCATTCTGACAGGTTGCAGATGTTTCTTCCCTTAAGGACCAAGGTTTCACAATCACTGTCCCAAGAACTGATGTGGAAAGCAAGAGCAAACACAGTCCTCCAGCAGTGTTGACACACTGAAGAGTAGTTTATACGGGTAATTTATAAGGAGTTGTGAGAACCTCTTTCCTTCACTTAGCCTTTGATAAAGCTGACAAACAATTATTTGGTAGGCCTTTGATAGTGTCTCCTTCCAGCCCAAGCCTTTGTAAAGGCCAGAAATCTTTGCTTTATGCAAAATGGGATGTTGAATATGTATACTTGTGTCTGTGTGTTAGAAAAAGGCTGTCCCAGATTAATTCAGTTAAATCTCAGCCAGCAATGAGCCAATGTGGAGGTGTCCTGACTCAGCATCTAAGGACCCACAGTGTTTTTCCAGGGTGAAGGAACCTCTTTTAGTAAAAGATTCAGAGTGTTTTCCTGCTACAAGCAAGGTTCAACACTGCTTCCAAAGGGTATGTGTTTCCACTTTATCCATGTGAACAGGCTTGGTCCTGCTGCAGCCCTCCAGTGCCCCGATGATGCTGTATCACAGCACATGCTCTTCCCCTTTCCTCAGCTGATGTTTTTCATCCCATCTGGGTGATTGACAATCATTTGCCAATGAACATGTCTCTGAAATACAGGGTAAACGGGTTTATGCAGCCATTTGGGGATAAAGGAACATGCAAGAAACCTCCTCCTCATTTTCATGGTTGTGCAAGGGCTTTGCACAACCACAAAAAACTGGCTCAGGGACACACAGGGACTGAAAATTTGGGAACAATGTGTATTCAGCAGTAGAAAGAGAACAAGACAAAGCCAGGATCCCACCTAGATACTAAGCATTACAGGTGTTGGTATCCAAGAACAGATAAAAGATATGCAGAGATGTTGCTTCTTTCTGATCCACGGTAGGAGCCTAGAATTCATCAACTCCAACTGTTCACTAATGCCACGTGGTCCTACCTGTCATGGGATGTGTAATTTCTGATAATTAAGACTGTGATTACTCATCCCTGCAATCAAGATTTCAAATGCCTTTCCCAGCCCTGGTGTCATTTTGTTCTGGATGTATTACCTGCCTGTTACATTAATGACCTTTCAAAATCAATCTTCAGTCACTTGGCTGAGCTAATAAAGTGAAAAAATGGTGTGGATGTCAGCGTGTCCATTCCAGGACTGCAAACAAACTGTGCTGCCATCATGCACACCTACAAATGTATTCTCTTCCTTGTGCTGCTGTGCTTCTCCCACCAGTGTCAGGTAACTTACTTGATCAGGTTGAGTGCTTTGTCCACCTCCTGCCTTGGGAGAGACTGTGCTGCCTCCTCAGTGAAAGGAGAGACCTTTCCAGATGCAGAGGGAATGAGCAGATGCAGATGGCCCTGAGCATGGGGAAGGAGAGAGTTGTCATCCTGGGGGTTTTCAGCACATTCCTACAGGGCTGATTTTCTCTTGTGCTTTCTGTAGGGGCTACCAAAGACATGGGAAAGATGCTGGGTGGGGATGAGGAGAAAGACCCAGATGCCGCTAAGAAAGAAGAGGAACGACAGGAAGCCCTTCGGCAACAAGAGGAAGAGAGGAAAGCCAAATATGCCAAGATGGAGGCTGAAAGAGAAGTTATGAGACAAGGGATTCGAGACAAGGTAGGTGTCTGGCTTTCAACACACACTGTTCGACTTGTAATGCCCAGTGAAGAACACCTGTTTTCAGCTGATTTGTGACTAGTTCCCGAGGCACCTAGATAGAACCAGGTAACTACTCTGCCACAGTGAACTTTCTAATTTTGTGCACTCTTCCTCAAGCCCTGTCCCTGTTCAAACACACCTCCCACACAGCAAAGCCCTGCAAAGTTGAAATAGAGAGTGAAGGTGAGGGGAGGAATTCATCTATTTTTCTCATCATCTGTTAAACACTCACATTGTATTAAGTGTTAGAGGCTTCTTTATCCCTTTGAGGATGCTTTTCAAGCTTGCATTTGTGATTTGTGAGAAGAGTCATAATTCAGTGAGTTTCTGAGAGATATGGTGCAACTATCTTCTGTATTGATTCCAAATCAATTTCATTGTATTGTTGCGTTGACCAGTGGTATGGGACAAATCTAGTCTACTTTTCATATTTAGGCTTCCACCACTCACATGGGATTCATTTGAAAGAAAGAGAGTTTTCATAGATTAACTATTAGGGATTGATGTGAGGAAGGAGAAGGCAGTTTTGATGCCTCACTCTTAAGGCCAGGTCAAAACTGTCTCTTCAGAACAACCTAGGTTTATAATAAGATGTCCTGGTGTTCAGATATCTTGGAAAGAAATGTGGGAAATGTTTGGACAAGGGGTTTCTAGTGATGAAGGCCTGTCTGGTGACTTTTATCACATGCCAAAGAAAATACCTGTAGGTAAAATGATAAAGTCTTGCTCAGTATAAGAGGTGCTCCCTGTGCAGTTTCTATCTCTGTGCTCTAAGAACATGTCTTGGAACAGACATAAACAAAACTATATCTGCATTGGGCCAAACTTCTGACCCAATCCTTATGACTCAGGATGGAAGCACGAATAAGGGTGAATGTCTCTGGTGGCACAGTGCATCTTGCGAAGAGTTAGTGAGAATAGTTCTGCAAAGAAAGAAATTTGTGATTATGCGTCTAAGAAAAGAAAGGACTTAGAGGGAATTGTCTACCTGTAACACTGCCAGAGAATGGCCATTGATCATTTAAAGAGGGTACTGGTTGATAGAGATGCACAACCTCTACCTGGTCAAAAATTATTGTTTTGTAATCCTAGAATCATACAATTGTCAAATGGTTTGGGTTGGAAGGAACCTTAAATACCATCTAGTTCCAACTCCTCTGTCAGTCAAGGAGACCTTCCACTAGAACAGATTGCTCAGAGCCCCATCCAGCCTGGCCTTGAACACTTCCAGGGATGGATCATTCAGAGTTTCTCTGGGCAACCTGTTACAGGGGACCCTTCAGAGTTTCTCTGGGCAACCTGTTACAGGGCTTCACCACATCTGAGGAAAGAGTTTCTTCCTAATGACTAGTGTAAACCTATCCTCTTTCAGTTCAGTTTAAAAACATTGCCCTTGTCCTGCCACTACATCCCCATATATATCCTCTCCCTCCCTTTTATAATCCCTATTAAGGTATGGAACTTTACAATGAAGGCTCCCTGGAGCGTTCTCTTCTCCAGGCTGAACAACCCCAGCAATAATGTATTTAATGAATATATATCTAGAGAAGCTAGTATATTAATATAAGCATATCAATGTGTGCATAATATATACAATGTATGTTTACAGGTAGAACTGTTTCTAAGAAATGACGTAATTCATGAGGGAAAAAAAAGAGTAGTAAATTTCTGAGTCGCAGACAAATGAGCTAATGTCCTGTTTTCACTGGTGACTGTCTCTTCTGGACCACTGAATTATTCCCAGATGTACATAGGGGTTGCCTTTTCTTGCTGTTGGGCAAACTGCTGTTGTAAAAGCATTTGAAAAGTCTGAGATGTCTTCTGATATAATTGCAAGGTGATCTCATTTGTGAGTAGGATGCATACAGCCTGAGCTACAGCCAAATGGGATTTCTCTGTGATACTGGCAGCTATCTGGACTTTGCTGAGCTGGCTGAGCACTGAGTGGCAAAGTCTCTTAGAAATGCACTGAATCCTTGAGCAATATGGCAAGGAGTTGGGTCTGCAGTAAAGGAGAACAAGAATACTTGGGGGAACATTATTTGACCTCAGTCAAGGCTCTGGACTGCTGCTTTTTAGTGGTGTGGTGGAGTACCTTTGAGATTAGCATCAGGAAGTCCTGCTTTGGGCAGGGCATCTGGATTGTAAATTCATTTTCCTGTGGTTTTCTTTTTCCTGGGAATAATCCCAGATAGCATGCATTTGAAAGATGAAGGTGTTTTCAGCAGAATCAGAGAAGATGGATAAAGCCATAGAAAGGAGCTGTATTTTTCTTTTCTTTTTTCTTTTCTTTTCTTTTCTTCTTTCTTTTCTTTTCTTTTCTTTTCTTTTCTTTTCTTTTCTTTTCTTTTCTTTTCTTTTCTTTTCTTTTCTTTTCTTTTCTTTTCTTTTCTTTTCTTTTCTTTTCTTTTCTTTTCTTTTTCTTTTCTTTTTCTTTTCTTTTCTTTTCTGTTTGGGAGTTTCATAAAAGAGAGATTACCTTGTCCTGACAAAGAGATGGATTTGATGATATACAAGACTGTCTTCTAGTAGTGTTGGTTGGTGGCTGGAAATAGGAAACAAATGTTGAAAAAATTTTAAAAAAGCTAGATTATTTCATTCCTTAATTGATTATTTAGAGGTTATCTTCATTTCTTCTCTAACTCCAGTAAAAGCAAAAATGCAGAAAAGAAGAAAACTGAAACAGATGTTCTGTCTGATATGTATACAAGCACAAGTTGCTGTTAGCAGGTATGAATGAAATCGAAGACATTTTAAGTTTCAGAAAGCTCCATGATGATATTTGCTCATTTCTCACATAAGAGAGTGAAAAATGAGAAATTAGTTTGAATTACTGAGTAGGAACAGATTATTTATGCAGAATAAGAGTTTGCATGTGTATGTCCTAGGTTATGAACCCACAGTCACACTTAGTCCTTAGTGCAGCTGCAAGACATTAGGGAAGAAAGCCAGGGAATCACAGCTTCACCAGAGAATTCATGTGGCTCTAGGTGAGGCTGACAGAAAGGATGGACTCATCATATTTGTTGTTTTTGAATTTTTGCTTGGCTTTCCAACAAGTGTGATGAATTCACTGTCTTGTTTAGGGCTTCAGGAAATGTGGGAGCTATGGCAGGGCTTAAAAGGAATGACGACAGATACCACAGATCCATTCTAGCCTGTGTTAACTTTAAATCCAATCTGTTAAATTGAGACACATATGCCCTCAGCCCAGCATGGCAGCTGGGTACAGAAATTACTTAGGGAGAGGGTAGTATGAATTACAGAGAAATGAGGTGGGATTTTTTTCCAATAAAAATACGCCTCATTTTCATTTGGAAATGAATTTTCAGGAATAACATTTGAACATGACATTTTGAAATAACTGGACCACCAGTTGTCTGAGCTTCTACCCCATATTAAAGTCCAGCATCTGCTAATGAAAATGGATTTAAAGAATATAAAGAGCACAACTGAGGTATACTCCAGCTGCTTCCTACCTCAGGAGGTGTGCACGCAGCTTGCATTCTGATCTGATCTGGTTTTGGTCTTGACACTAATGCCTCACAGATTTTCTGGGCCCTAGCCCAGCTGTCCCTGGGGAGAGTTGCCACACTTGACCAACACAGGCAAGACTACTGAGAGGCCTCCAGTGTCCCTTTGTCTGGCAGATGAGGCTGTGGCTACCTAATATCCCTGTTACCTTGCTAACAGCAAGTACTATCAGCTTGCCATGCTGCAGCAGCTATCTTGTTTCTAGTGCCCTTGGGTGGAATACTGCCTTCTATAAAAAAACTGTTTGTGTATATGCACACCTCAGCAGTGAAAGCAAATTACTTCATTTGTGTAATCATCCATAATTAGTTATTCACATAATTAATTACTTCTACCACTGTGGTAGAGCCCAGTCCTGAGGAACCCCTAGTCCATGATGAGTAATTAACATTGAACCTGTCTTAGTGAGACAATGTCCATAGTTTGGCTTCCTGAAAATCTCACACGTGTTTTAGGCAGTCAGCATGGTTGAACCCCTGTTGGAAACTAGCAGAAGCTCAGGGATATCCTCACAATAGTGGGTTTAAACCAAAAAGGGAGAAAGCATGGTCCAAAATGGCTTGACTTCAAGACAGAATTTAGGTTTGAATTTAGTCCATACTTGAGATCGAGCATGAACTGCTTCAGTAGCTTTTATATACTCAGTTCTCTGAGTGAAAGGGGGAAGTGTCTCTGACCCAGCTTATCTTTAACCAGCCTTACGTGCTGGCCATATGCTATATAGCACATGGTTTATAGCACATGGATTATGTGCTATAAAGCAGAAAATCAGTCACATTAATAAGGATTCCTCTGCTTACACAATTAAGGATTCATGTCCTACATAACACATGGTTTATGTCCAATAAAGCAGAAGTTTAGTTGTATTAATAAGGATTTCTGCCCTTCAAATGGAGCATGAAATCTGCATGAAAAGTATGGAAAAACAATGAATGGAAAATTCTAATCTGGAAGAATTAAGGTTGTCTCTACATTGTAATTTTCCTTGTTGGATGCTGTGTAAAGATTGTGACACAGTGCATGATCATTTGTTTATACTTCCAGGAACCTCAACTATCCCATTGCATAAGACAAAGTTAACTGTTTTCTTAATAAACAGATGTTCAGTATTTCATCTCTGATGTGTCTTACAATGTATGTTTTCAAGCTCATTTACTATGCAATATCAAAATTTTGATGGCATTGCAATGAATTTCCTCATCTGAGGGTTTAATTCGCTGTTGCTGTAATTATTATGCTTTCACTAAGATAGCTGAGTTCATCTCAAGCACGGTTTCTTCTGATATTTATCAGGGTGGGGGACAGAGTTTTGTTTAGTTTTTTTCTATTTGCAAGGTATGAATGCAGAAGAGTCATTATGTGATTAAAACTTTGGTGGCAGAAGAGTGTTAACAACTTGTTCCATCAGTGAGCCTCAGTGGTACTTGGACTCCTCAAGTGCTCAGGACTACTTGTGTCTTTGCAGGCAATAAAGGAAAGTCAAAATCTGGGTTTGAGTTTTGTTGCTGCAGGCAGCATATCACACAGCATGAGAATATGCAGTCCTTGCTCTGTTTGAGTCCCTTCTGTCTCTGGGTGGGGCCACTAATTCTTCTTCTATTTATTATTGGGCCATTTAATGCTCTCAATGATTAGGCAGTAAGATTCTCTTCAGTATTTGTCATTGGCCAAAGAATCATAGAAGGGTTTGGGTTGGAAGGTACCTTAAAGACCATCAAGTTCCAATCCCCCACTCTCATGGGCAGGGACACCTCCCTCTAGACCAGGTTGCTCAAAGTCCCGTCTAACCTGACATTGAATACAGCAAGGGATGGGGCATCCACAACTTCTCTGGGCAACCTGTGCCAGTGCCTCACCACCCACACAGTACAGAATTTCTCCCTGTTCTGTAATATAAACCTGCCCTCTTTCCATTTAAAGCCATTCCCCCTTGTCCTGTCATTCCAAGGCCTTGTATATGTCCCTTTCCAGCCTTCTTGTAGTCCCCTGTCAGTACTGGAAGGATGCTCTAANCATGGGCAGGGACACCTCCCTCTAGACCAGGTTGCTCAAAGTCCCGTCTAACCTGACATTGAATACAGCAAGGGATGGGGCATCCACAACTTCTCTGGGCAACCTGTGCCAGTGCCTCACCACCCACACAGTACAGAATTTCTCCCTGTTCTGTAATATAAACCTGCCCTCTTTCCATTTAAAGCCATTCCCCCTTGTCCTGTCATTCCAAGGCCTTGTATATGTCCCTTTCCAGCCTTCTTGTAGTCCCCTGTCAGTACTGGAAGGATGCTCTAAGTGTCCCTGAAGCCTTCTCTTCTCTGGGCTGAGGAACCCCAACCATCCCAGCCTGTCTTCACAGGAGAGGCTCCTTAGCCCTTGTTTCTGCTCTTTGTGACTCTTCTCCAGACTCGTTTCAGCAGGTCCATGTCCTGAGAAGGACCCAGAGCTGGACACAGCACCCTATGTCCCAGGAAAACCATGAAAACTATTCAGTTCCTTGTGGATATTTAAGACATGTAATTTTCTGGCCTTCCATGGCTCAAGGTAGATGATACTGGAATTTACATTTTTAAAATTGTAGGAACACTTGGATTGCTGGCAACAGGAACAGTCCTAAGTTAATGTCTTTAGTTTTTCCAGTGGGAAAGTGTTCTCAGAATGAACCCTTTTCTTTTTCCTCTTTTTTTTTATAATCTGATTGTTGAACTTACTTTTACCACTAAATCACTCAAACAAAAAGGCAATCAGGATTTATAGCTGCAGTCCTAGATTTTTATGTCAGATAATCAAGATGCAACATCATAAAATTATTTAATTTTAATATTTCATTAGCATATTTCCTTATGTAACTGGTGCATAGCTTCTAAAATCCTGTTTTAGGGCAGGGAAAAATAGCAGAATGTGAGTCGGGTCTGTTCTTCAGCAATATCAGGGATTTGAAACTAAACTCCCAGCGCAGGAGTGCAAACTTAAATTTGATAAAACTTTTTTGATATAAAATAGTTTCACACTGTTAGCTAAACTCTTCAACGTTATGTAGTGTTTCATTCTTGTATAACTTCAGATGCAGATATTGCCAAGGGCTTTAAAAATCCCTGTACAAAGGATTGAAATTTCACTGCCTGAAAATGTAATTTTGATAGTGCAGTTTTGCCTTGTGAGGATGAAATATATAGTACATTTATCATTGGAGACTATTGGCAACTAAAAAAATGTAGAAATGTTATTATTTGCATGCCAGGATATGAAAGACCTCAAAGAAAATATTTTCCTCAGCAATGAATCATGTTCTGTAATTCAAAAGATAAAAATATTACGATGAACATGAAGATTCTGTCTGATCTCATCCCTTTTATATTATTGATATTAAACCAGTGATGTAAATATTTATCCAGCGCTTGTGATCTAATGAGGATGAGTCTACTGTTCAGTGTCGGGGCCTTAAGACAGATTTTCGGAGATCTCTAGGTATTGTACAGATGGAGAGGTATCATTAACTGGACTCTTCTTCTTCTATAGTGGATTTTTCTATATCAGGATAAAAAACATAATAAAAATATCCTGCTTAATTTAGTTCAGTGCAGATTCTCTTTGTGGTATAGACAGAAGTGTTTACCACTGGGTGACAGGTCCTCTGGCTATGAGAAAGCAAAAGGCTTGGCTATGACACTCCCAGTGTGATTCTTTGCAAGACAGGAATTACACTGTGCCTTCCATGAAGTGAAATGGATGAGTGGGATGAGTGGGAACAGTCGTAACAGCACCAATGGTGAAAACTGATAACAATTGCACTCTTTGCAGCATTTAAATCACAGGCCGTTATGGAACAAGAACATTGCAAGGGCAACATCCTTTGGTGTTCTGCCCACATTTGATACATTGGTTATTGAGGACAGGCTGTAGGAAATCCAGGCAGATTTGGAAGAAAGAAACACATTTGCATTGTGATTCAAGAGCATTATAACCCTGAAGATAATTTCATATTGGTATTCAGAGGCTTCCAAGGGGATTCAGTGATTTGACTTGTACTAGACTTCTGACTTTCTGCCAGAACTTTTACCCCCAGCCAGTTGTATGCAAGGATGTCCTGACTGGCCTGTGTTGCCTCAGAGTCAGATTCTGGAGTTTCTCTTATCAGTTTTTTCCATAGCTTTGAGTACAGATTTTGAGCATCAAACTTGTTTCCAAACTGCTGCCCTTTGCAATTTTACTAAATCATCCACTTCTCTAGCACTTTCATCCTTTGGAAATTCCAGACAAAATTTAATTTTCTGGTTTGTATCTCCAAAAGCATCCTCTTGTCTGTAAGGCAGTGCCTGTTTTTTTGTGAAAGGGTGAACAAACTGGCCTACTCCAGTGAGAGGAAGTACAATCACAAATTGAAAAATTAATAAGGTTACCGGGATATGTCCAAGATTAGCAGTCTCTTCTGCAAATCGGGAGAGAAGTTGTGCCTTCACAGATGTGCTTTTCAGCACAGAACAGGGATTGATGTTCCTGCCAAGGACCTCCAAGGACCTCCATTATTGAACATATCCATCTTCTGAGTGATTTTAGAGAATCTGTTCCTACCTAAACTGAGAAGTTTCATCTTTATATTGCCTTAGAAGTCCCAGGATGTGCACCGTGTCTTGGTCTGGCTGAATCCAACCATGTAGATCTATAGAATTCCATAGGTGGTCTGAATGAAAATGTCTGTGCCAAGCCTTATCTCTCGGCATTAAACTCACAGAACTTCCCATATGGGAAAAACTGCATGCATTCCTTCCTGTGCTGTAGCTGTAGGCCATTTTTTAAAATTCATAGTGGGAAGGCACCTTCAGCAAACCATTGGAGCTCAGAAGAAATCTGGCATCGTTTTTATCTGCTTCCATAATAGTTAGAGGTTCAATTATTCAGCAGAACTCAGCAGGTGCTAGTACATTTGGGGCTCATTAGTCTGCTTCTTTGTGCAGCTCTGCCTTGCTCTAACTCGATTTCTGTGTTTTGCGCTAGTCCAAATCTGCACCAGTAGATGTCACTTTGGATACTTGCTAACGAAATCCCACTGGGTGATGCTTCTGAAGTTACTGAAATGTCTCTTGAAATGCAGCCTATTTTACTGTTACTCATTGACTAGGGTGTCTTGTGCAGTGATTCAGCTGAAATCCTCACTTAAACAACGTTTGTCTTATTGGCTGACAAAACCTATGCACATTGCTGACATGGTACTGAGAGGTTCAAACACTCAGGACTGGGTTCAAAATAAACCCAGTTATTAGTGCTGTGATTTAACTAGGAAGGGTGTCTCAAACCTTCCTGTGTGTGACTCATTGAAACTCCAAGCATTTGGCTCAGATGCCTGGAAAGACACAAAATATGTACCTCAAAAAAAGGTCATTTGCAAGTTCTTTCCCAGTACCAGTGCAACTCTGTATTCACCTCTGAAACACCATTTAGCTCTGTTTCTGACTTTTTGATGCCTCTTTGTGATTGTAAATGTGGCTGAATCTTATTCACATCAGCCCGTAAGACCCAGTGGCACAGAGGAAGGGCTTTTTCCCAAGAGATTTCCAAAATCTAATTTTTAAATTATTGTTAATTAGTTGTATTATTTATATTCTATGTATGTAAATTATACAGATTATATAATGTATAATGCAATACATACTGTATTAAATACTATTTATTAATTTAATTAATAATGTGATTATTATTAATTTTTTACTTAGCATTATTGTGTGTGATTTACAGATGGAGAAATTGCGCAGTTTGCCCAAAATCATGCAGTGGTTGAGTAGGGAATCACATTTCTGTGCTGAAGGCCTATGGATATAGTCTAACCCTTGTCTAAATGGGGTCCTGAAAGTCCTCCTGAAAGCACGGACTTCTCCACAGGTAGCATATAGAAGAACTTAAAAATGAAGGCCCTCCCAGAGTCTGTATGACCCATGTTCCCATTGCCACTGGTCTCTAGAATTGGTTGCCCACCCCACTCCTGTCCACTTGGACTTCCTGTAGCCAGCAGAGCTAAGACTACATGAAATCTTTTCTTGGTTAAAACCCAACAAGGGAAAACACCAAAAAGCAGAGAAGCTTATTTGCTGCTCTGCTGCTTTGAGGAATAAAATATTGTTTCCTTGATGGAAAAAAACCACTTAGTCAGGGTGGTATAAAATTTGACTAAGTGGCTGGAGGAGTTTCGAGTTTTTTCCAAACAGCCACTTCAAATCTTTCAGTTTATCTTATCTTTAAAAGTAGACAGCTCTGTCCTTTGGATCCTTCTGGATCATGCTACTTGTGTTATCCTCAAAATGCAGACAATTACAAGAGAGTAATTTGATCAGTACCACTGCCTCTAATAAGTACAGCTGCATCATTTTTTTCATGTAACTTTCTCTTTCCTAGCTTACAAATCTGATGCCAGGGGAAGTGTTGTACAGTTGTTGATTCTTTTTTTATGGCAAGCTAATTCAAGGACTGTGAAGGTCACCAAACAAGATTAAAAGGTTTGTTCCATTTTTGCTGCAGCCAAAGAACTCCCATTACTGCTTCAAATCAGGCAATAGCCACATTACATCTCTTCTTTTGGCAGTTTGTTATCTGAGTCCTGAATGATCAGATAACTCGCCAGGAATTAATGAGACCAGTGGAGTTATGCCTGCTCGAGAATGCAGCCTGGCACCTTCATGGCTCAGCTGATGGATGCATCATTCTTTTTTGATGAAAGTCATCAGAGCCAGGCTCAGCGTTTGAAATGCTGGTGCTTCCCTAGAGCAAGATGTGACTTTGTCCTGGCATCACCATGAAGTTCTGCATCTCTTCTGGCAGTGTTTGCAGCTTCATCAGCCTGGGATTTAAGACTGTCAGAGAGAATTAGTCAGCCCATGCCTGAAAGAAGAAGGGCTCATCCAAGGCCCGGTCTGAGTTCATGCATGGGACAGGGAGGTAGAGTTTGATCAATGCTTTACTTGTCATAGTTGTGCGGCCTCGCCTGCTTCGTGTCTTCATTCCCCACAGATGCTCATTGCTTATGGTTAAGCTGGGAAAGGCAAGGACAGTCTGCATGCCCCATTCATAGTGACTGGCAATTCATATGGCCTTCCTGAGGGTCCCAAGGGTTCTCTTCCTCACTGGCCAGTTTTGAGACAGTCATAAATAGAGCCAACTTAACCTTACCAGACTCCAGGGCAAAGTGCCTTCTCTGGGGCTCCAGGCCAGGACAATCCTCTTGCTGATTCAGGAGAAAGGCTGCGGCCTTCCTTTGACCATGTGAGAGTTTGGGGAAGACAGACTGGCTGCTGCTGGGAGAGAAGCTGGGAATTTTGGGGAAACATTTGCTCTTTCATGATTTCCATTGTCTGTGGTTTTCTAGGGCTCTCGTCTTTCCCTTTCAGTGCAGCCTTGAATCCTGTCTCTACACCTGCTCCTGTTGGGAAGCACAGACTCAGGTTATTCATTTGAGAGGAAGGCTACATGGTGGAATTTCTTTTCCTTGGTTAGGATGGAAGGAAAGAATGCAGGCTTTCAGCTCCAGGCCACCACATTCAGTTTTCCCATCATTTCCTGAAACTGTTGACATGGTCTTTACAAGATTCTCAGCTTAAACCAAGTACTGTGGAGTATGTACAGTGCTTTTATGCTCTCAGTCCCAAGCCAGACCACCCAGCAGCCTCTTAGAAATTTAGTATCATAACAGGGCTGAGTTTACTTTTAAAACTGGCACCATATAGTTCTGTAGGATCTCACTATTAATTTTACAGCTGCTGGATTATTTCTGTCATGCTCAGTTGTAGGGATGTAAATTCAGTCTCCTTGTTTAACAGGCTGACTGTAAATTAGAGGCAGGATTCTTCAGACAGAGACAGAAATAGTCCAAGGCCTGATGTGAGAAAAGCAGCTGATAAACTGCCCCTCAGATAATACAGAAAGCACAATGGGGTTTCTACATGTTTTTTAATCAGGACTTGCATGCCTGATTGAAAGTTTATTCCAGCTGCTGCCAAGTTGTTTTGGGGATAGAGGCATCCCAGTGTATCTTTTTTGAAAATCCCTCAACTGTTCTCTCGTATTCTGAGGTTACTGATGAATCCCTGGGTGTTGACTTGTGGATGGTGCTGAAAGCATTTCTTTCTTCTGTTTAATGGGTGACTAAGATGCTATAGGCAGAACCTACCAATTTAAACTGTAAACCTGGCCTGCAAAGGCAGAAGTGGAAAAACGGTGATGCAGAGAAGCAGAGGATCAGCTTCAACATGTCTGTGTGCTCGACACAGCTGCATATCTGGCTAGAAAACTCTCGCTTCCTGCCTTCTGGTGTTGTAATCACAGTTTTCCATGCACTGTAATTTGCAGGGATGATTAGGTTTGTTTACAAGGGAAGGATCCAGTAAGCTGCCTTCAATGAAGTAAGAGCAGCACCTCCAATTTCTGCAGACAAACTCTCGCTGAATGACAAGGAAGACATTTCTGCCCCTGTCCACTTTGAGTTATTTTCCAATAACATGGGGGTTTAGCTCAAGTTGGGAATTATAATCTTGGCTTAAATTTAGCTGACTTTTCATCCTGAAGTGAGGCTGCAAGTTTTAGGAGACCAAGTCTTCTGAGACAGTCTCCACCATACCACATTGCTAATACTACAAGTCTTCTCTGCAGTGTTTTTTGCTTCTGGTCAGCTCTGATACGAGAGATGAATGGAAAATTATAAAGAACAAGCAGAGAAAGATATTTTTGAGGCATGCTTGAATCTCCACAATGCCTTGGACATGACACAGAGCCTTCTGTAAATCTGAGAGAACAGTTCCTTGACTCCACAGAGGGCCCTGTCGGTCTGATGCTGCTTAACAAAAGCATTTTAGTTAACTCCTGAAAGTTTGATGCTGCTTTGTAAATTAGGGAGTACCTCACCACTGCTTCCTATCCATGTGCCATCTGGTCCTCCAGCCTTTTCTCTATGTATGTGGTCCTGAAAAAATCTCTCAGTCTTGATGTATGCTTTTGCTCTTCGTTTGCTTTTCTTCCTTGCCTCAAGAAAGAAAATGGATTCCAGAGGTGGAGTTGAGGACCACAGATAGAGCTGAGAGCTGCAAGGGGGTCTTTGTGTTAAGCTCTTGCTGGAGGAGTGTGACTTGGACAGTGAGAAGGCTGTACATCTCTCTACGGGTGTTTGAAAAGTGATCATGCCATCCCAAAATGGATTTAAATGTGGGATTAGTGTAAAAATATAAGTTATATTTTTTACAGGTTTTTGCAAAGGAAAGCAATGTGCTGTTGTCAAATTTCAGTGCATGGTGAATGTGTCCTTTCCTCCCCCATGATGTTTGCTAGGGAAAGGTGTTTCTGCAAATAGAAGCAAATAAAAAAGCACTGATCCACTTTTGGATCAATGTCCACTTTTCTGTCATTCAGACTGGGTGTCTGGCAAGTGGTTTAAGGTAAATTTTGTGGTGCCATATGCTTTAGGCGTAGATTTGGAGGTGGAGAGAGGTAAGAGCTTCCCTTCAGGGCTTCCCTTTGAAGGTGGTGGGAGAATGTCAAATAAGAACCTGGCAAGCTATGCCCAGAGATAAGGATATCCCTGTTCCTGCAGGGCATCTGACACTGTGAGGGAAGGAACAGGAACCTAACTGGTTCAGGACTACTCTGAAGGCTCTTTCCCTTGACAGGTGTGTGCAGTCCTTTGTTTAAGCTTCAATTTTCTCCGAGATTTAGCACTTGACCTTGTTTGACAGGCTCAGTGAGTGCCAAGGAGAAAGGCCAGTCACGCTACTCATAATCTGCCTCTCGTTCTGACATGTCACACTGGAGCCTGCATGAAAGGCATTTTGTATCCTCTGGGCCCTTCCAGAAACTGGAGTCACAGGTCTGATCAGCAATATTTTTTACAAGAATCTGTGAGTGAATTTAGTTGGCAGAAGCCATCACAGTGATAGGGCAAAAGAAATCACAGATTATGAGAGAACTCAACAGACCAACATTTGTATTGATTTTTCTCTTCTGCCTTCTGGCTATTCACTTGTGAGGTTCAAATAAAATGGTCAGTACCTGTCTCCAGCTCTGCTTCTTATCTCTTCTTGCCTCACAAATGCAAAATCAGATTTCTAAACCAACAAGATTGTGTTCCTTTCCTTCTACTGAATGGTTCCGGATTTCTAACAGGCATTTTCTCTCTACAAAATACAGCTATTTCTCAAGGGAAAACCTGGGACTTTTGAATACTTAGAGTGCTTACAGAGGCATCAGGAAAGGGACAGAAGGCAGGCCTTAGATTCTGCACTCCCACACTGTGGTGTAACTGGGAACTGACCTGTCTAAACTCTTTGTCTCTTTTGTTCAGTTTAATGATCCATCCATGAATGCATGTATATTAGAGGTACCATGTAACAGGTAACAAGAGCAAATATCTGACAGTAACATGGAGTTTGAACCCATTAAAATAAAATAAATCTGTTTAAGACAATTATGAAACCGTATCTCTGATAAAACTTCTTCAGCAAAAGGTTTTAAGCTCAGTGGCATGTTTTTTAAGAAGTGTCACCATTTGGGCAGTTTTGAGACAACTTGTTTTCCAGTCCCAGTGCTTTGGGCACCCCTTGTGCTTTTCCTATGTTATTTATACATGTTATTGAGGCAGACAAAACCAATATTTGAAATCCTGGTAGGAGATGATAGTGTGAAGCTCTTCCTTGTCCAGTTCTTCAACATGTATCTTGGCAAGTGTCTTCACCACAAAACAGTGTAAATAAGAGCACTGGCATAACCACAATATCTCTATGAAAGAATGTCTTTGATTTGTCATCTGCTTTTAATAAGGATGTCCAGAAATGAAAAAGGTATACCTCAAGTTCAATGAAGTTATTTATTTGGCTGACATGGACTCTAGTTGTGGAAAGTAGTTTAGAAATAAATTTGAATTTTTGGTTCAAAATCTAAATGTAAAAATTCTTCAATTCCACCCAAATCTGATGTGATGTGGAGTTGAGGAACCAGCTAGTGATTTACAGAGGGTGTGGGTAGCTGAGATGCAGAGAAACCACTGCAGGTTCTTTGTCTGTCCTGATACCACCAAACAGCATGAAATCCATTCTCTTACTTCACTCATACAGCCTGCAAGCTTTCAACAAAAAATGTAACTCTACTTTTTTTAGGAGAATTTCTTGACATTTGCTCAGTGATGACTCAGAAGCAATGTGGTAAGCTTTGCACTGTTGTGCACATATAACTTTGTACACAGTCCTGACAAAGAAATCCAAAATAAAAAGTTCAAAGCTTAACTCTAGGTAAGTACAGCTTTGAAGGAGTTTGGTAAAGGCCCCATAGGACAAAACTATGGCTCTTCCTGCTGCAGTTACCTTACAACAGCATTGCACAGTGCCTGTTTGCAGAGTCTTCTGTAATCAGAGCATCGTGATTGTGAAGTAAGGAAGTTGCTTAAAAGATACTAAAAATGTCACAGCTCCTCTAATTAAAATCAAACCTGAAAGCTCTGAAGTGTTGGCTAAGTGGAGTAATAGTTATCAAAGCACCTGGGTCTCACTAGGAGATGCCAAGTCTCCCTGGCTTTACTGTTCTCAAGGGCACAGCGAACAAAATTGCAATATGAATGAAAAATCAAACTGGAAGCTGCACAACACGATGCCTGTGGAATAGACTAATTTATAAGTTGGTGCAGAACTAACAAAAGGCTATGTTGGACTGTTTTATCATGGTTTTGATAAAAGAACATAAGACTGTTATCACAAGTCTAATTAAAATTAATTAAAATTAAATTAATTAAGGTGATCTATGCACCTTCTAGCAATTACGCTATTTAATGCAGCTCAGCTCCTTTAAAGACCTCCAGTCTTGCATGCAATATGGTCCTAATCACAGTGGCTAAAACTTCTGATGGTTTCTGGTTTACAAAAGTAGAAACTTAAAGGCAAGAACCTAATTTGTAGTTATGGGTAGTGTTTGTGAAAATTCAGGAATTTCAGTGGCTTTATAATGTGAGAATTGCAGTAAGTTCCACCCCAGTAGGCAGCCTCAGGTGGCTGTGACAGGGTGAAAGGTGAAGTAACATTTATGAAACAGTCACCTCCAGTGTAGCCTGGAGAAGAGGATCCCTGTAAGTGTTAAACAGATGTGTGGATGTGGTACCTGGGGATATGGTTTAGAGGTGAAGACCGTGGTGCTAGGTAAATGGTTGGACTCTTGGTCTGAGAGGTCTTTTCCAACGTTAATGATGACTCTCTGATTCTATGATCTCAGACTGGCTCCTGTTTTCTCTTGTCTGAGATAAAGCTATAAGATGGTTGATGAGGTCTCCACAATCCTGCAGGGGAACGGCAGTGCACGCTTCTTGTCAAGGTTCCCCCTGTCTTGTGGGCACTGCTGGAGAGCTGGGAAAAGTAACAGGAAAAGAGATGCAGAGAGGGGGTGTGGTGTGGTCTACGTACATGACAGGGCTTGGGCTACAGGTTGGTGGTTTCTTCCATCCTGCTTGAACAACTGTAATGCTGCAGGTCCTTCTCTGGCTCCTTTAGTCAGCTGGTTGCCTTGAGCTGGGAGGCAGAACCTTTTAGGAAGATGATACTGCAGCCAAGAGAAACCTACTGTGATAGAGAAGCATTGTTAATCATTCTGCTATAGAGTGCTATCCTGATAATGACAGCAGAACTTAAATCTGTCATGCTTCCTATCCCTTGTGCTACACCATTCATTAAAAAAGACATCCCACTGTGGAGACCATCACAGAGCGTAACAAACAGGTACAAACTTCTTTTGAGTCTATGACCCTTATCAAATTTGGATTCCACACCACCCCCAGAGCAGGAAAAAAAAAAAAAAAGGATGCCAATTAATTCAAAGTCACAGTAGGTTGCTGATTATAAGCTTAAGCAAGCTAATAAATGCATGGATATTTTTCCACTTAGAAAACCCAAAATGTTATCTACAATTCAAAATGTCTGACAGTTTTATTTATAATTTTATTTAGAAACTGCAGAGAAATGTCCTACAGCATTTGACTTCTTTAAAGGCAAATCTATAGATCAATACATGAACAATTTTATTGTTACGCTAATCCAAGTATTTTTTGTCTTTTCCACTTGAAGGCTGTTTTTTCATGTCTGTTGAATCCATAAGAACTGCTGTGTTTTGATTCTTTGTTTTGAACCAGTGTATTCTTTGGGAAAAAAGGGTAGGGTTATTTTGCCTTGTATATTGCACACAGTGCAAAGGAAGAAGCTTTGCAATGCTTTCTGTGTGGATAGTTAAACATGTTTTGTTGGTGTATGTGTTCATGGGATGTTTTTTTATGGTTTATCTGACACAAGGTATCAGTCTTTCCGCTTAATGATTGCTTTTCACACAGCCTGCAGGTGATTATACTTTCTTGAAACAATATCACTGTCAACTGATAATAAAATGTCATAACCTGATATTATATGTAATATCTTCTTACATGATTGGAGACATTCACTGTATATTAAAAAGAGTTGCCAATATTTTTTTCTGTCCTTCAACTCTTTAAGTCCTGACGAATTTTTGTTTACTTGTGTCAATAACTCATGCAAGGAACTTCAATGTGTGTGCAAATGGTGGTAGGTCTCTGCCACTTGTTCCAGAAGCCAACTGGGCAGCTGCCAGTCACAGGGAAATTCTATCTTAAGGCTTCATCTTGACAGATAAGTATAAATCCATCTCAATACTTAATTAGTCTCAGATTCAACTGATTATGGCCTGAATATGTTTGTAAGGCTAAGTTTAAATATTCTGGTGGGTGGCTTTAGAATGTTCAAAACAATAATGGGCTAAATGAACTAGAACATCATATTTAACTAGGAAAAGATAATTAATAATTTGAAACTGTTGAAGAAATTTTTTCATGTGCATGCCCACATTATACAAAAATCCTGACAGTCTTGGAGGGGAAAAAAAAATCAGTATTAAAAATAGTAAATACACTGGAATGAAGAAAATGTGGAATAATAATACCATCAAGCTTATTATAAAAATGTACCAGAATTTGTAATGGAAGAATAAGAGCAGAAGCAGAACTACAGAACTGGCAGAATTAAAGGCAATATGATGTTTATTTAAAAAAAAAAAGAGGGTCCCAAAAAAGAATAATTCCAATAATATTAATTGGTTATTAAATTAATTTTGTACAACTGTTGATAATGCTGGAAGTTTTTTTCCAGGTGCAGAAGACACAAACAATGCATGTGAGATGAAAATTTTAAAAAGTCATTCACAGCTAAAGATGTTGCTAGATAACAGTGCTGATGTGAAAAGAGGAAACTTGGATGACGAAGACTGTAGATACTAGATATCAGGCCGGCTGGATGGGTACATCAGGAACAGAAACACAAATACATAGAGCCAGTAAGCCTGCATTTCATGATAGGAGGCTGGAAGAATTGATTCTTGTATGAGGTTAGAAGTTCGGTTCATAATATAATAGGACATTGTTAGGCTTCGTGTATTATCTTTTCCGAATTGTTCGCCTGAAATACTAAAGGAATAAAGGTTTTGCCAACAGAATCCTTTTCAAATAGGTAGCTTTTAAGTCTTGTGGATGATTAGTCCTTGGCTGAATGTTTTTATTAAGGAGATAGACAGTTGTGTATAGAAAGAGCAGAAAATCTTTTTCCTTTTCTGCAGGGCAGATTAAGAGCAATTACGTCCCATGAAAAATTCATGTGAATCATCATGTGACATAACAACGGCTGTGGATTTCATTTCAGACATCAAGCCTGTGGTTCAGTGAGGGAAATAAAGGCAGATCAAATTCTTTCAAAAATTGCAGCTTTACTGGGAACCATTGTTGAATCTCATTAAAATTATATATTATTTTAAAAAGAAAAAAAAGGGGGAAAAGGCGTTTAATGATAAAAATGTTTCCTACAGTTACAAATTGCCTTGCATTCTCTCAGACAAATAAAGGAAAGAATGAAACACTTAATTATGTTTTGGATGATGTTAGGATAGGAGACCAGCTCTGCTTGCTAATGATGTCTCTTCACTTAGCTACCCCTAAGCAATTGATGCTACCATAATTGAATCACCAGCCTTTCTGAAATATGAATGGGTTTCAGGTTACTTTTCCCCTTTCCTGGTATGAGTGAGGAGAGGGAAGGGAGTAGAAGCTTGCGGCCTCATTGGGCTAAATTCTTTGCCTCTCCCAGAGGAACAGAGAGGTGCAGGATGAATTTTAGACATGGGGGTCTGCCTAAACTGACTGCCTAAAGTGTATCTCCACTCTGGTCAAAGGAGCATTGGAGATCTAGGGAAAAATCACTGTTCAGCAAAAAGAATGTATGCAGTGGGTAGCTCTGAAAGTCCCATCAACCCCTTGCCAGAGAACAAAATGTTGCTGCAAACACTGATGTTGCAGACCCTTGAAGAAAATACATCAGTTTGAAAGCGATTTCATCTAGGAACAGAAGAACCAAATGCTTGTGGCCTGATGATAAATCCCTGTCTCAGTAAACAATTTTCTTCAACACTGAAGTAGCTCTTCAAATGAGGACTTGTTGATGGCAAGTAAAAAGATCAGTGTAAGTGGAATGCCTTGATTTTACTAAAACAGATCAACTCAGGCTCTGAGAAAGAAAAAAAATCAAACATGGAAAGTTTTTTTTCACAACAGCAGAAGTTTGAGGATTTTGTTAAAGCCAAAGGTAAAGCAAAACTAGCATTGACTTCTGTGGTGTTAGGGAATGTCAAAAACAATTGTTCATAAGGATAACTGAGAAAAGACAAAGAACATGGAGGCAAAATGAATTAAGTGACATCATCAGGATGACACAGCAATTTAATGGCAAAGCTGGAAAAACTCCATCTTCCCTGAACACCATGCTTGCTTAACTGTATGGCTTCTCTGCATGAGTAGGTAATCCCACTGACTTCCAATACTGCAAGAAGAGAAGGAATCTGATTTAGACACTATTCATGTGGTGTGGCGAAAGGCAAAGCACTCATGTACATTAGATCTTGGCAGACTAGGCAAAACAGACTGCCTTGTGCAAGTGCTCTGGAAAGATTAGCAGAGTAATATTTGTAAAAGTTATTCAACTTAATAGAGATGAGAAGAAGAAATAGAGAGTCCCAAGACTGATCCCCTGCTCAGAGAAATCACTGAGAGACTTTAATTAATGTTAATTGGAATAGATTGATCTTTTTTAGAGCATTAAGTTAGATTGAAACCACAGCTGAAAATGCAATCTTAATATATTAAGAAATATATTAAGAAATGAAAGTTTGTATGAGGATCAGAGGACACAAAGTAATAAATAAAATATGGCCTCAATGTCTTTAATATTTATAAAATGTAAATTGTAAATGTAAATGTACAGGATATGGATGTGGTTACCTCAGAAAAGAGTAAGCATAGCAATTAGAAATAAGTACAAGTGGAAAATTAGAAAGTCATTTCTGACCTGTGTCTGTGTGTTCAGACCAGTATTAAGTAAGCTCAGTAAAGTCTTACTATGACAACACTTAACTCAATTCTAAAGAACAGCGTGGTAAATATATAGACTAGATTTTAAGTTTCTTTGGCATGTATTTAGTGAAATGTCAAAAGCTTTTTTTTTTCTTTTTAATTATACACTTCCAAAACATAGCAAAGAGCTGATGTGTTTCTGAGCTTTTTTTTTTTTACCAGTTGTAAGTTACCAGTATTCATTACATGCACACACTGGAAAACCATTTCAGTTTTGCCTAGAAAAGAGACAGAGATGACTAATGAGGAATGGGAAACAACTGATTTCACTAAATATTGAAGAGTCACTTGATTATTTAAAAAGCTTTAAAATTTTAAAATACACAGAATGGGAAGATTGTGCACCAAAGTGTTTCTCTAAGCATATGTCCCAACTCTGCACTACAGCTTTGAATGAGAGAAGCCAGTTAGAAGGCATGTCCTCCAGGACTTAATCTTTGCTGAGTCTGAATAAAGGTAGAACTCAGATTTCCATGTGGCTGTAGAGTTAGCCCTATGCATATATCTTTGAATATATAAAATGAACTATTAACAGAGTATTTAACTGCGCTACATTTCGTTGAATAATAACGGTTTTAGTAAAAAAATGCTCCTTCAGATTAAAGAGTAGTCACATCCACCCACAACACTCACTCTCTTTCCTGCTCTCTGAAATTTAATCTTAATGCAGTAGTTCAGTCTCTAGCTGCTGTTGAAAGTGCACCTGAGGGGTGATGCTGCAAAATGAAAGCGCAGAAGAATGTGCGACATTTGCACCCATCTCAGCCAATTCTCAGAGAAGCCCAGTAAGAGTGGGATTTGGCAAGTCACCCTAGCAGCTCATCAGAGAAGGAGGGATGTAAGGCTTTGCAGATCTTATGAAATCCTTGTCACAGTTTCAGGTGTGTTGCAGTGGTTCTGTGTGCAGGTTGCATCTGTTTTCAAGCATCATGTCTGAAGTCTTTAAGTAGAATTGAAAATGAGAAATGTAACAGGATTAAAAAAAAAAATTTACATCCATTCATGGAAGCGCTAAATATGACAATCCAAATGAAGGCTTGGTTTCATGATGTCCCCAAACTGTTGATGGTTGAAAGTAGTTACTACCAGAGAGAGAATCATTTAATATCACCCTAATTCTTGTAATCTCCTCAGAGCAGCAATTTCTGGCTGTCTAACAGGACCCTTGTTGTAACATAGTATTTACAGTTTTCCCATGCCATTGCATTCCTGCTGCACATTTTCAGCTGTGGTGGGTTTTTTTCCTTTCTTTTCCTTCTAAGTCCAGACAGTGATTTNCCCTCCCCTCCCCTTTTGGTGAGCACAGAAATCACTCTACCACAAATCCATATTTTCTACTTCAAATTTCCTCCTGATTCATGGTGCATCTAAGGAATATATCTGAGTCTGATGTCATACTGTAACATAAAAAGGAAAGAACCTGAATGGGGCCCATTGTTCAAACCACAGCACAACTGCTCTGCTCAAAGCCCAGCAGAAGAGGATGTTGTGATTTTAATCTTCTTCAGTGAAGGAAACAGTTGCTACGGGAGTGCCAGGACTGGAAAGAACTTGGGATGCTGGGATAGGGCTATAAAATTTTAATGTAATGGCTGGAAGACAAAGTCACTGTAGTCTTCTAGATAGTACATGCCAGAAAAATACTAAGGGGATAATATTTTTATACAGCATTATGCTCTATCCTTCTGCACTTGACTCTGACAACTGTGGACCTTCACACACTCTGCCCAAGACTCCTTTCTCTTTCAGTCTTATCCCCTCTCTGCTGCAAGAAACACACATGGTGTTCAGTTTCACAGCTTGTCCCAACAGCTACTTGTCCGAACACACAGCTACTGGCATCATTTCTTCAGATTGTCATAAAGTGACACCTGATGAAACCTCATTCTTGAAGGTTTCTTAAAATCATGGTTCTCATCAGAAAAAGAAAATTTTCTCCAAAACTATGACTAGCCAATGAGATTTAAATACCCTGCAGCCATGTGAATTTTAAGACCCACTAGCTCCCTTAAAAGAGGCAGTCTGGGAGGTCCTCAGGTTGTTGGAGATCAGTGGTGGCAGGCCAGAACTCAAAGAGAAGAGGTGCTGGGAGATGACTCTTACTGCACTCTGGCTCAGGATGTGCAGAGAAAAACATTCCAGGCTCATTCCTTGACCTTTTCCTGGAAGGAATTATCCAGTTTAGCAGCATCACTGAAAAAGGTCCACAGATTACAGGGGGAAACAGGGGTAGTTAGTGAGGTGGGGCATCAAGCCTTAACATTGCTAGAGCTCATCTGTTCCTACTGTACATTCCCCTGCTGAAACTATCATTTTGGGCAGGTACTGAATATTATCATCCTGACTGGAAACCCATTAACTCTGTGGAAGATCTTTCATATTAGTCATCAGAGCTAGTGAAACTGATCTTTGGTCTGCTCAAAATGATAAGCACTACATTTAAAAAGAGCTAAGTGTCTGATATGCAACAAAAAGGTCTTGTAGGGAAATGAGAATTGTAGGAAGACTATCTCACAGCTATTGCCAGCTTTCTCTAGCTGAACCCAAATTTATGGTTGTTTCCATTTCTATTAAAGGAGTGGATTATGCCTACGAGGAGGCAGGGTTGGGTGGGGGAAAGGAGAGATTGAGATGGAAGAAGAATCTCTACACTTTCTAGTTTTAGTGAATCAGTCAGAATGAGAATGGGTAATTAAGTATCTGTTTTTAAAAAAAATAAAGGACTTCACAATGGGCACCTACAGACATCAGAGTGAGAAAGAGATGAGTTCAGGTGAGGAGAAAGTTTTGGGAATATTTGGTATCATTATAGGGATAACCAGGTTCACTTGTGAGTTTGCCTTACCAAGCTTTAGCTATCAAACTGTTCGTTGTCTCCACCTGAGCTGGCAGTTGTCTCTTCCTTGGTACTCAGTAGGGAGAAATGCATACCTCAGAGCATGGTATGCCAGGTGCATGCCGTAGAATGAGATGTAGTGCTGCCCACAGTGTATTGCTGTCCACAGTGGCCTCTCCCCACTGACTAGAAGAGCTTGGAACAGATGCTTAACTTGTCGCTATCAAACTATTGGGCAAGTGCTCACTCATAAGGCGCCTCTTCTTCTATTACTTCTACATGATCCTTGCAAAGCCCTTGCGTAGAGGAGTGCCCAAAATGGGAGAATATCGTGCTAAACAATCAGCTTAGTTAATCTTAATCATGGCCTTAAACCAGTCTGCAGTCCATTTCTCTCTCTGGAGCTGGAGATGGCTGTGTCTGGCAATGGGCAGCCCCTGAATTCTTGTCACAGAGGCCACCCCTGTCAGACCCCTGGTGTCAGCACCTGGACATATGAACCCAATGCTGTGTAGCTTCCCAGATTTTCTCTTCTGCTGTAGAAATGCCCTGCATTTCTAAGGTAAGGTTCAGAGGATAATTGTTCTAGTGTCTGGAGTTTTGCTTTTTGTTTTGAATATACTTTTCAGATTATATCAAAGCAGGAAAAGCCACAGGGCAAAGTGGAAAAATACTGTTAAGGTCTTCTAATTTAATTCATTGAAGCAAATCATCTTTCTGCTTCCTATGTTCTCCATTGTCTGCGGTGTTTCTGTCTCTCCTCCAGCATGAGCTGGCACCTTCTTCTCCTGGGGGCCACACACTTGCTCTGCTGAAGGCTGATGAAGTTGGTGCCCCAGAAAAGTCATTTCCCAAACACAGGCCCGAATAACCAGACAAATAAAATTTTCACACACCATTACTGAATAATAACAAGTCCTGAGGCTTGCAGTGACTGCACTGGGAAGCAGGTGAGAGATGGAATATTGATGGGCAGTCTGGAGAGCAAGCAGGTGCTTTTAGAGGCAGCTATGATCACGCTATGTCAGTGAGTTGTGCTTGTTTTCAGACAATCAGAGACTGTGTGTCTCTAAGACACATGCTTTTTTTCTCCTAAGTGGGAGGGGCTAGTTTCTTTCTGTGGTGAGAATGAAGTCAAACAAGAGCAGGAACTGGGGCTGAGGAACCTGCCACATTGGGAAAGTGACAGGCAAGCTGTTACCAGTAAGGATGATGAGAATGCATGAATATATAAATAAAAGGGAGATTTTCTATCAGCAAAGAGATGCACACCATGTTTCCCACTCTCCTTGAAAGTACTCCAGAATTAGAAGCTTGTGCCCAACTTAAAAATCTGCACACTAGTTTTTTGCAAATGTGCAAACTTCGTACCCTCCCACACTCTACAAATCTCTTTGACAAAAATCCTGCAGATGATGGATTTCCACCCTCGAAGCACATAAGGTCAAGAACAATAAGTACCTGAACTCACACACATCAGCATCTTCTAAGCAAGATCTGAAAGGTAATCACAGAGTATATGCTTGCTTGACCTGGTGCCAGGACCTGTCCATCAGTGGGCATGAAACATCTCTTTTCACTCCTGCAGCCCAGCCAGCTCAGCCACAGAGAAGTGGCTTTTTCTATTTGTTCTGCCCAGGCTCTAGTCTGGGCTGAGCTTCTTGGTGGCTTCTCTGTTCTGCACACATAGAGCCCTTTCTTTCAGGTGCTTCTCAAAGGCCCCAGTGTTCCTTCTCTCAGCATCAGAGCTCCTGGGTTTGTCACTGAGTTTATACTAGCTTCTTCTACATGTACTTTCATGGTAGTAATTTTTGAAGATTTCTACTGTTAGTAAAAGACATGCTTCCACTAACACACGACTTCTCTTGTGGCACCAAACACTGAGATTTGAAAGAGCTTTTCTCTCAGCTTCTCAACAAAAACTTTTATGCAAAAAGATTCCAGGTTCTGGCAGCAATTTGGATAACTAGGGCCATTACCAAATAGGATGAGGCTTTGGCCAAAAACCCCAACCAGCTGATCCAAAAAAGCTCACGTGATCCCAAAAAAGCTGGTCAAGTGGATTCTTACTTGATCTTTTTAATTACTCCTTTTTTACATTTGAATAATAATTGTTCATTAATGGCCTGAAGCAATGTAATTTTCTTAAGTAATAGGATTCCTACTGGTCCATGGCTTTGCTAGGCATGCACAGATCTTTTATGATGGGAAGGTACTAAATAGTGGTCGGGGTACAGAACGGTATAATCAGCTAAGCATGTTGGTGATGTGCATGGTCCCATTCATGTGCAGGCTCAGTCACTGATGTGTTTCCTTCCCACACTCCTCACCCCTTGATGTCATCCAAGGTGTGATTTAAGGTCTCTCTTTGTCCTCTTCCACTGCCTCCCACACCGTACATCCAGCTACTGGAGGTCTCATTAATGATGTCAAAGTGCTCAGACAATATGAAAATAAAATAGAGAGCCAGTTTCCGTCTGCCTGGCTTGAGGAGGATGAGCGTAGCTGGGTATCAACTACCCCATAAGTAAGTTCTTTGAGCTGCTGCTTTTTAGCATGGGCACAACAAAAAGCCAACATCTTGCATGCATCCCATTCATTACTGTGTCAGAAAAAAACCCACCCAATTAGATCAGGAGAGAGAAAGAAAATGGGCTTGTTACTCTTGTCTTGACTCACTGTCTGGAGGATGAATGCTTTCCATGTAGCAAGAGGTTAACACTTCAGCTGTTCCATACCCTCCTGTCTGAATTGCTATGAGGTCCTGTATATGTGGAGAGGGCAAGAAAAACTGGAGACCCTAACCAAGACCTCAAGAATTTTTGAAATTTATTAAAGTTATTAAAGAGATTTGAAAAGACTCCTTTTGTTACTTGAGTGAATTGAAGCTGGTAGGAGATGAAATGCCTTTGTCTTGTTGCCATAAAACAAAGGTATGCGTGGGAGATATGTATTGTAGAGACAGCAAGCTCCTCTCCGTAAGGTTCATCTCCCCCTTCTGCTGTACAGCTCTTAGCTTGATGTGGGCTGTGAGCTCTGTGGGATCTGCCCCTGCTCACATATCCCTGACAATACAAAACATTTGTTCTCTGACCACAGCCAGCCAAGAGAATAGATGAGAAAACTCAACAGCTGATTCCACACAGAGGAAATGAGAAACATGCACCTCATCTCCAGAATGGGTTTTGAGCTACTGGCCCAAGCTGGTTGCTTGCTGTTGAAATGGTCTGAGATTGTTTTATGCCATGGCTGTTTACAGGTGAAAACTCTTCTCCAAGTTTGTCATAGCAACCCAGCCTTGCAACACTATACAGACTGAGAAGGTCTCTCACTTTAACACCATAACTGCTGTTTTGTTGGATTGCTAAGATGAACCATATATTTTCCCTTACCAAATTTCACTACAAATATGTCTTTTCTAGTCTCTTGAGAAGCAAGAAAACTACCTCGAATTACATAGGAAAGACTCTGGTGTGCTAGTTCAAAAAGGGCTGGAGCAAAAGAAGTGACTTGCACTTCATTTTTTCGTGTCCCTCTGAAAAGCTACAGCATGTGAATAAACACTCATAATTTCCTACTCAGTCTTTTGGATGTCAAAAGTTTTCTTCCTATTTTTAAAGCATTTTGATGTCAGAGTTCTCACCTCTGTTTCCAGTTAACGGGATTTAGAAATATTCTTTGTACTTCAGAGAGAAGAATGTGTCAAAGGTTTGAAGCTAATTGATTAACCACCTTTGATTTTACTGAGTCTTGGCTCAGAGTTTGTGACAATGCCTTGGTCTCCACAAATGTACTGGCAGGGTGGCTGTGCTAATTAGATCCTAGGGGCAATGGCAGGATTTATTCCACACAGAAGAATCCCCAAGGAATTGATGACAACAATTAAATAGTCTCAAAGCAAGGACTAAGGATAATCATCTAACTAATCTTTCTTGATCTCTTACTATTGCTGAATTGTGCTGTCAACAAAGTCAGCATTTACAACTTTGGTGTAAGTTATTTAAAAAAAAAAAAATCTTACTGAAAAGTTTGAGGCGGTTTATTGTCCTGCCAAATTCATCCTATCAACTCAGGGGAGTTACTGAGGACAGTATAACATATGAAAATGGCACAGAAGCAGCTTCTTATATTTCAGTGTGGCATCATTTCAGCAATGACTGTGTTTCAGAGCAGACACACTGCAGCCCCTTTAGAAGGGTAAATCTTATTTAAATTCTCTGTTCACCAAGAAGAAATGAATTGTCTCCCATATGATCACACAGAAAGCTGAGAAAAATTGTAGATGCATACCTAAATGTTGGTCTAAGGGACTCTTTTCCTCCTAGGTTAGTCCCTGGAATTCTCAGCAGTAGTGATAAGAGTGCTACTTGTATATCTGGGCCTGTTAGTTGGCTCTATTCTATTTTGTTTTTTGTTTGTGTTTTGTTTCTTTTATGTAATGAGCTGTGTTTATGATGTGTTGAACTTTTTAAGACAGAAATTCATCTTTTTCACTTCCCTCAAACCTACTGTCTAATAGAAGGCTACAATTAAATGCAACTGTCCGTCAATGATGAACTACACTAGGGAACACGAATTTACCTGGAGCACACTTTCACTCATGTATGAGGCTGCCACTTCCAGAGTCCTTTCTAAGTTCCTTCTTTCCCTGCTGTGATAAGGTCTGTTAAACTATTACTTTGCTGATAACACAGTCCTACATGTTCATGAGCACTTTATAGTGTACAACAAAACGTCAAGGAGTGCCTAAAGTTTCATAATAGCTAAAGCTGATAAGTGTACAGAGAAAAGTTCTGCCAATATGCTAGAAACAAAGCTGGCAGTCAAAAACTGTTTTTTAAAAAATCTGCCTTTCTCGGCTTCCCAGAAATTTGCAGAGATGAGACACAGAGAGCTCACACAGTTTACCTACTGAAAGCTGAACTTTAAATGAATCAGCCATTTAGGGTTCAACCTCTGAATTTTCAGCTGGCTTCAAGCTCCACTCTGCCAGTGTTGTGATCAATAAGGCAATGGAATGCTGAATCCCACCAAGAACAAACCTAGCAAGGCAGGATAATAATAAATTTTTAAGCCTCACGAGTAAACAGTGAGTTCTGTATTGCCCTGGAGAGTACAAACTATATTTCTTTTGGCACTTATCTGGATCTTCATCATGTTTTTCCAAGAAAAAATATTACTCCTCATCCTATGGTGAACTACTCCTTATCCTCTGGAGCATTTGTATTATGTTCTTGTAAAAACACACTGACTAGACTAGAGCTTTCAAAATAAGATTTAACAATGCAAAAATAAAAACAAACCCAAAAAGCCCTACACCAAACAAGAACCAAAACAAAAATCAGCTGTCACACGTGGTAAACACAAGCTATGGAAAAGAAATAGTTGTGTCTAATCTAAATTGCTTCAGTATCCTGGGGAAATAATTTTACCAGCCTTGTACTAAAAGAAAGGCTTTCATTTGGCAAAGGAAATAAATGCAGGAGGCAGGAAGAAGGATGAGCAGCTTATACCCCCTGTTCTGATCTTACATGGTGCACACATAAAGAAAGATATATCCTATGGATTTATTTATGCTATCAGATATTGTAGCCATAACAGAAATTCTGCTAAACTCATACAAGCAACTCCATTTATCCATTTCCAGGACCCTGCCATTGGCTTCCAGGAAGTTTTTCTTGTAGACAATTAAATGTAGACTTTGGAAACACAAGAAATCATAACCTGCTTTGGCTAGGAGCATACCTGCTCTGCTAGCTGGAAAATGCCTCTGTTCTCATGGAAACCTTCTGCAGCTTGACCCTGTCCTGGTGGTCATGGAGCAAAACTAAGCCTTCACTGTAACCTTTGAGCAATTAAGCTGCAGTTGTTACTGTGGAATATGTAACTTTTCTTTCTTCTTATCCTGTTTAACTGCTTTGAAGAACAGAATTGACCCAGATTTTCTTAACTGAACCTGCAAGTTGGATTCTGGGGGAGAGATTTTTCCACAGGACCCAACAGGCTTAGGAGTACAGTGTGTACTGTACTTATCTTGGGCCCTGTGGTCATTAGTCAGTGCACTGATTTCAGTCGACCCTCCAGGTACCTAAAATCAGTGTTTTGGAGCCTCTGATCCTATGCTCTTCTTCATGAGTCAGATATTCTCTGCTTACTCTGGAGATTTCTTCTCTGATTACAAGATGGAAGACTTCGCTAACCAGCAGTAATTTAATTATCTCCATTCCTGAAGCTTTCAAGACCTCATTCCCTGTCACTAAGGCTGACCATATTGCAGAAAGGCATTGTTTTAATATGGATGCTGCATACACAAAAGGAAGAAAATAAACATATTTGCAAACACAGAGAAAATGGAAATATGTTTTCTGCTGAGTATTCTGAAAAATTCATGGTATGTGATACCTGTGTCTGTTCTTTCTCAGAGTCTTTGTTTCCAAAGAGTAGTAAATTTGTTCACAAATTGTAGTTCCCACCACTTCTATGTAGTAATGGGAAAAAAAGGCATTTGACTGGGAAAACGTAGCATAGTCCAGCGACTCGAGCGGTGAGCAGAATGGCCAGTTTGCTTCAGCAGAGTCAGCATGCATAGTAGATTAAGCCAAAATGTGTTTCCTGTCTTCCTCTACACAAACGCACCCACCACGGGGACCAAACAAGAGGAGTTAGAGGCACGAGCATGCCTGCAGGGCCAGGATCTTATTGGCAACACAGAGATGTGGTGGATGGCTTCTGTATCAGGAGAGCAGACATTAGGCTCCTCAGAGATATGCTTGGTAGAATACCATGGGATAAACTCCTGGAGTGAATAGGAGCCCAATAAAGCTGCTTACAAGCTTTACAAGGATGAATTTACAAGGATCTCCGCCTCCAAACTCAGGAGCAATGAATCCCAACAAAGGTGCCCAGCAAGATCATGGAGCAGATCCTCTAAACTGGAGGGACATGGATTTGATGGCTGGACCACTTGGTGGTTAAGGAATTGGTTGGATGGACACAAAGAGCTGTGGTGTAACATCCGAACCTTAAGGGGAGGGGAGCATACAAGATTCAAAAATGCTTGTGGTCAAAAGTAACAACAAAAGTCAGAGGGTCCACAAAAACTCACAAAGTTTTATTAGTAAATTACACACTTGGCATGGAAATTGGTATTAGTTAGTCCCTGACCTAATATATAAGCACACGTTGGTGGATTTTGGGTAAAGGGTTAATATGAANCCCTTACAGTCCATGCCCACTTCTTAATCTCATTCCTGTGCTTGTGTTGTGCTGGTTTTATCTACAGGAGCCAGAACAAGGATGTTTGTCCTGGAAAAGCTCTGCCCTTACCTCCACATGGCCCCTCATCTCCAGCCATATCTTGTTCTTTCCCATGGCATGTTATTACCAATAACTATTGGCTGTTGTTACCAACAATCCATGGTTGCCTCCACAGCTATTGGGCTATCAGTGTTTGAGACATACACATCAGCCCCATTGTCTTCTAGGACTCTACATGTGGTTAAAAGCTCAGTGTCCAAGTGGACACCAGAGATGAGTGGTGTCCTCAGGTTTTGGTGTTGAACTGGCACTGTTTGGCATCTGTGTCAGTGACATGGACAGTGGGATCGACAGCACCCTCAGCAAGTTTGCCACCGACGCCAAGCTGTGTGGGGCAGTCAACACGCTGGAGGGAAGGGATGTCATCCAGAGAGACCTGGAAAGGCTGGAGAGGTGGGGCTGTGCAAATCCCATGAAGGTCAGAATGGCCAAGTGCAAGGTCCTGTACCTGGGTCAGGGCAAGCGCAGTCCAGAAAATAACCCTATCTCGGGCTGCATTAAAAGCAGCATGGCCAGTAAATCTAGTGAAGTGATTCTATCCTTCTGTTGTGCTTTCATGAGACCTGTCTGGAGCACTGTGTCCAACTCTGGGATCTTTAACATAAGAAAGACATGGACCTGAAGCAAATCCAGAGGAAGGTCACAAAGATGATCACAGGGCTGGAGAACCTCTCCTCTCTCCCATGGCTGGATGAGACTCTAAGCAAAGTGATCTTGTGCAAGGTGTCCCTGCCTATAAGGTCTTTGGGATGATTTGGAGATATTTTTAAGGTCCCTTCCAGCCCAAGCCATTCTATAATCCTATGATCCATTTATTTTAACTAGGTTTGTCTGGGCTGGTATCCACTGAAACCAATAAAAAGATTTCCCTTGATCTGAGTTTGCAGAAAATTCAGAGATGGCTTCTGCAACCAGGAACCTGATACAGTTCTGTTTTTCACTTAAAGAGCAAACAGTGGACAGATGTGATGGTGTTTTCAATCAAATTAAAGAAACAAGGCTTGTTGAGTACAGATCTCATCTCCTCCAGAGAGCAGTGCTTTATTTTGCACTCCATCTGTTGTGGAGCAGCAGAAAAGCAAATTTCATAACTAGTTTAGAGTAGCACTACTCTTGGATGCTTGGGGCACTCGGTATTCCCATAGGAATGCTTTGCAGTCCCACAGCTAACTGGAATGGAAAACAGGGTGTGGTTCTCAGGCAGCAATATTGCCATAGGGGAGAAGGAAATGACTGCTAGATTCGCCCAGTGCCGCCAGAAGAAGATGCTGATGGGAGGCAGATGAAGATCAGATGGGTCCTTTGAAATCTGCAACTGCATCTGATCTGTATTTGTGGTGGAAGAGGAAACCCGTAGGCCTCTCTGTTTGCTGTGGGAGCTCCCTGAGAGAAACGGGGATAAAACTGAAGAGCATACTGGAAGACCTGAACCAAGACAGGTCATGCATGAAGAATTGCTGTGATTTTGACAGAGCTGAAAGCCTGAGCTAGCACAGAGTAGCAAGGCATACATAGCCACAGGGAACTTATGGGGAGATGGAACCTTGGATGAGGTAAAGGATTCAAAGGACATGAGCCAGTTTTACAAATAACTGCTGCTGGAAAACTGCCTGAAAAACTCTGAGGGCCCCCAAGGGAGATGGTTTCAGAACATCTTTTCTGGGAGAGATGAGGCCCTGCCTTTGCATCTCAAGTGTCCTCTGCCTGGAGTTTAATTGTCCTCCTTCCTTTCTCTCTGCCATCTCTCTCCTGAGCTGTGCTCCTGTCTGGCTCACATGCAATTGAACAATGTAATTTAGGACTGCAGTTTCCAGACTTTGCCTTGCTCTTTTCCATTGTTAATGAGCTGCCTTCCACTAGCACATTGGCAGGGTCAGCAGAGCTGTGCAGCAGCATGCAGAGACAAGAAAACACCCACACCTACACTCACTCCACACAGACCCCCCACGCAGACCCCACACACACCCCGTTGGTGTGGCACAGACTGAGACACCCGCCATTCTCTCTCATACCTTTCATTCCTTCCCACAGCTTGAAATTTGCATGGTTGCCCATGTGTCAGGTTGTGATTCCTTGTTTATTTCCCCTCACAAAGCACAGAGATTATCTGAGGGCCAGTGTGTCTGAGCTGCCTGAAACAGTCTGTGTAATTCTAACAGTGCATGGCAGACCTTGCACTAGAATGGGTAAATTGAGAGACAAAGAGAGTGTCCTCCTTTCATATGTGTTAAAAGGCTTCCCCACAAGTTTTCTGGGGACTAATCCTCTCTATCAAGCTCGGGATAAATGAACTGATTAGAAAGACAAGTAGACCAACAAAAACAAACAAGGCAAAAAGAGCCATATTTAACACAAAATGAAATCAGCAGGTGAAAGAAAAGCTAGGACACATTGTTGGGCCAGATCTACATCAAAGAAGGTTCTGTGCTTTAAACAGTGGTGAGAACAGTGTACTCAGGGCTCTGGGTTCCAGCACCCTCACCTCCTGTGTTTGACAGCCTGTTCACTCACACAGAGATCAAAGAAATCATGTAGAATGACTTCAAGTTTGTATAAATCAAATAAAAGGGGAGTCTTTTTCTGTACCCTAGACTCTCGTAGTTGTGGAACTAAAGGTCAGTGCTGAACTCTGCATATTGCTCTCGATTTGTTTTAGTCCTACATATATTCCTGGCAGAAAATTCCATGCATTAATGATGGAAAGATCTAAATTGGGCTGATGTCCCCTTTGGTAATGGAAAAGAAAAAAAGAAACTTGCACAATTGATAAATAAAGTCCAAAAGGACAGATGAAAGATAAATCTTTTTGCAGTAGCTGTATATTTTCAGTTTTCCAGAATTTTTTTGAGGGCATTTCATGAAGAATCAGGCTAGACATGAGGAGAAATATTTTATTGCAAAGGGTAGTTAAGTTCCAGGACAGGTTTGAAAACCCCAGGAGGGGTTTTCAATAGTTGAAGAATAGTTCTCTAAGAAAAGGACTTGTTCAGGTCAAGTTAACTCCTGAGATAAAATGGTGTGCATGTTGCCCTCCCAGTGTCTTTTCTAACCATGTGCTTTCAAGTCTGGCTGAAAATTATTTTCTCTTTTTGTATTGAAGTTCAGAATATGAATGAAATTTAACAGACAGAGCTGTTAGTATAGGTCCCCATAACTTTTACATGAAGCAAGATCAGGAATAAGCATTTAAATCTCTCAGTAGCTTTTCAAACCTTAGCTAGTAAATAAAATAGTAATTCCAAAGATGGCTGTATCTGCCACAGCTGTTCAGACATAGTTTCTGTACTACCTGCAGCTACGCAAAACCACTGAGAAGTAAAATTCCCTGAAGAGGGATGTAACCAGTATAATTCACATGCCAACATTTTCCCGGAAACTAAAGCTCAGTGTTACATGACACGCAGTATTATTTCATGCAGTATTATTTCATATGCAGTAATATTTGGACTGAGGGCCAGTTTCAAGCTCTCAGAGCACCTTGGGAGGAAGAGTTGTTTCCTGAGTTCAGTGGTCCTACCATACAGTCTTTGAGTTGTCTTTGTATCCCCCACAAAATTCCTTTTTTATTTCTTTAGCTTCTTCAGATAAATCACTTGTTTCTAAGTAGGCAATTCCAAATCTGATCCAAGGACAACCACTGACTTGCACGTTGATTGCAGCTGTCTTCCTGCAGAGTCAGTTCCACAGCTGACCCAAAGATACCCAGTTACTTCCGCAAGTGTCTTAACTATGATATTACTGTTTATTCATTCCATGGCCAAGACATTTGCCAGATAAATATGTTTATTTTTAGTAGCAACTGTTAGCTTGTCTTAATAAATTGTAACTATATTTATGGTAGGTTCACATTTTAGGCTGCAGATCCTGTTGGCTCAACAGTCCTCTACTCCCTGACACTCTTACTGTCATTAGAGTTAGATCAAGCCCCCAGAATGGTTCTAGTTCATGCACCTACTTTGACTTGTGAAGAACTGGAGGAATAGAGAAGGAAAGAGATGGGGAGGAAGTTGATATTGTATGTTGGTATGTTAGTCTGGTCTTTTCCTGACGTGCAGTCAGTGGGTGTGGGTTAAGCCAAGGGCTGTGGTATTTTTTCCCTGCTCTTCCCACTTGATGACTGAGGACTCCAGCCTGACAGTGTTACGCTAACATGAACCAGTCACAACAATCCTCATGTGGCAGCAGGGTAATAACTCTAGGAGTGGCAGATGGTACACACACTGAAAATGTTTCAGAATCTTCCTGGGTTAGGTCCATAATTCTGCATGTAGTGGAAGACATGAATATGTGACTGAAGGCCGAGCAGGTAATGATACAACTTCTGATATTAAACTTTGTGGGGTTGAACCTTGAATAAAAATGAAACTATTCTCATCCTTCAAATTTTTTGGAAGCAATGAAATATTTCCTATCCCCCAGAAAACTAGAGCACCAGAAAGTTTTTTTTTAGTCATATTTTAAGAAATTATTTGTTGACTTCACCCAAATGATTTCATGTGAAGATACTATTTTAAAATTTTGCTTATATTAAGACTTTCTATAATTTTATTTCCTATGAAACAATTTCAAACCTAAAGTATGCCATTTTATACACCTATGAATCTTCACAGCTTACATTTTTATTAATGCAAAGCGTTACAAAATACCACTAAATTTAAATGATAATACTGAATTCTCATAGCTCGTTGGTTTTACTCCACTCTTTCCTGTGAGCTGGATGTTTGTTTAGCATATTCCTGAGCATCAACACGTTGTTTTGTGATGGAGGATTTGAAAGCATGCAGGGTACCCCTGTGTTACTATGATTTGTGTTGTCTCCACTGCTGTTCTCCTCTACCTGGCAAAGAAAGGCACAGTCTGCACATAAATTACACTGGGAATCACCTAGAGACATCTACCTGTGGCCTGAGAGGGAGAAGGGGGTTAATACAGCCCTACAGACTGACCACAGTCTAACATTGCATGTCATTCCATCTGCATGGTAGCTGGTCCTGTGTTTAATCTCCTTTGTGGTGTACAGCCCTGTAACTATAAGTTGATCAAATTCTTTCTTTGTCTCACATGTGACTGGAGACATCATTTGTCTTTAATATCTTTTCCATGAAATCAGGTGTGACCAGGACCCAGTGGGTATAAAAATCATAAGACAAATGTCCTTAATGAACATTTTGGCATGAGAGAATTGATTTAGAGAACTAGAGTGTTTCGATGCCACTGCTTTCAACTTTGCAGGCTGTCATCCTAAATATAAATGATGATGAAGAAAGGAATCAAAAATAATGCCTTTGCTCAGAAATGTTTCGGAGGAAAAGTCAAACCCAACAGCCCTCTGAAATCAGAAAGTCATGAAAGCAGCAGTGCACTTTTGGTTTTACTGGTTAACAATTTGTACTAATCTTAGTAGAAAAAAAAGAAAAGAAAAAGTAATGAAATTAGCATCTAATTCATGTCTATTCACCAGTAAGGTTTTATTGATACCTGAAAATACTGAATGCATGGTAGCAACATAATTCTTTGATGTTTTTGAAATCATATTTAATTTTCTTTTCAACATTCTTTTCAAGCGTATTCATGCAAAATGAATTGTAAGCAATCGTGCAGGTGTTTGTGAGGTGACTGGTGGCTGAGGAGCTGAAAGTGAGCAGCCATGAAGGTGGCTTTTCAAAAGGAAAAAAGGATAAGTAGAAGAATGTTGCTGCCAGACTGGGAGCTGTGAGCCTGGGAACTAGAAGAATCCTTGAAATGTACAGCTGGCCTCTTTGAAGCACAGCTGGGCACTGAGAAATAGGACACTTCCTTAGTTTGCATCATGATCACAGTACCAAGAAAGTTTAACCTCCATTTACCATCAGAAAACGTGGAAACAGTCTGGGAAATATGAACTGGTCTGAATAAACAGGGCAGGTCTCTGAGCAACCTGACCCAGCTGAAAATGTTCGTACTTGTTGCTTTGACTAGATGACCTTGAAATGTACTTTCCAGCCCAAACCATTCTATGATTTGATAATACAGAGGGTAGCTTGCAGGTGTACTTGTTGCTCTAGATTTGCATGTGACTGTTTGAGTTGATTTTTTTGTTGTTGTTGTGTATCACATGAATCTCTGAAACAGTGCAAACACTTATGGAAAGGGCAGCATATGCATATATTTAGTCCTTTATTAAATCTAGCCTCTTGAATATAATATCATAAAATAAAATTCTGGTTACTCATGTAGTGTCTTAGTGGCATGCCTCTAATTCTTAGTGGAAGTAGCAAATTTCAAGTACCCATTCTATTCACATGGTTAAGAGTGTTTCTCTTTAAACAGTATGAGTCAGCTGATTTTCTCACGAAGGTTTATTTTCACAGAGGTCTTTCTGTCCCACTTACACAATGAGAACATGGAGGAATGGTGTAGGATATGTCCCACATGAGAATATATAAAACTATTGTCTTCACTGCCGTCCTGTCTGTCCTGACCTGTTTGCTTTCTTTTGTTGTTAATGAGTTTTTCCCTGAAGTTTTGCCACATCTATAAACCTTTTTCCCTGAAGTTTTGCCACATCTATAAACCTTAACTATAAAATGCTGCAGATGGAATCTCAAAATCATTGTGGATGATGGACTTGAGCATCACACTTGTTAACAGAAAAGAGGAGGATTGACATCAGTAGAATGCTACCCTAACACTTTACTAACACAGTGCTTATGTTTTCTTTACTAGAGACCCACAGATGCAGAGTCCCATTTTCTCCCCTGTGCTTGTTTCTGAGTGATCTGAGCATGCCTTGTGAAGGCTGTCCATCCACTGGGCTATACTTAGTGGAGGGTTGTTAGGATGGATATTTTTGGTGTCTGTGTAAAAGAGCAAAATGAGAATATGGGATGTTCTTACTGCAGAATATGAGGAACCACATGCAATGGCTGGCTTCATCAGCCATCCTGTTCAGCAGACGTGTTATTTCTCATATTATGATTCAGACAATGTGTTATTTCTCCCCTGCAGTATGGGATAAAGAAGAAGGAAGAAAAGGAAGCAGAGGCACAGGCCGCGCTGGAAGCTAATGCTGAAGGGAGTCTGACACGCCCAAAGAAGGCGATCCCTCCTGGCTGTGGGGATGAGGAGGAGGAAGAAGAAGAGAGCATCCTAGACACAGTCATCAAATACTTACCAGGGCCCCTGCAGGACATGTTCAAGAAGTAATAGCTGCAGACTGTTAGATGGGCATAAACAGTACTGCAAAGGATTTCTCTTTTGCCCAATGGGGATTTACAATCTTGCCATTCATCCCGCAGTCCTCCCCACCTCTGCCCTCTACTGCTCACTAGAGTCCCTTCGCTTCCCATTCCCTTCTGACTGCCTCTTTCCCTTTCCTCCACCCCCAGACTCATCCATTCCTTTATTTTGTATATAGTCACATCCAGTAGATGCCTCTGAATGGATGTAAAGATTAAAAAGCTGCAGACTACACAACTTTTATTATAAGCCATAGTACTATGTATGTTAAATAAGGCAACTGCACATCAAGCATAGAAAAGGAACAATCTCATTTCCATCCAATGCAAGAAGGAGTGTTCACTAAGTATGAACAGTGGCCTCTTTAATTTTTTAAAATTATCTTATTTTTGTTATTGATAATAATTAGTCATTATTATAATGTTCCTATTGATTGGGTCACATTAGCCATTTTTTGTTGAGCGCATCTGCTCTCGGAAGGGATATCTCAGTTCTCCCATGGAAGCAAAGCTTTTCTGTTTTAATTCCATCCGTGACATAAATAAGAGATCATTTGGAAAGTAAATCATGCATGACTTACACAGCTGACATCATCACTCAGAACTGTGCAGGAAGTGAGTCATCTGCCCTCAGATGCTGTAGAAGTTAAATGCCTCAGAATCTAAGCAAGAGTCATGTTACTTTGGGAATTAGCCATACATTTACCTTGAATGAGCAGATTGGTCAGGCACTGAAGAGAGCTGAAACCATAGGAGAGTGCACAGAACTCTAGTAGAGGACCTCCCCAGCCCCTCTGAAGCCAATGACAAGTGTATTTGCTGCTCTGTTTAACCAATCTTTCTCTTTCTGCCATATTCAACCATCCCATTCCCAGCAGTGCTTGCAGGTTGGACGTTTGGGTTCCAGCGTATTTTCATGGCTGTGTCCTGCCCACCCTTTCCTGCAGTGTGTGGGAGTGTGTGGTGGCCTGAATGTCAGTCATGGCAGATCCATAAATATCTATGATGTTTATTGTGCTAAGTTACTGCATTGCCCTGGGGAGGTAATTTATTTTCTGCCCCACTGAGCTTCTACACATGTAAAATGTAGTTTTCACTCTCTACTTACTATAAAGGCATGAAGTAAAGGATGCTTCTCTAGTGCTGTGCAGGAGCTAATTAATATTACAGCAGTGTGTGGTATCCCTTGATGCTAGCAGGGTGGGAGAAAATTTTTTTCTCACCATTATCTTTGTGGCCTTTTGCAGACACAGGTACAGAGGTCTCCTCAACGAAACACTGTAGATATCACATAATTGCATAAGAAAATCCAAATTCTATGGGGGATGTTGACTTGCTAATACATACCTAGATACAATACATAGACCTATTTTGAACACAGGTCCTCATGATCAGGTACCTGGCTTGTCATCTGAAGAGCTAATCCTGAAATTTTGCATCTGGCTAGGTATCTGTAGTTGGTGCTGTGAGACCATCATGCCATCTCACAATCTTGTCAGGAAAATTAGGATTTGTCTGGCAGAGCTAGCATTGCTTGTCCCTGTCCTGGGAAAAACAAAAATTTCATAAGTACGTGGATGAGATTTGAAAGCAAATACTCTCATTCTGCTGGCAACGAAAAGCAGGATAATCTCAGACACTTCATTATGTACCTAAATGAAGCATTTTACTTCAATGGACCTTCTTTGCACTGGTTCAGTGTAACTGAGTTTAGGCAAACATTTCAGTATTTTCCTGAATAAGATATTTTAGAAGACATTTATCACCTTTTCAGGTAAGCAGAAGAAATATGTACCATAGTTAAGGAATTGAGCATGAGAGCTCTGTACCTTCCAGTAGCATCTGTTGTAACAGGGAAAAAGTATTTTGAAAGAGAATAAATATAGTATGCCCTCCTGGCACGATTTTTATTCAGGTGTTATAGTCCTTGTGTCTTCTTAAATAATTTCAAACACACCTTTCTACTGAATCCAAGGTGGAGGCTGAAGAGGTTTGACTGATCTACAAGTCAAAACAAGTTGATAAAGATACAACTTGCTTCAGGCTGGATCTAGGAACAAGACTTGTTTGTTCAAGTACAAGCTGCCAAGGGCTACCCAGAGGAAAGAGAAGGGAGGTTTTACTGATTTGGATAATGTCAGGGCGACTTTTTTCCCCCTAACTTTCATTTAAAGCAAGATGAGTGTCTCCCTCCTGAGACTTTTAATGACCCAGAATACTCTATAAATCAGTGCTTGGGTATAGCATGATAGTGTTGAACAATTTGCCATTTTCTAGGAAGAGTGTCCTATTCACCCCATGCAAATTCAGCAACTAGTAATTTGAGCCTATTTGAGTAAATCTCACAGAATGGAAAACTCTCTTTCTGTCACAAAGAGAGCAGCTCGTTTTCATGTTCTGCCACAGAGTATCCAACATCCCCAAAAGCTAAAAGGCAGAGCCTGGCTCTTCGCTTCAGCCACTCATTGGGAGCTAGATCTCCTAACCTAGATCACTGACATACAGACATCAATACTTTTGAAATGCCCTGATTAATCTCTGTGGCACGCATCCTCTAATAGATAAGCAGGACCAACAGAAATGTGCCTGTGCTAAAATGAACGTGTCCATTCATATATACCCCTGGCCTTGTGCTACAGAACTCTGCAAACAAACGAACAAACAAATGAGAATATAAGCTTATTCCACTTTACTTTGGCTTTTCTCTACTACTTGTTTGCTGACCTTTCCCTAAGCCCCATCACTGACTCCCTTCCTCATCCAACCAATTACCATTCTTGATATAAGATCAGAATTTTCTGCCTAGCATCCTCCTTGCAGAATGTTAGTGCTGATTGTTTTCACAGTCTCTCTGGCAGCTTGATGTGCATGTCCGTGCACACATATGTGGAAGGTGAGGAAACTGGAGAAGAAAGGGAGAAGAGAGAGAAAGGAAGACTGGTACTGTTCCTGATAGCTGTGCCTCAGCAGCTGTGGCATTGAATTGACTGGTCTAAGTCAGGATCCTGTGTAGCCTGTACTGAAATTTCTTAAGCAGGTACTGCTATCCCTGGGCTCAGAGCACTAAACATACTGCCCTTGTGAGCTGAGCTCCTGAGCTGCGTGAACATCTGGACTGAACCCCTCAAGAGGGCCATAGGATCTCTGTGCTGAATCTGGTAGGCCTCATTCCAGGCTCACAAAGCAGGAGGGAAGGGAACTTGTTTTAGTAAATAATGTTTACTTAGTCTTTTTCATTGTGGGAGCTTCCCAGCTCAGCCATCTCATCACTTCTGTATCTCAACGTGCCACACCTGCAGCAGCCCTTCCTCGATTGACAGCAGAGAGTCAATCCAGGTGTGAGCTGGCAGTTCCCATTTCCCTTTTCTTGCTGTAATAAACATGTCAGAAGATCTACCACAGGTACTGGACAGGTTTTGCTTGGTTTTGCCTCACATAACTTTTGGCACTCCTCAAGTCATTCCACAGTCCCAAAGTGCCTAAGCCATGCTGAGCAGACTCAAGAGCAAGGCACTCTCCCTTCTCTTCTGCCCATCTATTTCCCTTCCCACTCAGAACTGGTAACAAGGGACACAGACACCTTTGACTCACGTATGGAAGTTAAAAACATTGTCTCACACACTTTTCCCCTTGGCACTCAAGCAGATGATGAAGCACTTAAACATGAGACCAAAGAGAAGCATGGTTCATTGTTTGGATTCTGAATATCTTTTTGTCTTTCATGACATTGTTTTATTTGCATCACTGGTCTGTTCAATCTCAGGTAAATGAGGTATTTTAGTTTTATAACTGGTTTTTATTTACACAGAAAGGTTGTTGGCTAGACACTGCAGTCATTTTCCCTCACAGCTCCAAGACCTTGCCGGTTAGTAAAAAAATACTCAAAGGGCCTTCACATTTGGAGGGTAAATGATTTAGTTTGCCATTGACCTTGTGAACTCACATTTATATGTAGAGAAAGCCATATGAAATCGGACTGCAATATTAATTATCAATGCTACTCTTGTGTTTAAAATGAATAAAACAAAATATAAGATCATGTGCTTAATCACTTCAGAGTTCCTCTGTCTATGTTTCTAGTACCATACATCGGCTAGATCCCTCCCAGCCTCTCTCCTTCATCAAGAAAGACCATACCAGTGCTGCTGAATACATCTTTTTGCCAAGCTTTTTGTGCTAGACCAAGCATTGTTAGAAATTAGCTGTTGTGATCTAAATGTAATGTCTTATGTATCTGAAAGTTGTCTGTATTTGTTCTGAATATATGTTATCAAGATAACTGTTTCTTCATGCACTGAGTTAGTAAAATATTTCAGTACTGTCATTAAAAAAATTGCCTGTTTTCTCTCTTTCTCTTTCACACACACAGAGCAAAATTTAACTTAGCCATGCGTTTTCTAGTAGAAATGCTCCCCAGCTTTCTTTCAGATGCATGCAGTACTTGAGGATGATTTAAAGTAGAGATTTTGTGAATGTGATTTTAATTTGTTATTTTCCTGGTATTTTTTCCTGCATGATGTGGGTAAATGGTATGATGTTCTTTTAAAATGGAATCACAGCCAATAAAAAACCCCAGTGATTTCATAAATTGTTTGCAATGCTTTCCTGTGAAATTCCTACCAGGCTACACTTGGAAATCAAAGTATGGTTGCTCATATACAAATAGATTGGTAACAGAATTGAGGAGCAACATGGATGTTGTTTGAATAAATATGCTCATTTTTTCATTTGTCCAAAACACTGATGAGGTTTAATGTGTACAGGTGATTATCAAATTTTAAATAAGTTTGCTACTAGGAATTAGTTTTCCTTAGGAAGAGCAGAACAACACTCCTTTGAAAGAAACACAGACATTTCGCTATGGTTTAGTGAGAATATGTTTGGATCTTAAGATAAAAAAATGTAAAACACTGATGTGCAATGACACGAAATGTATCTCAGGATCCAGAATTCGTGATATATATACAAAACTCTTTGGATGGCAAGTTCCACACAGCTAAGCCTCATTTTACTTGCTCAGGCACAAATCATTAGTTGTTATATTCAGCATGAAAGCATTCCATCATGTTAGAAAAAGATATTACCATACATCTCATAGGAAAACCTGATACCCTTTTGCCTAGCCTTCCCTAGGACCATTGTATGATCATTCAGGGTTTTTTGGGTTTTTTACTAACAGAAGCAGCCACAGGACTGTCACAGAGAATCAACCCATATTATTTACATGCCAGAACACCTACTCAGAATTTGAGCCCAACTCTGCTAAAACTAACACATGCTAATGCTGCTGCAGACTGCGAATTCAAGGGCAGGCTCTCCATGTACTTCAGGTTCCAGGCAAGGTTTGAGGAAGATAACAGGGCAAGAAAATATTTTTCACTGGTTTCCCCAAGAAACAGACAGCTTGACGGAACCAGAATTATCATATCAGACAAGTGTTGGGGACAAGATCCAAATACTGAAGAAGGAAAGCAGGTGATTTTGACAAGCTTCATTTAGCAATGGAGATAAATTATCCTTTTTAAGCAGCTTCTGCTTTCTTATTAAAAAAAATACAGAAAGATAAATTCCAGTGGTTAGGCTGGTGCAATCTACCTTTTCCCATTTTAAAAGTACACTTTGTTAGGTAAAATCCTCTCCAGAAGAGAACAAAAAAAGAAACCAGCATGCACATCATGAGTGCCTCTGGAGTGAAAAATTACTCCAGTTAGGAAGATGCATTAGTGATTTATTTCTCAGACAGTGATCTGGGATGCAATGATTAGCCCTTCTGCAAGCTCCCACTCTTCACTGACAGCTGCGGAGGCATGGACAATATACTTGGAACAGATATTAAACTTCCAAATGAAAATCTGGGTGCAAAGATACTCACCATGGTCCTGATTAAGTCCATTTTAAGGTCTTAATTTAATTTTCTTCCTAAAATGCCACGGATGATCTAGGCTCCGTAAAGCTCTCTTTGAAAATGTGATTTGAATGAAGGTTACTGAACAATGCTGTCACAACGCTGTTCTGTGTATTGGCATCCCAGGAGGTTTGTGGCAACCATAAACATCCCCAGTTAAAAAATCCCAACTGAGATTTTTATTTCTTCTGTAACTGACCCTCCCCTTTTCAGTTAAAAAACCAACCAACCAAAAAAACCCAACAAAAAACCACCACCACCACCACCAAAAAACCCACACCAAGAATGTAAATGCATTGGGGAATTCCTTGTTGAAGATATCTCTGCTACAGCCTGTCACCTGTGATTTTACAGGTATTTTGAGATAGGTGGTAAAAGTACATCCGAAAAAGACAAATGGCTGGAACATGTGATGTCAAACACCCATGCTTTCCTGAGCCTTTTGTATTGAGAAGCTGAATTCTGCTAGTGCTGTGAGATGGAAACAATTTTTTCATCTGAGACTTGCTTTTCTCAGAAAACCTATTTTTGTGTGAGAGGGTCAGATATAACATTGTATTTGGGAAGCTGAAGCTGCAGCAGCTGAGCATATTTTGAATTAGAAAATGACTTATTTAAAACTTACGTGGTGAACACTTCAGCTGGGCTATGAGAGGTTTAGACCATCACAAACAACAACTGTCTGACTGAAAAGACAGTTCAGTTCTATTAAATTTTTAATAAAAAAATATTTTTAAATTTACACAAAACAGAACATATCTTTCCCATTTGTCAGCTGCTGTTCAAAAAAGTCAAACCCAAGAAAAGGCGAGTCTGCACAAAAAGGGATGATGTGTACTGAAATTTAATTAAGGTATTAATACTTCATATTCTGTTTCAATTTTCACTTTACATTTGCTGAAAATAGCCAAAGTATGTGTACAATCCCTTCAAATTTGTTTATGGATGTCATCAACCTGAAGCCGGTGCATGGCTGATACGGGACTATCAGTTTCATAGCTGGATAAGTTGTGAATTTTCTGCATATGTGAACCCAGTATCTAGCAGCTTGCTTTTAAATTACTGAAATTGAGATACCTATTCATGTTTCCATATCTTATCAAGATCTGAGCAGATGCTCTTCAGATGTTTACCCCTCAGCCATAACAAAACATCTTTTTTTGTGAAGACTGAGTATGGCAAATCATAGAAGGAAAAGACTTTTAAGAACATCAAGTCCAGCCATCAGTGTAGCTCCACCACTATGTTTACCATTAAACCACGTCCTCAAGAGCCATATCCAGGCATTTTTTGAACACTTTTAGGAATGATGACCCCACCCACTACTTCTCTGTTCCAGTCCGTTCCAATGATCTACAATTCTTTCTGGAAAAAAAAAAAATTAAAAAATTCCTAATATCCAGTCTAGACCTTCTCTGGGGCAACTAGAGACCATTTCCTCCCACNCACCACCACCACCAAAAAACCCACACCAAGAATGTAACTGCATTGGGGAATTCCTTGTTGAAGATATCTCTGCTACAGCCTGTCACCTGTGATTTTACAGGTATTTTGAGATAGGTGGTAAAAGTACATCCGAAAAAGACAAATGGCTGGAACATGTGATGTCAAACACCCATGCTTTCCTGAGCCTTTTGTATTGAGAAGCTGAATTCTGCTAGTGCTGTGAGATGGAAACAATTTTTTCATCTGAGACTTGCTTTTCTCAGAAAACCTATTTTTGTGTGAGAGGGTCAGATATAACATTGTATTTGGGAAGCTGAAGCTGCAGCAGCTGAGCATATTTTGAATTAGAAAATGACTTATTTAAAACTTACGTGGTGAACACTTCAGCTGGGCTATGAGAGGTTTAGACCATCACAAACAACAACTGTCTGACTGAAAAGACAGTTCAGTTCTATTAAATTTTTAATAAAAAAATATTTTTAAATTTACACAAAACAGAACATATCTTTCCCATTTGTCAGCTGCTGTTCAAAAAAGTCAAACCCAAGAAAAGGCGAGTCTGCACAAAAAGGGATGATGTGTACTGAAATTTAATTAAGGTATTAATACTTCATATTCTGTTTCAATTTTCACTTTACATTTGCTGAAAATAGCCAAAGTATGTGTACAATCCCTTCAAATTTGTTTATGGATGTCATCAACCTGAAGCCGGTGCATGGCTGATACGGGACTATCAGTTTCATAGCTGGATAAGTTGTGAATTTTCTGCATATGTGAACCCAGTATCTAGCAGCTTGCTTTTAAATTACTGAAATTGAGATACCTATTCATGTTTCCATATCTTATCAAGATCTGAGCAGATGCTCTTCAGATGTTTACCCCTCAGCCATAACAAAACATCTTTTTTTGTGAAGACTGAGTATGGCAAATCATAGAAGGAAAAGACTTTTAAGAACATCAAGTCCAGCCATCAGTGTAGCTCCACCACTATGTTTACCATTAAACCACGTCCTCAAGAGCCATATCCAGGCATTTTTTGAACACTTTTAGGAATGATGACCCCACCCACTACTTCTCTGTTCCAGTCCGTTCCAATGATCTACAATTCTTTCTGGAAAAAAAAAAAATTAAAAAATTCCTAATATCCAGTCTAGACCTTCTCTGGGGCAACTAGAGACCATTTCCTCCCACCCTGTTGCTTGCTACCTGGGAGAAGAGACTGACCCCTACCTGGGTACACCCTTCTTTCAGGGAATTGTAGAGGGCGATAGGGTCTCCCCTGAGCCTCCTTTTCTCCAGGCTAAACACCCCCAGCTCCCTCAGCCACTCCTCATGGGACTTGGGATCCAGCAGCTCTGCTGCCCTTCTCTGGACCTGCTAATCCAGGTGATCAATGAAGAGGACCAGCCCCAAAACTGAACCCTGAGGAACCCCACTTGTGAGTGGTCCCCAGCTGGATGTAACTCCATTCACCACCACTCTCTCGGCCTGGCCATCCAGACAGTTTTTTATCCAGTAAACAGTGCACCTGCCCACACCACAGAAGCATGGTTTCATCAGGAGAATGCTGTGGGGATCTCAGACTAAACCTGAACATTTTAAAGGGAATGCACTTAGAAATAAATAGATTAATAGAGATTGATTCTCTGAAAAAATATCTTGCTACTGAAACTCATCTGGGACACTTGGGAACAAAACCCATTATTATCTTTTTCAAAGTAATATTTAAATAAATTCCAACACATATATTGCCAACTGTTAGCAGATAATCAAGTTACAGATTGAAAACCCTTCTTATTTAGATGATTAAATAAAGAATTTGGTTTCACAGTGCTAAATGGGAATGAGATGCAAGGCATTAGGAGATCTTTCACATTTTGTTATAGTAGTTAGGAAGCTCCTAATGATCTCATGTTTTTACCTAAAAAATAAAATCATTCCTTTTTTGTGGTATTGCAGCCTTTTTTAGTGTGGACATGAGCCAGACTAGCTTAATAGACTGTGACAAAGAGAGGAAAAATAAAATGCCCACAACACATTTGAAATAATGGGCAAGCAGATGGTGATTGCTCATGGGTTTGGGGTTTTTTTGGTCAACTCAACACAGCTCTGCACTACATTTGGGGGAGAAAAATGAGAGTACAATGTTTTTTAGTGGAAATTTCCTAGGCAGACTATGCAAGTTCTCTTATTCACTGTGGTCATGAAGGATAGCTCAGCATGAACACTAAGTCGTGCACAAGAACAGTTTGTGGAGATCCACCCCCGTGCCAAGCAACAAGAGAGAACACTGCCCGTTGTCTAGTTCACTTGCCTGAGTGGGGGAAGTTAGAGCAACAGAGCTAATAATTTTCACCCACTGGTGAAGTGCGAATAATAATACTGAACCATCTTTGAGGTGTTCCAGCAAGACACATTGTCCTTTACATAAGCAGCCTTCTCTGAAGACTCTTGAAACAGATGTCAACAATATCAAAGGAATGTGTGTCAGAAAGACTCCTGGGAATGATGAGATGAAACAGATTAAAAAGATATCACTTATCCAAACGTTGCTGCAGGTTATAACACCAAGAAAATTAGTTAGAGCAACCTAGCTGATAATCAGATATTTAAATATGCACATTTTTGAATGGAAATTTATTTACCTGCTGTAAATTCTACTACATAATTATGCAGTGGAGCACACGGAGTGCCACCTTAAAGAAGCTTAGCAAACAGGGGAGATACAGTCAGTTCAATACAATTAAATGTTCACTGATGGTAAAACATACCTGTTGGTGACTTTTCCCCCTCTGCATGAGCTGATCTAAGCCTCTTTAAAGGTGACCAGAGAGTGACCATCTTTCACTTAGAAGTTTTTTATTTCTCAGGGACTACAAGTGTTTTCCACTCAAAAAATTTCTTTAATTCCTCATTTCCTCTTTTAAGTGCTGATAGAAGGCAGTCCTGCATCACTCAAGGAATTCAGCAAATATTGCACGGTTGTTAAATTAAGTCTCAGCAGAAGTAGAATATCAGGCACCTCATCATGAGTTCTTCTTCCAGGTCAGGGCCAAGGATCTTCCAGGAAGAGCAATGAAGACAAAATTCTTGCTTTTATAAAATTTTTTTTTTTAGTCAAGCAGGTAAAGAATAAAACTCTAAAGGCTTTACATATTATTAAATAATGTAAGAGATAATGAAGAGCAAAACTTTTGCAAGACCCTTTCCTGCCTCTTTGCCATTAGTAGCTGTTAGTGAGGGCCCAAGAGAGCCTGTAGTCAGCATGGAAAACAATGCTTAGGGCTCAACAAAAGCCAGGTTCATTGTGAGCGATATTCCATAGTCCTGTGACTGGTCTTGATCACTGTCAGACAGGACAGGAAGTCTCCAGCGAAGACCAGTTCTCCATGGAAGCAGGCTGGGTTGCATCCCAGGTTTTAGAAATCAGGTACCAGCTGCTGTTGGGATAGAGGCACAGGCCTGCTAGAAGGAGCCTGCTGCCCAGCAGATCTCCTGTGCCAGAACACTATTGTCTGGTCAAGACAGCAGAATTGAGTGAGAGAGAGCATTGCATTGAGAAAGTGATTTACTGTGCTAAAAGACATTCCTCCACTGATGACCATAAAAGACCTCTTAAGCCCCGACTGCCCTTGCTTGTAAATTCCTGGCTTGCTTCTCTCCCGAGTACAGAGATTTTGTGACTAAATAAAAGCAAAAGGCGTGAGGGAGGGCACAAACACATACTAATAGTGATGTAGCATGTTATGGAACAGGGAATGGCTGCTCAGCAAGGCTGAGGGACCCTTGAAATGTTCTGGAGAGGCAAGGCTAAGGTACATATCTCTCCTTTCTGCAGTTTGTGAGTCCCTGCACAGTCATTCTTGGCAGTGCTCCTTTTTGCTGACAATGAAGGACTTGCAGTTGCCAGGGGAAAGGTTTCATAAACCTGGGAAACTCAGGGCTTGGCTATAGAAATATTGGAAGAGCTTCTTAGAGCTGCATCCTTGTCTGTTGATCTCTCATGTCAACTAATCTCTGCCAGAAAACACATTTGCCTCCCTTGCCTAGCAGAGAAAGCTGTTTCCTGCTCTGCCTAGTGATCACAAAGCAACACATGGCTTACTCCAGATCACAGACCTACACCTCACATATTGGCTTTCCAAACCTCTCTCCTTTTTACCTGGAAAGAGGAAGGATGAGACATTTCCAGGTGAAAACATTTTTTGGCCAGCTCTGCCCTTGCATTAAATGACTCACGTCTCCATTGCCACGTTTGCAGGATTCATGGCTTCTGTGCCTGTTGATGTGGAGCTGGGACCTCTGCCCTCACCATCACCAATTCACAAGATTAGTAGCTTCTTTGTTCCCTTGCTCATTATGCCAGCCACATCAGGCATGCTAGAAACTTTTCCCAGGCAGAAAAGAAGCTGGTGAGGATTAAGTTTCAGGCAGTGGAGAAGACGGTTCAGCCTGGCATTCAACGGCAGCTTGGCAAGCTGATGCCCACATTTGTTCTGAGAGACCACCCCAGAAACTGCACACTGTGCCAGCAGGTTCCCCAGCTGTCACTGGAACACAGGTCAGTGACAGCATAAAGCATCTTCATACTTTGCTTTCTGCTTCCATACTTCTTTCCTTCTGCCTACTGGCATCCTGATTATTTGGTTACCAATAGGTTTGTCGAGAACCTGGGGCCTTTCCAAATTCTGGGTATTAGTGGGCCAAAAAGGGAAATTTGAAATAGATCCTTTCCCGCATATAGGACACCTGAGCTCTCACTGAGCTTCCTTGCTTTTGGGTTAAAGTGCCAGGACATTCCTTTTGCCTAGGAGCCTAGGATTTGTTTATTGTGAGTGATAGGCTTAAGAAACTTATTTCTCTGCCAGGCTTGCTCCATTTCTTTCCCAAGAGTGAGAGCTTCACCCAGGCTCATGCAACATTTTTAAGTGCAGTCGCCACGGAATGTTTAAATAAGAAAAATAACAGCAACATCTGTAAGCTCATATTTGAAGGTAATGCACACCCACTTTTCCCCAGTGTGTTGCTGTTTGACAGAGAATGTCTGGCTCTGGTCCACCCTAAGTCTCTGCAGGCATTTAACAGTGCTCTGGTTCATTAATTGGTGGAGACTTAAGCTTACACCTTTCACAGACTGCCTTGCTATTGCCAATAGACATTGGCAGTTGACAGCAAAGAAACTCTATTTATGCTTCTCCAAGGAAGACCTTCATGTTCTAGGGACAGAAAAAAAAGAAACAACTCTCATCTTCAAGAGGATTAACTATACTAAACTTTCCATGCTATTGGGATGGTATTAACGTGATGAAAAACGACAGATCAACAAGAAATTTACCCATATTAATAAGCCCGAGGATGGCTTGGCTGTTGGGAAATTAATTTTAATTGATTCATCAAACAATGGACACTTCCTACCATTTCCCAGTGGGATCAGAGATACTTATCTGACAAAACCCTCCAAAGCCTAAAACTTTGAAATGTGTAAGCAAAAAATGCACTGCATCCAAAGCCAGGTCTTTAGGTTCAAAGTGATCCTGAGTGGCACTGAAATCACGTGAGCAGACATCATCTCAACATAACTGTGTTGATCTCTCACCCTCTGAGATGAGGCTTTATGGAGAAACACATTCCTGCAGGACCATGGGTGCCGTGCGACTGTAGCATACCCTTGTGCCAAATAGCAGCTGTAGGGTTAGCAGCTGCAAGGCAGCAGTGTGGGCAGAATGTGGTACAAAGAACATTGAGATTAGACAAGAAAGGGACGACAAGACAGCACTGGGAAACTACTAGCTTCTGCAGTCTATGTGCTAAAGACAAATTGCCTTCCAAGGACCTGTTGCCAGTGAACGTATTCCAACTGTGTCATGAGCTCCTGTGAAAGGTTAAGGCAGAAGATGAATGGCTATGGTACACCACCGAGACTTGAGTCCACAGAGTAGGGGTTCCCTCTGTAGCTCCCTCCTCCTAATCTCCCCTTGTGGTCAGGGTTGCTGTGGAAATGTCTTTTTAAGAAGAGAATACACTAATATATCTCTGTGAGTCACCAGATCCAGCTTGGCTCTTCTTTGGCAAGAAGACCTTGAGAAAACAGAGCAACCAAACATCCTGATTTGAAGTAGCAGATGTCTTCCAAACGAGTATGAGATGGCACGGAGCACAGGACAAGGAAATTCAAAATAACAAGGTTGCACCTTCCTTGAAGTCCTCCACATTTTCTGTGAACTCATGCTGTAAAGCTAAGAAAAAGTAACAAATTGAAGCCCCAGTTAGCAGTATTTACCCTGTCATTTCCACAAAACTACATCTATCAATTTACTTGGCAATTATGCACCGATTTTCTCTTAACTTCAAACTCAGCTATAAAGCGTAGGATGATTTCTAATAACACTGCATGTAAAATAGTGAAAATTAAACGAATAGATTTTTCTTTTTAGCCTCTGCCTTAGACCTCTTTCACCTCTTCCACTGCAATTAAAGGCAGTGCTTGTTTGCAGCGAGAATGTTGGGTAAAACTCAATAACTAAGCCGTGTCCACCCTACACGAAAATAACTTCTAAATGCAGTAGTCGCTACCAAGCACTGATATTTTAGTAGCAATCACCACAGAAAAGAGTCCAGTGGGGCCACAATATTCAAGGTACTTTGAATTGTAGCATTACAGTTTACCAGTACTTTAAAAGAACCCCAGTTACTTTTGAAGCTGGGCAAAAGTCAAACTGTTCAATAAAAAGGGAGGGGGGGGGAAAGGCAGGACAGACCTGGATTTAATTGCAGTCACAGTTTTGAGGATGAAAACCTTTAAGCAAGTGTAGATTTGTCACTGTCAAGGAACTGTGTGAAAATAACAATTACAACTCATGGGAGCAGTGGAGGAACTAATCCCACAGCAATAAACGCAGCCTTGAAAACCTCCCTCCCATACAAGGAAAAGAACCAAATAAATACTGTGGAGCTAAGAGGAAGCTGCAGATGAGAGCACTTGTCAGAGCTGGCTGTGAGTGAGTCTGACCTATTCATATTGTCCAGAAAGTCCACGAGGCATGTGAAGTTCCTGGGAGAAAAGGCTGCTATAGAACATGCAATGAGTCGAACACACAGAGATACACACAAATGCCAGACAAAATATCCCAGCCCACTAAAAGACCTGCTAAAGTTATGTCACAAACACTGAGCTCTTGCTAGCAAAATTTTCCTTTCTCATTGACAAACATGACACGAGTGCTTATTTTTCTTGAACAATTTCTTGTCTCTGGGACCTGGCTAGTAAAAGGTGTCATTACAATAAGATGAAGATTCAGTATTTGGTGTCTCATCCTGCTCTTAGGATACTCTGTGGCTGAGACAAAACCAAACTGAATGAGTACAGGAGGGACAGATGAACAATACTCTCTTCTTCATGCCCTGGGGAAAAACTGGCTTGTTCCAGCGGTGGTGAACTGGATTCCAGAGGAAGAATGCTGGAAAAAAATGCTGAGAAAAACAAGTGGCCTAGGACCTAAGTCACCAGACCAGGCTTGGGTGGCTTTTCTCTGCCTCTTTTTTTTGTTTACTTTCACCTTGAATCTAGAAATTTTGCATTGATGTTTTTTTCAGGTGCTGTGTGCCACTGTGGCTTCAGGCGTCTGGGACTATGAGATGCTCCTAGAATATAAATCATGATATAGATATTTATTTACATTGAAGAAGAAAACTGCCAAGGCAGAACTGGACCTGCTTTAAAAATAAGACAAATTGAAATCCATAGAAACTGGGTGTTTATATCCTATGGCATGGATTAATTATCAGATTCCTCTTGCAAGAAAAAAGCAACCATCTGAGACTCCAAGGAGATTTCCTTCTGCAAAAACTACCAGAAAGAGCCTGTTTCAGACTGAAATCTGCATGAATTTTAAATGCAAAATATGTGAGGGTATCAAATTTTTAAAGCTATCAAAATGCTCAAGGGGATCTTCCACATCTAGAGAAATGTTGTCTCATCTTTATGTTACATGCTGCAAGGTGGGACTTGTACAGAAGAATAAGCATGAAATTTAGATCTATAATCAATAACCATCAAGATTTTTTTTAAAAAAGAGAGGTTCATAGACAGTAAAAAGTTTTTCTGACAAAACTTGGGCAATACCAGGTTTAAACCACATACTTATTGTGCACTTCAATGTGCTGCATGTTAAGAAATGACAGTGCTATTTTAAATTGATGAGAATACCAGAATAAAGATAGAGTCACACAGCTTAACTTCAGCAGAGCAAAGAGAGGATCTTAAGTTAATGAGCTATAGAGTATGGGGTGAGAAAATGGAAATAGAAAATGTTTTGCATTTCTAATGATGTAGAGAGACAGTAACTTACTGAAATTTTCCTCTTACTAATCGTTTTGTATTTAATTTTTGTGTCAAATATTATTTTGGGGGGGAGATATAATTTATAAACTTCTGCATATGGTAGTAAGGTAAATTTAAAACTGAAACCATCTCCAAACTTTGTAAACCTTGGATAAATTTCCTTCTACAGTTTTTCTAAGTGTGGCTTATGATGTTAACAGATTCCATAGAAGAGTTTAGTAGAAGAGTATGTTTCCACGTCTTTGTGCATTAACTGAATTAAAAACATGAACAGGTTTACAGGGGTTAAGAATATTATTAAGCCCTGTTGCTGCTAAGTGCTTGCTCTAAGCTTCTAATCAATTAAGAATTCTAATTGTTCATTGCTTTACAGAGCTGCCTCTCTGTAAAAAAAAAAATAAATTGGTGGAAGATTGGTACTGACCTTACATCCCTTACCTTGTCTGTTAAACTCAACTCCTTCAACAACTCTTACCCTGCTGCCTTCGGGTCTGCTATGTGCTCTTTCTGAATCCTTTTTCAGTCCTTCTTCCTCATGGATAAAGCCTGATGGCTTACTAAAAATCCAGCTTCTGTCATTTGCTGTTCTCTCCCTCCTCCAGTCCTAGTTTGCAGGGGATCTAACATTGCTCTGTGTTCATGCTATGCTAAGTAGTGGAGACTATGCCAGTTCTGTCCCAAACAGTATCTGTGCTCAGTTCTCATTCCACAACAGACGGAAGAAGAGGAAGCTCTTGTGAAGCAAACTAAGATGGCATGCTGCCAAATTCAGATCAGCATCATTCCCAAGCTAATCTCACCTATCTGAGACAACTTTCTGAGGATACAATGAATCACTACACTCCTAGCATGTGAAAAGTAATTCCAGCTGAACATTTACTTCTTAGAATGAATGGATTTCAGCAGTGGCCATCTTACAAAGATGCATGTATTCTAAGAACTAAAGATTTAAATTGGAGTCTAGAGGGTGTTGTTTCAGCACAGATGAGAACATCTGCTGCCAGTTCTCAGCTGCCTTTGGAGGGGCCTTTTTTCTAATTGTACTTTTTCTCAAGAAAATGGTTAGCAAAAGCTGACATCATTTAATTGGCTGAAGGTAACTTCATATCATTTAGGAAAGACATTGGTTTAATCTGCCTTTTTTCTTTCTTAATTAAATTTGTCACAGTGATATATTTGCACTATTAAATCTTCTTGAATTTGCAAGAAGACTTAAAAACCAATATATTTTTAGAATGACTCATTTTCAATCAATCATCTGAATGGGCCTGCCAGGAGAAAGCAGGCTATGGAAGGCACAGCAGGGACAGCATGCTCCCAGAAGAGAATATATATGGTTTTATGAAATGTTCACTGTGTTAATCCTCCAACTCAGCTACAGTAAGGCAAAAGTTAAAGCTGAAAAGTAACTTAGAGTGTGTTAAGACCATCAAAGGGAAGGATATTTTCATTGTCTGATAAAGGGGGTTTTTTTACACCTACATAGTTCTCTGCTTTCCAGGTCTTTCATCCAAAAATTGAAAGCTAATCCAGAATGAGTTTTGTAAATAGTTCAGTAGTCAGTACTGAGTGGACCATCCAACAACTCTGAAAAACTGCTCCCTGTCATTAGTCACTTCTGGAAATTGGAGACCAGTGCATATTGTATTTCTGTTAACTTGTTTTCCATGGACTTCATGTAAAAAAGCTGGTCTAGCTATTGCTTCGTGAAAAAGTTTTTTTTGCCTTGGATTTCCTTGTTCTCCTCTCTTCTCTTAACCAGAAGAAATTTGTATTTATTCTCTCACACTTTCACTGACACCCTTCCTGCTTGCAGATGTGGAGAATGAGTGAAAATCCACCATTTTACAGTAGTGTTTAGCTTAATTTCTGTCTTGTTTCACACTTTTTCTCTGAGTGATGAAGGCATAACAGATTTTCAGACAAGGTAATCAAGAAACAAATTTCAGCATTTCTTAGATATCTTTGAAAATTACAGCCTTGAAATGCTATTCAGAATGGGCTTTACTGCCTCCAGGTATTTTTATAGATGATAACATGAAGTTGCCATTTCACATTACTGCTATCTTTATAATTTGCATTTATCTATGGCCTTTATAGGGAAATTGAAACAATGAATAATCTGTTTCTATCAAAATGAATACATTTTTCTTGAAGACATGAAGTATTCAAAGAAGAGAAGAGAAGAGAAGAGAAGAGAAGAGAAGAGAAGAGAAGAGAAGAGAAGAGAAGAGAAGAGAAGAAGAGAAGAGAAGAGGAGAAGAAAATGCAGCTTTGAGCCTTTTGTTATACTCCTGCTGAATTAAAGCCTCAATTGTAGAATTCCTTGATTCTTTCCCTTTTTGAGTCCTTTTCAATAGATCCTTTTGCAACAGCCATCATGACGACCACAGTGCATTTCTATGTTGTCTATGAATTGCTTCTCTTCATGCTAATGTGGATGCTTGCATTCCTGTAAGACTGGGAGTTTCTTAGGAGAGACAGATGTTTTTGACCCATCAGGAGCTTAACAAGTAGAACTACAAACAGGCAGGCTGTAAGAAAGTTGTGACCAAAAGTTGACTGCACTGCGCAGCGACTGAAGGTAAACAGTCTTCCTGGATTTCTTCTCATAGCAGCCCCAGACACTAGAGAAAAAAAAGACACTCACAAATTCTGTAGGCCAGTACTCTGGGCAGTAGTGTTATCTATGTGGATAGTAAAATAAAAATACTTGTGGTTATGTGATTCACATTTAGACAAAGACCAAGGCTCTTGTGCTGGGGCCTTAAAATCAAGGCATTTCTTCTGATGTGTATGAGCTTTGCCCAGTTCCTTCTGACAACATTTTCAAAGTACATGTTCTTATAGTGCAGCTGTTAATCAAAGATTATCTTGTATTTGGGCCACACAGAATAATGCTGTGAACAGGATTACAGAGCATGGACTCTCCTACCTGGCAGCTGTGGAAAAATCCTTAATCTTAGTGTAGCACAGACTGCTAACTAGGCCTGCTTCTTCAGGCAGATGAAGTTACTTCCTGGTCCTTCTGTTGCCATTCTTTATTCCCATTCATTAATTTGGTATCCTTTTGACTAACAAGGATGAATAACCAAAACCTGATGCAAGAGTGCGGGTTTTGTGCATGGTTTTAATAGTGGTACAGAGCAGGCAGATTCATCACTACATAGGAGATAAAATTGCAAAAATAATTTTAAGATACCAGCTTTTATAAAAATTGGTACTTAAAAAGCACTCATGGAAAATTGATTGCTTAGTTCATCTTGTACAGAATACAGCTAATTCTTTGACCCTTAAACATTACACGCAGAGGCAGTGAAGGGTAAGTCTATACTAAGTAGTGAGGTCATTTGCTGACATTAATATCATTGCTCTGATCTTTCAGTACAGGGAAGTACAGCTGCAGCAGAAGGCTGATCCCTTCCTTGAGCAAATATTAATTGCTTTGTTCCCTGGAAACTGTAAGTTGGAGTCCTTGATAAACGAAGCTTTTACAGCCTTCACGGCATTAATCATTTCCATGTCAGGTTGGGAAATTTGACACTTTTCTGTTTGCAATGTTATTGTTTCCAAGGGTATGTACATGTCAGCCTGTCACCACACACTAAGGTTCTGACAATAATCTAAAGGGGTTTTTTTGTTCTTTAAATCCAAGTTCTTTCTTCAGTTTCAGCTCCTGAACTGGAACAGCTCAGGTATGAGACTTTTGAGAGAACTCATCAAGATCCATATATTTCCTAAAGTTAATATACAAAAGGAAACAAACTGCTAAATCAAAGTAATATTAAACACGAACATTTTGGAAGCACAGCTGAAGAAACTGTTGCTGCCGCCTGTTCCGGATAGGTTCCCTAATGATTTACCATCAGAGAATTTCACAGGAAGAAGTTCTCAAAAAATGTTGGTCTCAGAGGGCCCGTGCCAAGCTTTTTAGGGAACCAAATGAATTAATCACAGTAGCTCACACAAAAGGACTCCATCAGATATTTATCCTTGTAAATCCCAGTTGTACTGTATAATAAATTATCTTAGGGATGCTGCTATGCTCAACAGGGCCATTGCAGGGCAAGTGGGATGTCTGCTCCCCAGTTCAAGGTTATGATATATCTCCCATTGCTTCGGTTCATGCTTCTTGCTTGCAGCAGCTTCTGCTTAAAGCAGATCTGTGGGCAAGGAGAGGTGGCTTGGAGAAAAATGAAATCCTTCATTCCTGGGTAGCCTGTTTTCATTTCCCTATTCTATAGTGGAAGAAGATGGGCTTGGTGAGCCCATGTTGAGTGACATTATTCTACGCATTCATTTCCATGCAGGCAAGAAGAAGCAGTGGGCAAATATCACCTGGTTCCTGCATGGGATACCACTGGACCTTACAAACCTGGAACAG
>VWZW01005360.1:33141-95140 GCA_013397115.1 Edolisoma coerulescens | reverse complement strand
CCAGACTGCCTCCCAGACTCCAGTAAAAGGGCATGTACTACGTGCAATGCTGAGCACAAGAAGGAAGGCCCTGGAGGTTTCTCTCAAGACATGAAAGCATGGTAGAGTGCCTTCCTAAGTGAAGCTTGAACTTGAGGACAAGAGAAGTCACCTTGTAGCAAAGGCATATTGATCTAAGTACCTTTCAGGTCTCCTTCAATTGGTGTCTATGAAGGTGGAGCAAGTCAAAGAAGCGTATGAGGAGCTGCAGTGTCTTGGGGTGACTTTATGATGTGTATCTCCTATTGACAGGCTCTATGTCCAGACATGAACCCTGTGCTTTTCTCTGCCTTTAAACTGAGNATTTTATCATTTAGCATTATTCCTTTCCTGTGTGTTTGTTAAATAAATAGGTTTTTTTCCTCCCTTTTCACATTCCTCCAAGGAATATTTCTTTCCCAAACCTAGTGAAGGAAGGCAGTTGTAACCTGCCTTCTATCAAAGGATATTTTCCTCCAAATTTGTCTCAAACCCTGACATGCAGGTACACAGAGATTATTTCCTGAACTCTCCTGTGGCATTTTTCAGCAGAACTCATTCTGCTGAAATAAACTGGGACCTGCACTCTTTCAAAAATTCAGATGCAAGACTGTTGAGTGCATGCATTATTGCTTGGTTTAGCACTATAGGTAGTTTAGTTAGCTCAACAAACCAAATGCAAGGGAAGGTCCTTTCATTTCAGGAGATTTATCCCAGAAACATCAATGTATTTGGAATAGTCTGAACTCATTAAAAATGTTCACTTTAGAATGAAAGAATCTTCTGGATTTTAGAGTAAGTAGAAAGAATCTTATCAGAGGCAGTGAGAATGCTTCCACAATACTTCTTACTCTCTTCTGAGGTTTCTGACAAGATGAAAGAACATGAAAAGGGAATGTACTTGTTGCAGATTTTCAGTAGCAGCATCAAAGCATTCTTGCTCTTTTGGTAAATATTTCAGCTTTATTTTGGTAAATATTTCATGCCATTTGAGGATTTACTCTGTCCTCTTTAGTGAGGAAACTTGCCAGTCAAAAGTTTCTTTTTCCCATGAATTCGAGCAAAATGAAATTCCCCTCTGGAAACTGACAGGGAAAGAAAATGCTAATTTCATCAAGACACTATACAAAAACCACAAACAATGTAATACTTAATTCTTTGCTGCTGAGAAGAAAATAGTATTTTCTTCTAGGAAGCTCCATTAACAGGGAATACTAAGAGCAAACACCAAAACCAAAACAGAAATGACCCTCAGAACATCTGCTAATTGTCCAGAGGTCAGGACCTGCCTTCTCCCATTTGAGAGAAGACACCAGTAGATATATGAGAGAAAGGAAAACAAATTGTAGTTTTTCTGGAGAGCTGTTCTGATACACAATACAGCAACTGGTACAGTGTTCTACAGCACACCTGACAAACACACTGGACAAGTCTGCTCCAAGTTCATTTTCATTTACCCACTTCTAAAGATACTGCTTGCACAGACATGATCAGTTATTTCCTACTGTTGCCACCACCATCTAGCCTCAAATGGGTGATTTATGGCTGTCTAATTGGCACAATTGTTAGCCGTTTTTATCACAATCAGATAGCGAGACTCAACTGCACAGCCTATATATCCCAGCCTCTTTATATAACTTGCATTGTGCATTGTTCCCTGATTAAAGGTATGTGAACTCTTCTCTCTCTCGGACCAATTCTTTTTGGCAGGAAAGCAGGCTTGTTTTCTATGTCTTGATGTGATTATATGTAACACACTGTCTGGTTGACCTCTCATTTTCACTGTTCTGTACCTTCAAGAGACATGGAAATGTGGTGATTTATGCTGTTATTGGGAGCACAGTTTTCAAAAGACACAGTTACATGAATAGCATTTTGTTTTAATAGTAAGGAAGAGAAGAAAAAATCAATCTCACTTTTTTTTAGCTACTCCTGGTCAGGAATTTTTCTAGTGCATGTTTCTTCCCCTAGCAAAGGCATAAAAAATTTCTGAAGTTGTTAACAGAAAATATTTTACATAAACAGAAACCTGTTTTTCATTCAGAAGCAATTTTCACTAGGAAATACAACCACTTATGCTACAAAACTGAATTCCTAAAATGTTTGAAGTTTTCAAATTCTTCCATCTCAAAACGTTGATGCTTCACCCGATTTCATTGCAAAGCTTTGATGCCATTTTTTTCTACATGTTAGCTGAAGCAGAGCATTGAGTGAGAGATGGTTTATTTACCTTCTTGTTTGTATCTTCCTAAGGATAACCCTAAACTTTTTTTTAACTTTATATATTTATGGATGCATTCTGTTAGTGCTAAAAAATGAACAGCTGTAAAATTAATGAAGCTTTCATGACCAGGTCACCACATTCTGTAGCAAATACTGATCCTTCTACCCTGTCCTCTTCAGAATTTGGTATTTCAAGACATTCCTCAGGTCTTTATCCCTGTGAATTCCTTCATCTCTGTCCAAAACTGTCCCTAGAGTCCTGCCATTTTGCCTTCTTTCTTAGAAAACATCTGCAGCATTGCCTTTTCTACTTACTGTGCATTATTAGCACTGCCTACCACATGAGTGCTCTGAAGAGCCTTCCCAGTGCTAAACATAAACAGTCTAGTATAATCTGAGCTCTCTCCCAAACTGTGTAAAGCTGTTTGTTGTGAAAGGTGAAGCCTACACAACCAGGGAGTGCTGGACATCTGCATATGTTGGTATAATGTTCTCAGCCAGAGAAATGCAAACCTCCCTTTATACCCGAACATTGGATCCACATTCAGTTGCAGAAGCAAGCAGTGTAGAACTGCAGGACTATTTTCCTCCCCCTTAATTTTTCTACCTTTTATGACCAAAAGTGTCTGAGTTTTTGATGTGTTGAGCCTGACAAACAAATAAATGACTTTAATACTCTCTTTGATTGCGCAATCTTTTGACATTAAAGTCAAACTTCAAAGAAAACTCATAGCTTAAAAATAATGTTTCAAATCTTATATGTACTCTTTCCCTTGACTTTTTTCCCTTTTATAAACAGTGATATTTGTCAATTAAGCATGAAGATGTTTTTATTCCTTGGAAACTGCACTTTTCTTACAATAAGACTTTTTTTTCACCAGCAATAAACAGAACACCTCACATTTAGTTTGATGCTAAAGATAGTCTAATAGTCCCACATGGACCTAATCTGCAAGGCAGGACTCTCTGTAACTCCAAAATTTACTTCTCAATTTCCTCCCTTCCTGTTGAAGCACGCTTGGTAGATTTGTCCTCAGGGAACCTGGAATGAAGCTTGTCTTCAGAGATGTTATGAAGAAATACGATAAAGGAGAACATTTCCAGAATAACCTCTTTTTTCTTCTATTATGATATTGTCATCAAGAACTGTTTTTCCTTCTTGACACATTCCCATCCAGTTGCTTTTGAGTGAATGGGACTGAAGGCATAAATTCTTGGCAATAACCAAGGGCTTGATGGAAGAAAAGGAGAATCAATATAAAAAGAAAGGGGAAGAAAGGGAAAAACATGAACGCTTCAGGGCTGACAACTGGAGGAAGAGGAGAGTTCTATACGCAGCAAGCATGCAAAAAAAAAAAAAGTTTTCCTTAGTCTTGCTTCATTCTGTTGTTGGTCTTACCCTGCAAAACTGCAGAAAAACTAAGACTTCCTAAAGAAAAAGTCAGGACCAGAGACTCAGGTTCCTTTCGGTTTTTTTCTGACAGAACACAGAAAAGGAAGTGCCTACTGGTTGAGTAGGAAGAGCCAGAATTTACAGGTTATAATTTCACATCGTACTCTCCAGACTAGAACCAAATAATCGGGAACTTGCTGAAAGCAGCACCAGCTATCAGTGGTGAGACATGCTGAAGGAAATAAAGAGAAGCCCCAGGACTGCAGACTGACTATTCCAATGGGGAGAAGTTCTAGGAGAGGAGACATGAAGCTTTGTACAGAAAACTGAGGCAAAGCTGAATAGGTTAGATTCATAGAATCATAGAATGTTAAGAGTTGGAAGGGACCTCAAAGATCATCTAGCCCCAATGCCTGCTGCCTTGGGCCATCTCCCACTCTATCAGGTTGCTCAAATCCTTATCCAGCCTGGCCTTCAACACTGAGAGGGTTGGGACCACCACAGCCTCCCTGGGCAACCTGTTCTAGTGCCTCACCACCCTCAGAGTGAAAAATTTCTTCCCAAGATCTAACCTAAATTTCTTCTCTTTCAGTTTGTACCCATTACTCCTTGTCCTATCACTACAGCTCCTGACAGAGTCCCTCTCAGGCATCCCTGTAGGATCCTTCAGATACTGGGAGGTTGCCATGATGTCTTCACACAACTCTCTCTTCTCTAGGATGAACAGCCCCAACTTTCTTAGCCTTCTTCATAGGGTGCTCCAGTCCTCTTAGCAGATTTGTGGCCCTCTTCTGGACTTGCTCCAACAGTTCCATGCCCTTCTTATGCTGGGGGCACCAGAACTGAGTGCAGTGTTCCAGGCGGGGTCTCAGCAGAGCAGTGCAGAGGGGCAGAATCCCCTCCCTCCTGTAGGTGTGTCTGGGATTGCCCTGACCCAGGTACAGGACCTTGCGCTTGGTCTTGTTAAACTTCATGGGGTTTGCACAGCCCCACCTCTCCAGCCTGTCCAGGTCCCTCTGGATGGCATCCCTTCTCTCCAGCATGTTGACTGCCCCACACAGCTTGGTGTCAGTGGCAAATTTGCTGAGGGTGCCCTTGATCCCACTGTCCATGCCGCTGGCAAGATGTTGAAGAGTATCAGCCCTAGTACTAATCCCTGAGGGACACCACTGGTCGCTGATGTCCACACAGAAAATGAGCTGTTGACCACAACTCTTTGCATGCGGCCATCCAGCCAGTTCCTTATCTGCAAAATGCTCCATCCATCAAATCCATGTCTCTCTTATTTGGAGATAAGGATGTCATGTGGGACAGTGTCAAACACTTTGCATCTTGCGTCTAACTTCCTATAATGTGCACACTACCCAGATCCCATTAAACAAGCACCAGTTGGCTTCATATTCAACACAATGCTGCAAAATGCGGACAGGGCTCTTCCAATTCAGACTTAAGAGTAGTTTTTCCAAGCAGGCATGCTGTATATGCTTAATAATTTTCAGTGACAGCAAAAGATGTCCTATACATAATACTGCTTCACTGAAAGCAGCATTGCAGGAGAATGGTCTCTGTCATAATGTGGATCAGCTACCCTTACATCTAAAAATTACTTGAGTGTCTGTTATTGCTCGTTTCTTGTCTACAAAAAAAATTAATTCTACACAGAAGTAGCTCCCGAAATAAAATCACATGATATCTTCAAACTTGCTTAAACCAAATAGGCCACACAACCTCAGTCAGCTAAGTATATACACATATCTGCTGCCTATTTCCTACTCAACATGGATGTCTGATGACCAGAATCCTGATAAAAATCCTCAAGGGGGCCATCTAGATGAATCCCCATACGTATTCCAAAGAAACAAAAAGGTGAGCTTACCAGCTCTTTAGACAAGCAGACGCGACCCTGCTGAGTAAGACCACACTGTCTGTGTATTCTTATTCACGTGAGCAGAAGCTGACCTGATTGAAGAAGCTTTCTCACATGCAGTCATTCCTGATCATCACTGTGCTATGTGCTGATCAGAGCCATTAGGTCAGAATTCCTAAACAGGGAAGCACATGGCACAAGAAGCTGTGCAGGTTACCTTCACTAAGAAAAAAATAGTTTTCTGGTGTTTCATGAATCTGTAGCATCTGCAGACATGATGGCAGCTAGGAAAGGAGCATTGTAGTGGTCAGGTACTGTTGCTCATCCCTCTGCCCATTGGGTAACAAGCCAGTGGAAATTTATTTCACACCCAGTTTGAAACATAATGACTAATCTTGCAGTAAGAAAAACCTGTTGAACAGTAGGCATCTTAAACTGTTTTCCAGCTCAGCCTTGCAATTAATGCCAATTCTCTTGTACAAGACTTGCAAACCATCTGTGCTGTCACTTTGTGGGCGTTTACTTTTTAAGATTGGGCCAACAACAAGATTGGTCTTTAATTTTCTTACATTAGTGTGAAAAACTGCAAATATTACTTCTCCATCAATGTCACATTCCTAAAACTGCTTCTAGTTACTCTGATTAACAATTTATACTAGAAGTTCCACAGTCTGCAATATGCATTAGTCTGAAACATCACATTGAGAGAGACATATAAAATGGTTATGCCATCAAGCCATTTAAGATATTCAGCTGTCTTTAGAGAGCAACTACATGTGATTATTCCTAGTGAACTGACTGAATCTGAGTCTGTAGCTTAGAAACATGGTACCAAAAGAGCAGCAACATTGGAAAAATAAGTGTACTGTCTGAATTCTCTAGGTTCTCTTATTTTCTCATCTATTTCTTGATTATATCAGCCCACATCCTAACAAGGGGAAAGTAGGTAATAAAGCAATGCAAAGGAAATGCAGAATAGTGAGGGTATGTTCTTATCTTACCTATCAGAGATTGGTTCTACTAGTTTGTTATGACCTTACCAACCACGCTTCATGTTTGCCCCATCAACTCCTCACATTTTGCATTTTTATAGCATCACATCTGCATTTTTATTGGTAATCTCATCTTCAGGAGAATTTCCTTTCCACTGATGGAAGTCTTCACAGCTGTGGAGAAAAGTGCGAACATTTACTACAAATGTTACCCTAGAGGCTCAAAAGCCACAATACCATGACATAAACAGGGAGGAATATGTATGAGACATGTGAGAAAGCCATGAAAAAATATTCTTTAAGAACAACAGAATACTTGAAAGCAAAGTATAGATCTCTTACTGCATGGGAAAATAGAGCAAACAATGGGTGATACAAACAAATATTGCACTTTTTTTCTCTCTCTAATCTTCATAAACTGTCACCAGACAACATAACAATACAAAAAACCGCTGGCTAAAGTAAGGAAAAGAACATGATAAAAATACTGTGAAAGCTGGCCAAGTTTGGAGAAAGGTGAATGAAACAGCCAAAGTAATCATAAAGATTACTGTTTCTGAGAAGTAGTAGAGGAAATGTGAAGCCCTGTGAAAGTGCAGGGCAAACATACACCCACTTTTATAAAAGGGAAAAACTGACCCTTTGAGAGCTCTGAGGTCATCACTCTAACTTCAGCTGCAGAAACCACAGAATTTGGGGCTAAATAAAGCTCACTGTAGAGGAAAGGAAGAAAAAGACAGGAAGAAGGCATTTGTCAAGGATAGAGTAAGTGGCCCCACTCGTAAGGGTACACTCAGTGGGTGTGATACTTATCTGTTTCAGTAAACCTGCACATCGCTTCCTTGTTAGCACACAGTGAACCTATGGATCTAGGGAGCTATCTAGGGAACAGAGAACTGGCTGGTTGGTGGTCTATTTGTTTCTTAGAAGACAGTCAGAATAGTTATTGAAGATTCACTGTAATTTGTGGGAAGAGATGCAAGTTGGTTCCCATGGGGGGTCTGTCCTGTGCCTTGTGTTATTCAATTGTTTCATTAATGACTAGGAGGATGAAGAGTAAGTGCATTTACAGTATTTGCAGATGACACAAACTGAAAGGTGCACTCAGGAGGACTGGAACAGAATTCAAAATGATCTCTACAAATTGGACAGATGGCCTGGGGTCAACAAGATGAAATGCCACAGAGACAAGTGATATATTTTGAGGGGAAAAAATCAAATGTCACATGTGAAAAAGGCAACCAGATGGCTAGTATAATGTTAGGGGTTTGAGGGTGAAACTAACTCACAAAGAGCAGCAAGATTCCACTGCACCTCTTTTAGGATGTGTAATAGGAATATTGAATAGACACTCAAGGGGAGGCAAAAGGTTTTAGCTGCAGTTCTGTGTCCAGAATAGACCATTATATTTTAAGAAAAATTAATTATTGTCTGGATTAGTTCTTGTCTGTAAATATGACTTAAGAGATATTAGAAGACCTTGCAGTCCCCACTTGGCCTGAAGTCATATAGCAATCCACAGGTATAAGACTTGACAAAATACAAGATTTCTGCTCCCCCAGATTGTACATCTTCGGACATGTTTTTAATATCATTGATCATTTTAGTCTTGCAGCTAGCATAAGGATGTCTTTAGGTTCCAAGCTTCAATAAACAAGACATTTTTCTGAAACCTGGAAGGCCTCTGCATTCTGCACCCCTCCTTCCCTCCCTCTCTCCAAGTCTTGCCTTGTCCTATAGAGAAGTCTGCAAAACACAACTGTTTGCTTGCCACATGATCTGCAACACGCATTTTTTGTCTGCCAAAGACAAGTACACTTCAAGCAAGTTCAAGTGGCTTAGCCCTTCTTCCCTTCACATGTGCTTTTTATGACTTCTTTTTCTGCAAACAATTCCACTGCTTCACTTTCATTTAACTTCCAATAAAGGATTATGTTTTTTGTAGAAGCAAGAACTTCAATGGCATTTCAAAGCCACTCTACCCACTGGTCAGGGAGACTGCCTTCTTCTATTCTTGTTAGACAATTAATCTTTCTGGGATTTGTTTTCCTTTTAATAACATATAATAATTTTTTTTTGTTTACCTGGAGCTGAGCATGATCACAGACAAAGTTTCCCTTGGAAGAAGAGTTGGATACTTAGAAAGTCTCTATGGTTTTTTTGGTTGTTCAGTTTTTGTTTGTTTGGGGTTTTTTGGGGGTTTGTTTTCCTGTTCGTTTTTCAAAGTCTTCCCCCAGCCTATCACCACTCATGGAAAACAAAAATCTTATATTCCCATCATGAATGGTAAGGCTTTTGAACAACTTCGAAGGCTTTGCCAGAGCAAAAAAGAGGACTTTTTTACCAAGAGAAGTTGCCCTTCATATAGAGTTCAGTATTTGTGCATTTTCCCATTATCAGAAATTTAATTAATCAACACCATGCAGAATATATGCAGCTACAGTGAATGCTAGAGACACATTCAAGTGCAAAATGTAACCAGTCTTTTCTGATGCTGAGAGCAAGTATGGGAAAGGACTCCCAGCAGCTGAATCTTAGTTCGTTTTTTCAAAACTGTAGGAATTGCTGATAATGGGGCACCTTCCAAACCAGAAGTTAGTGGAGTAAGCCTCTAAATTTTCACATCCCTTACTTCCTTCTCGTTGGTTAACACAGAATACTTCAGTTCTGTGGATTTTTTTCCTGTCTGAAATAAAATTTGTCCCATCTATTCATAACCACACATTCTACTTGAGTCTTGATGACTTGGCAAAAAGTCCAGGAATGGCTGGAATTCATATAATAATGTGTATTACAATTTTTTGCTGACATGATTTCTAGCTAAGTCTTCGTAAGACTCACAATAAACACTTTGCATGTTAGGTTTAGTTTTGTTCTTATGTGACATATGCTGCACAAAGTCACAGTGTAGGTACTGGTGTTACAGCCTCTTGCATAGAGATACAGCTCGAACTGAAATATAACATTTGGATTAAGGTAGTAAAATAGAATGTTTTGTTGCACAGAAAGAAAAAATATCACAGTGGCAATTTTTAACTACTCTGAACTTCAAAAGAGTTTCAGGACTTGTCATCAATAATATTGCCTCTTCTGCAAGAAGGTTGATCATTCACCCATCCTTGGAGAAAAAAGGTACTGACATGAGTACTGAATATGAAACTCAACCTGGTCCACGGTGCTGCACTGAGCCAATTGTGCCTGCTGATTCCTGCTCCAGCTTCTTTGGGGTAGTTTTGTACAGTGGAGCAATGCCACCACAAGAAGGGTGACAAGTGTTAGCTCCAGCCTCACTCATACCCATCAACACAAAAGACAGATATGCCTCTCAACTCTCAGGACAGGTGAGGTCCACAACCTGAGGTGATATTTCAGTCAATGGTCTTCTGTGTCTCATTTGCAACGATCACCATTTCAAACACTTGTGTATTGGAATAATGTTCCCAAGCTCTTTTAATTCAGTTCTATTCCCAGCTGACATGGAATTATGATGCATCCTGGTATGTCACTTCTTAATAATCTTTCACAATTCTGAGCGATCTTCAGAAAATGTGTGCTCCTTATAAGATAATTAGAGAAGCCATTCTTCCCTTTCAAACAGCTTGGGACCACAGGTTATTCCTGTCTCATTTGCCTGGTATTCCTGTCTCATTTCTCTGGAGTGAATCAAATCTCAGAGATGTATCTGAAGATCCTCTGTCATGTTGTCGTCATGGTGGGCTTTTTTGTACCCTCCCTTGAGAAGTTATCCCTGACAGGAGTCCCCCCAGCAGCTTTACTCCTTCTTTCAGACCTTCGAGGCTTGTGCATTACCCATCTCATCTGACTACACTTTCTACCCTCTATAGAGAACTCCATCTCTGGCTGGAGAACTACTTTACTACATGCAGGGAGGGAAACACTGTGTCTCTCAGTCCCTCTAACTCAGGATAACTGCATGAAACCACCCCAGTGCTCTCCATCAATGGCCCAAGAATAGCTCTCTCACTACTGGCTACTGCAAATATATGAAAAACTGAGGGTAAAAGCATACTACATAGGGTAGACATGGAAAATGCACCTTCATATGAGTAATGAATATTTTGGGAATCTGCACGCATCAGCAGAAAGATACCACTGCATATAGAGGACAGAATGAAACTAGAACTTGGCTAAGCATAAGGAATGAACAGAGAATGTGTTTAGATTTAAAGGACAAAAAGCAAGTAACTTTAGCAAATGCTTTTGTCAAAAACAATTTTTTTATAGATGTATCACAGGCNGCCTGTTCCAGTGCATGGTGACCTGCACAGTAAAGAAGTTCTTCCTCATATTCAAGTGGAACTTCCTGTACATCAGTTTCTGCCCATTGCCTCTTGTCCTGTGGTTCAGCACCTCCAAGAAGAGCCTGGCTCCATCCTCTGACACTCTCCCTTCATATACTGATAGACATTGATAAGGTCCCCTCTCCATTGTCTCTTCAGCTGAACAGGTCCAGCTCCCTCAGCCTTTCCTTGTAAGAGAGATGCTCCTGTCCCTCAAACATCTTTGTAGCCCTCTTCTGGACTTGTTCCAGAAGCTCCATATCTCTCTTGTACTGAGGAGCCCAGAACTGGACACAGCTCTCCAGATGCGCCTCACTAAGACTCAGCAGAGGGACAGGATCACCTGTTATATTTTCTAAGCTGGCCTTTGTTTTCAGTCAATAAAAATGTTTTTCTGTCTTCCTGGTTTTTTGTGCAAGGAAAAGACATTCCTTTATTTATGGAGCATTTTTTACCTATCTTCAATTAATAGCAGAAATAGTGCTTTATAGAAAGGCTTACATAATTCAAACTCTTATGAAACATCAGAAATCTGTACAAGACAGGCTGAAGTCACAAGGATCTGTGTTCTCATTTAGGAAATAAAACACTTGTTCCGTTAGATCCTCTGGATTTTTCTTCCATTTAATTGAATCAGCCACAGAATCATAACTTTTGAGACAAAAATGCTAAAAAGTATCCCAAAGCAGTAAAAAAAAGTTTCATCTCATTACGGAGAAATTGAGCAATAAAAGCCAAATGAAAAAAGATTGTCATTTGCATAAAGGAAATCACTAAGGACACTGGAAATGCTCACAAGTAGAGGGCACAATGACACCAGGTCCTGTTATTTTCATTAATCCATTAAAATGTAAGGCAGAACAACTGGAATGTCTAGAAAATGAATAAGCTGTGAAAAGAAATCTAAGTGTTACTAAAAAGGCAGAAATATAACATGAAAGGGTGTTCTGCATAAACTGACAGAATCTGTTCTGGAAACACCAGAACCAGACAGATACCACACATGGCTTCAAGTAGGCATGATTGGGGAATCTAAATACACTTCTCTGTACCTGTGCATTTTAATAAAATCAGTTCTAAAGCTGATCAAATTGGCCTAGTGCCTGTAAACCACTGGAAACCATAATGATGTCCCGGCATACACACACAGTGAAAGCACTCTGCAGGTCAGTGACTGGAAGCAAAAATGCTGATAGATTTGGAAGGTCCAAAACATGATTTGGACAAAAAATCCCACAGGAATAAAAAGAGTGATGCATGTAAATGGGAGGGACAGAGAAAGAACAAGAATGGGGACCACCTTAAGTGTGTCAGGCATGCAGAGGATCATATACATGGTGTACCATACGAAGATTCCCACCTGCCTGTCAGTGCTCCTTCTGGACTGAAAGCCCTATGAAAAATATAAACTTTTTTTTTTCAGTGAAACCCTTCAGATATTTCACTAAGTTTTGGATTTGGAGCTTTGAAAAGCAGTGGCATTTTCATTTTTCAGGTATTTTGTTGCTGTTTTCTACAGTTTTCATCTTGCTACTCGGAAGAGAAGAAAACGAAAGAAAGAAAGAAAGAAAGAAAGAAAGAAAGAAAGAAAGAGAAACAAACAAACAAAGCTGAGAGAAAAACAAATATTTTGGAAAGGGATAAGCCATTTTTTGATTGGTGAAAAGCTGTGTAGATCCACTCTGAAGGTCTGCAGTGAGATAAACAGAAAGAGACAAATGAGAATGCAGAGACCAAGAGACAACATTTTTATTACACTGGCCATTGTAGTTATGCTTAAAGAAGACAAATAAAGATGAAAGGGTCTTTCAAAATACAGATGCCTTGTGCTGAAGAAAAGGCTCTGCTGACATTCATTTTAAAAATCTGTATTTTCCACAAAATATTTACTGAACTGTGAGGGTTGGAAAGAAGCAGTTTGACTCTACTAGTTCCTGAATGTTTAGAAGCTGCTGCTGCCCTAAGGCTTTGGTTGATTCAAAGTGTTTGGATACAGAGCTCAAGCAATTTCCCAAACCAAAGCCTTGTCATTTGAGTCCACACTATATGCTATGGGTTCACATGGCAACTGTGCTCAGTGAATGACTACATCTTCACCTTTGCTCGCAAGAGAAGCCAGGTTCTCTACTTGCATCTCTGTATACAGAGATGGGATTGGCAGAGGGGTCACATGAGGCCCTCTAAATATTGTCCCAAGACACCATGAAGAAATGCTGTGTAGGGAGCCAGGCGCAATCTTCAACTCTCAATTCCAGCTGGGTATCCCTGTCAGTCTAGTTTTACACAATCTGATAGTGAAAGGCAAGGAGTGCCCTTTGAGCCCATCAGAGTTCCTTTGGAAATGATCAACCATACACAAATTAGAAATGCTGTTCCTGACAGAAGCTGTCCCATGGGTGTCCCCCAATAAAAACTGTATGAATACTGCAGTTACATATTAAGAGAAGGATGCTGAGGAGAAAGGAAAACTATGTATTGAGTGGCCATTAATTAACCAAATTCTATGCAAGTTATGGGGCAGCCACAGCAAAGAAGTGGTCTTTGCCCCAGAGCTGCTATGGTATTATAGTATGCTGAATTCATAGAGAGCTTTTTGTGAAGAGAAAGATTAATATGTGTACTAGAAGGCCTCTGGCAATTTTTTCTGCTAAAAAGATCATTCCCACTATTCACAGTGAGTTTCTGATCATTACCATGACAGGTAACTAAAGAATACAGAATGGATAGTTATTTTTCTGTGCTTAATATTTCACTGCATTAGAATGTCATGATGCCTAACAATTAAAAATTTTTCATCTAATTCAGCTCAATTTATTAAGGTGCTCAGTTAGAATCCTAATTCCTCCCTCGGCCATCAATCTGCCAGGTGTGACAATACACAGCTAGTTTCCTCTCCTTGATTGATATTTTCCTGAATATTTTCCAGTTGCATATTTTCAGTGAGATTACACAGAAAACTCTAGAGATTTCTGATGGCTGACAGATTTTGTCTGTGATAAAAACACATACAATAAAATGTAATTAATTCCTTAGTATGTGACTATGCATGCTGCAGTTAGCAGTTTTCCAAGTTTCTATGAAGGAGATCAAGACCAAGAGAAGGCTAGAAAATGGAGTTTTCAATTCTCCGCAAAAAACCACCAAGTTTTCAAACAGCAATTTATTCTATCCTGAACTGGAATGAAAACACAGATAAGCAATATTTGCAGTGGGATTGAATTTGTCTAATAATTTAATTTGTGGGAAAAAAAACCCAGATGTCAGATAGTTGGGAAGACTGGAAATTTGGGAGCTGCACAAGCTAAGTAGCAATCTAATCTACCTGATGGCCTGACCTGGCAGGTCAGATGCATAGCTGGAATACCTACTCCTGAATTTTTCCATTTATTTGACAAGTCTATTGGAGACAATAGCTGCACAAGACTGAAAGAACACAGGAAGTGTGAGAATCTTTATTCCCTGAAGATTTTCCAACAATGGGGTTAGCAAATTTGGGATGACAGGAAAGAGAGCAAGCAGCTCTCTCACAGGACAGAAGTCCTGATCAACTGCTGTGAACAAAGACAAAAGGCCCAAAAGAAGCCTTCTCAGTTGCTCTAATTGATAAGGAAAGAGGTGGGGCTGGGAATTTTATACCAGCAAAGCACTGTAAGGGTGATGAGGCACTGAAACAGGTTGCCTAGACAATGCTTCATTCCTGGAATTGTTCAAGGCCAGGCTGGATGGAACTTGGAGCAACTTGCTGTAGTGGAAGGTGTCCTTGTCCACAGCAAAGGGCTAAGAGCTGAGTGATCTTTAAGGTCCCTCCCAACCCAAAATATTCTTAGATAACCAGCTGGGGAAAGTGAGAATATCAGTAGAGTTGTACAGACACATAAGGGACATGCAAGGGAAAGGGGCAGAATATGCAGGTAGACAGAAAAGCTTATAAATTGGTTATGTATGGATATGTGGAGTGTGAGAATATTTATTTTCTCAGCTGTGGCTGTAGATAAAGGAAAAGAGACAATCAGACTCAAATCTGGGCAATTATCTTTGCTGAAAACAATAACCAGAAACAAACCTGGTCAGTGACACCAGCTGATGAACTATAAGAATCTGTAGGCAAACCTGGAAGTTTGCAAAGGAAAAGGATGTAAAGTTGAGGATCCAAGATGTTGGGATGGGTCAGTGGGACTATGCCAGCCAAGGAGGAGATGTGCAGGGAAGAGGGAGCAGGGAGGAACAAAGAGGTGGGGGGGGCAGATGAGGATGCAGAAGTTGCCTGTGAGCTGCGGCTGCTCAGTGGCTTGTCCGGCAGAGCCCTGCACCTGATGGCCACAGTGTGTCCTGCCTGTTCTCAGCCACCTCTCTGCACGACCTTGCTCCCCATCCCAGGCACGTGGGTGCCGCAGGACTCAGTGCCAGCTGCTGGGGGAGCAGCGTGAGGAGCGGGGAGCAGCTGCTGGGGCCAGACCAGGCTGTGGGTGCCTCTGGCCAGAGGTGCTGGCTTCAGAGTGAGTGAGGGGGGTCTCAGTGCCAGCAACTGGAGTGAGGGGGGTCTTTAACTTAGAGCCAGTGGGGCAGGAACAGTTTGTACCCTGAAAACCAGCCTCTGGGGAGACCAGTGTGAGTGCCTGGCTCAGCACTTGTCAGCTGGAATTGGAGCACAGGTCACACACAGCCCTGGGGCTGGTGCCAGCTGTTGGAAGGGGTGAGTGTTTCTACCTTCCCCAAAACCTGCTGTGCATGGAGAGAGTGTGTGTGTATTCACTGGCAATCTTCAAGCTGATGGCAGCTGATGAGCAGGGCAGACTCAGTTCTGAGCTGCGGTATCAGCTGAGTGGACGGTCCATGCCGGGATTTGGGGGACCCGCGAGTGTGGCATGCTTGTGGGATGAGCGTGTGAGTGCTGTGTGTCTGCAGTGAGCACCAAGCTGGACCAGCAGTAAGTCAGGGACTCAAGGGCAGGAAAGGGGGCACAAGACTGGGAACGGGGTGCTGGGTAGGCAGAGGGGCCGTGATGGTACCTGTGATACCCACAAATGTGTGTGTGAACTCGGAAAGTGTCATGTTAGCAAAGCCAGCTCAGTCGCTGACAGGCTAATGAGCCTTGGTCTGAGGCAGTAGCAGGCTTAGGATTAGAGCTCTCTCACAGCAATTTGTACTAGCCAACAGACTGCTTGCTGTTGTGGAGGTTTAATAAGTGTCTCGAAGTGGGAGGCAATCTTCCTGCAAGAGGTTTGACTTCAGAATTGCGAGATTTTAATTACATCTAGTAAGTCCTATTATATTGTGCTGTATCATTCTGAAGAACACCTCAGGAGATATTAAAAATTGAATTTCACAAGGAGAGATAAAACCAGAAAAAAACACACATGAATGTGAATATTGAATACTGTTATTAAACTTCTTCTAACTATGCTCCTCTTGTTTGCCACAGACTATTTGACTTTAATTTAGTGCAGTTAGCAAGATACTTTTGCAAAGAATTACCAGGATTATTGAAAAATTTGGGGATAGGCTATGAGAAAATATCACACACAGGAAATTGATATAAAAATCAGAATTAATAGACAGGAAGACTCATCCCAGTAAAAAAAAAAATCACAGGACGTCCAATGATCTGTAGTCTCTGGAAAGCTTTGGCTGTTGCTAGAGTCTTTCTTTATTAAAGTCATCCTTGGCAGAATTTTAAATATGACAACCTTAGTTAGCTTGAAGTTGGAATGATTGCCACCAGCTGTGCTATCAGTATGATGGGATAAATGACTCCTCCACTTATATGTGACATTTAAGATATTCGTGATCCTGCATGCATATATAGACCACTAAAAATACACTCAAGGTTGATAATAAAAATAAAAGGTTCTTACAGATAAATGTATGCTTAAGGAAAAAAAAAAAAACAAAACCAAGACCTGTTAAAAATCCCACGACATTTAAAACATGTTTCACTTTCAGAATAATTTTAAGTCTACAGGTTTTTAAAGCCATATCCAGCATCAAGACAGACATCTAACTGAACCCTTTCCTGAGTAAACTGGAAATGGAAAGAGTGAATGGATTCCCAGCCAGAGTCTCCCCTCTCAAAGGCTAACACAAAAAAAGAGTGGTTTCTTTGAGAATGAGTCAGAGGTCCTAGAGCTCTTTCTGGTTCTACCTGAAGCTCTCTCCCAACAGACATCCTGTAATTACCTGGGATAAATAAATCCTCTGCCTTAATAACAGATCTGACATGAATGAAATAGCCCACCAATCCATTCCTTAAGGAAGGACAACTAGGGATGGCTAGTTTATGAGCTATATACAGGTAAAGCTGAAAGCACCTGTCACAGAGGAACCTTACAGTTTATTCAGTTTATAGAGTAAGAAACAGGGGCCCTGTGAGATGAAGTGACTTGACTGAAATGAGTGGCAGGCTGAGAAACACCTCCTATATGACTATTGCTGTCTGACTACAAAAAAAATTTCTTCCAGCATTCTTTGCATGCAACGGAGAAGGCAGTTTTGAGTTGTCTGACTCCTAGGAAAGTCACACAGAAATCTTATTTATGCATATACCCACTTGCAGAAGAAAGCTGTTTCTTGAGGACCTTGTCTTCTTGAACATGCTATGCAGCACTCTGACTTTTACTGGTCTAGGCGCTGCTACCTCCCTGGAACTGCCAGGGACCAAACCTCTCTGTGATCACTTCTAGAACCCCAGATATGGCAGCTCCTTTCCTCTGCCATAATGCCCCTGTGCTAGTCAGGCTGGCAACCTCTAAGAGACTGACATGCTTTTGTTTCTCATTTGCAATCAGAGGAAGGTAGCTTGAATTCAAATGCAAAACAAAGGTGAACATAGCAACCATATTTTTCATTATTTTAACCTTATTTTTCAACCAGGCATTTTCCATCCTTGACCCATTGTATGGACCACTGTTAGAAAGGCTGCTGCACATTCACATGCACACCTAATTTCCTTCCTAACTCATAGAAAGAAACCCACTCCTGCCTCCTTTACAAAGCAAATAATGTTAAGGATTGCAAAGAGGTTTGATAAAGAAATTTACTTTGCTCTCAAAAGCTCTATTTGGTCTCTACTGTGCAAAGACACGCCTCTTACATTTTCAGTAGCAACAGAAGTTCTGTTCAGTCTGCTCTATAAAGTTCCCTGTGAGGATCAACAAAAGCTAGAGGCTGGATGCCTTGGCCAGAGCTGGAGGTGCTTAGGTTTAATGCACTAAAAGCATTCTTACGGGTGCTGCTGTAAAGGCGTGAATTGGAATGATAACTGGGAAGATCAGCTGAGAGGAGAAGCTAATGTAAAAACAATGAGTTTTGTGCTGGCAAATGCATGAAAAGGCCACTAGGCCATCTGAATACTGTTCACTCAGGGGTGACTTAGGCCTGTGAGGGAAGCAGACAACCTAATGGAGGATGTGAAAGAGCTTCCCCCGATCTTTGGGAGCGCAGAATCTAGTAAGACATTTCCAAGCTCTAGCTCCAGCTCAACAGTGCTCAGAGGGCTCTGCAGACAGAGAGAGAGAGACTTAAAGCTGTGGTCTTACACATACTTTCAAAGTCATCACCAGCTGACAAAACATAATCTTTGCTTGTGTATGAGTGGGAAATGGTTCTGCAAGGAGCTTGTCCCCTCTTCCATTCCTCCCTTCCCACACAGATCCTCTCCCCACCTCCAGGCCATCAGCAAGAAGAAAGCAGATGATGTTTCCCATTTCTCATCATGGTTATGTGAGGGGTCCTTACATTTCCAGTGCTGTAACACTGCTTATGGCACATTCTCTCCATTTGTCTCTGATTCATAAGGTCATTACCATTTAGCCCTGGTAATTTTACCTTTTCTGTCCTTGCTTTAAGGATGTGATTTGAAGGCAAGTCAAGAGAAATGTTTCAGGAGAAGGCAATTCAATTGATGTGTTGCTTTGCAGAGTGGCTGGTCACATGGAATGGCTCTTCACCTACAGCAGTGAGGCTGCAGAATAAAGTCATCACCACAGGCAAAGCCCCAGTTGTTTTTGCAATTCTGTGTGTATGTCTGAAAGAAAACAGATGACTGACAATAGCACCTCCAGACAACTAAACAGTCCTCTTTTTCTTGCCTTCCACCCTCTCTCTTTAATACTCTTTATAGGATTGCCAGAAATGGCATTCCATAATAAAAGTCTTTCAGCAGATAAGTAGAACTGAGCAAGGGATAATGTTTGATAAAAGCCACATTGCAAACACTTTATCTTGGTTTATTTCTTTTCCTGTCTTTGGAAAAATGTTAAAAGATTTACTTCCAGGATGTGCCCCCTCGTCCCTCTGACAAAGGCTAGCAAAAATAATAGCACAGAACTGACTGGGCTGACATCTGATCTCCACTGTCTCCGTAACACTCAGTCCCTAGTCGACACAATGCAACTTTTGGAGAGCTGCTCTTCTGCAATGGCTCTTTCATCTGCCTGTGCATGGCCTCATGCTCCATGTTCACAGAGCTCCCTCACTTGACAGATTCTCCTTTCTCCATTCCTACCACCCCCATCAAGAGAAAAATCTCTATTACACCCTCGATTCCATCTGATTATTTAGGCACAGTGAGCCAAAACCAAGGAACCTTCTCCCCTGTAGCCCACATTTTGGCCTGCTGTGCATGAGTGAGAGGGTGAAAGTAAGCTGAAACGAGGTGAGATGAAAGAGAGTGAGATGGTGCAGGTCTTTTTCTGGTCTCAGTAAGAAAGGTCTGACAAAAAATAGCTTAATAAAAGAGTTGCTTTAGAAAAAAGGGAGAAATATAGATAGCAAGTAAATCTCACATCACTTCAGATGCTGAGAACCCCATGGCTGTGCAGCATTGAGTGGCCCCTGGATACTCAGGTTAGCTGTACTGTGGATCACTAACTCCTTGATGCACAATGGTCTCCTGAGCCCAGTCATGGAAGGACCCCTCCAGAAGATTCACGTTGATAAGTACTCTATGCTCTCCTTCTTCCACATTTTCCACCCTGTGCTTTGTAACTTCTGTTTGGCTCACAAGCTTCTGTGGCAAACAGTGTCTTCTTTGCATGCTGATTATGTGCCAAGAATAAAATCACTGCCTTTAAGATACAGTCTATAAGATTTCTACCAGGCATAAGGTGGATTTCACAATTACCCATCACTAATGTGATGCCATTATCTTCGTCCTGAATCTTAACTAGCCACTAGAGCAGGCCCAGTTTTGCAGTGTGCATTTAAAACCTGGCAAAACAGGAGGTGGTGCATGAGTAAGAGCCCTCTGTAAGTGCTCTGTGCCATGTGAGGAACAGCCCATTGCTCTGAAGGTGTTTCATGCGATCTCTGTAGCAAGTTTGGCTGTGATGAGCTGGTACCCTCATTTCATTCCTTATTGCTTTGTTCTCTAGAAATTGCCTTCAGCATACAAACAAACTACTTGGATTTTGCTTTGTAAAAAAACAAAGTAATTGCTTCATGTAGCTTCTTGTGAATATGAGAGCCTTTGGGGTGTTTTTTTAAAAAAACATCATTAGCAGATTTATTTTTATCATAATATTTAGGAGAAAGTTATTGCTTGCCATGGAGGCTTTTACTCTCAAAAGGGTTATTGTTGCACTGGGAATCATATTGACCACAATAAGTTTTAAAAAAATAAGTCACAGACCAAGAATGAGAAAAACACAAAGTAGAAATTTTAACTCTGCTTTCTGCTGCTTGCATAATACATGAATGTTAAACTTTCATAGTTCTTCTGCAATTTTCTCACTCTGGCCTTACACAGTCTAAAAACCTGAGCCATATATGGTTGGATCTGCACATGTCTCACTGAAAGTCACTAAAAAATACTGGATCTTGTTTCTCTGATGAGATGCTGGTTGAAGCATTAGTTTGGAGTTACACTAGACATTCAACAGACAAAATAAAGATTGCCACAAAAATTCTCTTGCTTTTGGAATATGAAATCAAAAGTACTGTAGAAAAATCAGGAATCCAGCTTGGCACAGTCTGAGGAAAGTAATGGTTTAATTGCCATACTAGGTTCTGGTTGTTTTCTGGTACATATTTGCACAGAAAAAGCCTACAAATCCCCATAGGCCTCAACTGATATTTCATGGAAGCAAGCAGAAAACAGATTCAGGCAGGTTGCATAAACTATTCTCTTTCCCCACACAAATATTAGCATGAAAAGAAAGTATTTTTCAGAGAGAATTCATAAATATCTTGAGATAAGTATTGACTGAGTGAGAATCCAGGAAACAATCGAGACCATACAATGTAACAAAGGATGCCGGCCTACAACAGAGCAACAGAAAATGGAAGAGTTCACATTTAGAGAAAAGTGTCATAAAATTTTTGAAATCTAGATTTCTAGACCAGTCAGAGCCAGTGCCAAAGGACAGAGCATTAAACATAACGAGAAGGAATAAAAAATTCAGGGCACCAGAAGGCAAGAAGTGGGTATTATGCAGTAGTATAAATTAAGGAAAGATTTTTGCTATATATTTTGAGATACATGATGCCTCTCTAGACACAGCAAACTCCAAGTGACTGTGAATGCATATAGAAGAGCAAGAAGCTCCCTTTTATGTTATGGCATGTTTGGCTGAAAAGAAATTACTAGAACATATCACAGGTGTATCAGAGCAGCACTTTATGCACAATGGTTTCTCAAGTCCATCACCAGCCAGGAAGGCAAGAAAATTACTATCAGCACTGCCCATCTCAGAACCCTTAGGAGCTCTCTTTGGCCAGTACCTGCATGTGAGAAAAACATGTATCATATGTGATGAGATTAAGGCATCTGCTGCCAACACTCTGATTAGAAGTCAGTATTATCAATGCATCCATCATTGTTTCAGATGTGCCAAAAGATGCAATACTGAAGAGACTAAAATTCAAGGACAGCTAGAGGGTGAGATCTGATGTCATTACACTTCATCTCCCGCCAAGTATGAGGTAAAAGTAAAGTGTCTCTATTCCTTACAGTGAGTCAGAACAAATCTGGTTCAGTAGTGTGCAATATTGAATCAGGACTGAAAATCAAGCAGTCAAAACTATACGTAGAATAAGGAGATGATCATTAGGTTCGCCCTGGCAGCTGATACAGACATCCATTTGTCCCTGCAAGAGCAAGAAAAAGGATGGGTTCACTGGTGTAATAAATTGTAGCAGTATCTCCTAAAACACAAGGGGTATTGTGATCCTCCAAACAGAACCAAATTACTATAAGCAAAGAAATGCTTCAGGAGATGCCTCACCAGAAACATTTACAGCAGAACTGGACATCACAACTGTACATTTACAATTGTGATTAGAATGCCATTAAATTGTGAATTTCCAATTGTGAAATTATAGCAACACTAGCAAGGAAATTCAGGACACTTAAGCCTAAACAGAAAAATACTGGGATGGAAAAGGAGTATCTTGACTTATGTTAACAAATATTCAGAAATTTACCTGTTTGCTATTTTGAAGAGACAAATAAATAATTTTAAGTCCAGCTCTGCCCTATAGCATTCTCCACTTTCCCTCTGCTCCTTTTTCAGCCTCATTTCTTAATAAAGAGAAGACATGAATGAGCTAGGGAGATGCTGAGGTGATGTGTGGAAAGGAGATTGAAGGAGAGCTGAGGGGCAGGCAGACAGGGAGGGAGAGGAGCTGCAGGCATTGCCAAAGGGAGAAGAAATGAGATTCAGAGAAGTCAAGTGTTACCAGTAGTCACTGTGTTTCAGCAGTAGAGACCTAATTATTATAACCTTTGTATCTTCCTCTCACAAAAACAAACAAAAGAAAAAAAAAAAAGGCAAAAGCAGTCAAGACAGATGTGGTGGGAGTAGGTGGTAAAGCACACTGTTTTGATTGAAAACTAGCTCCAAAGAGAGATGAGGGAACACACATTGCCCGCCACTCACTCCTGAGCTCTGTAACCCAGAGAGTGCTTACAGAGGTAACAAGGAAGAAGCCTGAGTATGACAACAACATCTTCATCACAGCTTCATTGCTTTAATTTCTTGCTGGGTTTTCCTTGCACCTTAGGCAAAGCAATTTGTTTAAACTCGCTCCTGCCACATTTTCTGTCTGCTGAGATGAGCGAACCAGATGTGCCGAAGTTGGTTGCATTCACATGCAAACAGAATCGTTAAACTCTTAATTCAAAAGGCATCTTTAAACTTCACCTCCAAGCAGAAATTCCACTACATGAGGCACTCTTTAGTTTGTCATTAGCTAGTAATGGGTACACATTAAGCATGAAATAGAAGTCAGTAAAATCTTTATGACTGTAATATTTAAAGCCAAGGCACTCATCATCACAAATTAGAGAAGAGTGGGAAGAGTAATTTTTTAAGACGTTCTGCTCCCAGACTGGCTTTCAAAGCTAAATTTTCAAGAGGAGAGTAGACAGCAGATAAAATATCAGAAGTCACCATCTCCTGGGGAAATATTGAAATGTACCATGGCCCTTTGGTCACAAACAGTGGGCTTTTGAAAATTCCTGTGTAAGTTTTAAACATTCAGTGGTAGCCAATTCCTCCCAAAATTATCACTGACAAGAGTGGGAGTGTGCCTGGGAGTAAAAGGTACATCAGCATCCTATCTGAATAAACTTCACAAACCTTTCTCCTTCCAAAGTGAATTATTAAATGGTGGTGAGGCCAAGGACACTCACACCTCTGTCACAGTGGATTATCTGGAGGTATCTAAGCACAGTGTTCTCCCTGCTGCAGCACAGATGCTTTGGGGACCCATTTATCAGGAGAGCTGGCAGTTTTCTCTGAACTGTGCCTGCTTATTGAGCAGTCTCAGATCTGATCATCTGCAGAGAGAAAAATCTGTGTTTGGTCTAGTGGTCCATTCAGGCTAATCTTGCATCCTACAGAAGTCAATCGTGGCTATCAATGAGGAGAATACGATGCAAAGCATGAACACAGAGAGGTCCTTTCTCTTTCAACTCCCACCCTTCAGCAGCTCAAGTACCTGGCCAGGGCAAATTATGGAGCAGGTCAGAACACAAGGTACAGAGCTATTCCTCCTGGGAAAACACTGTATGGAGTCCCTTAATGTAGATCCACATGAGTTCCTTTCAAACACGACAAAGGCGTTCCCAGATTGGCTGCAGGATGTATTCTACCTCCATCACGGTTCTCCGGCAGCAGAAGAGAAGCCCTCTGGTTAACTGGATCCCTCCACACGTGCACATGAACCAACATTAAAACACTTGGCAGTGGTTGTTTCCTCCTGCAGTTAACTCAGAGGGAGTGCACTGCCATCCAAACAGCAATACTTGTGCTCCAAGGATCACAGAAGAGCTGAAAGAGACTGCTACGTCCTTAGGTTAGATATCAGGAAAAGGATCTTCATCCAGAGGGTGGTTGAGCACTAGAACAGACTCCCCAGGGAAGTGGTCAGAGCACCAATCCTGACGGAGTTCAAGAAGCGTTTGGACAATGCTCTTGGGCACATGATGTGATTTTTGGGGATGTCCTGTATAGGAGGGATAAGAGTTGGACTTGCTGATCCTTGTGGGTCCCTTCCAACTCAGCTCATTCTGTGGCTCTGTGATTCTGTGAAAAGTAGCCAAGAATTGTCATTTGGGCTTTGGATTGGGAGGGCAAGACAACTTGACCCTGTCCAGAGCACTGATGCAAAATCCCAGTAAAGGCTGCTTGAGACTGCATGCGAAAGCAGGCACCTCAGAGCACAGCCACCTACCAGGCTCCATCCCTGCACTCTAGGCATGCTGGGCAGCAGGAAACTCTTTAGACTACCTGGTATCTTGAACTGCCATGAGCTGGCTGCCTTCTCCTTGTCCTCTAGGCTTTCTGAAAGTATCTCCACAAGTCCTGCTTCCACAGTCCTTGACTTCCCACAGAAAGGAGTCTTCCACCACATCCTGACAAACACCTAATGCCCATCAGTGCCTCATGGGATCTGCTAAAGGCCTTCTTTTATACCTTCATGTCACAGCAGGCAGGAAATATACTCCACTGAATTTGCAGGGCGTATCACAGCTTAAAGTCCTGATACTTCCAGGTATTGAACAGACAATCTAAGAGAGTGTTAGACATGTATTCACCCGGGCAATTTACTGTCCGGAGCAAGAAGTTTTCTGGTGTACTTATGAAGGAAATATATCCAATTTCATGTATTATTTCATAAGTACATTTATTGTCCCCCCAGAGATTCTACAAGGAGACAAAATTTGGGGGTCCACTTTAAGATTCAGTTGTTTATAACATCAGTATAGAAAATAACCATCTTCTGTGATAATGCTAGAAAGTTTTCCTCTAAGTAACTATTTTGAGAGCCATCTGATTACAGGAAAGGCAATTATGATGAAATAGGGGAGAAGAAAGGCAGATGCATTGGGATATAATGCCAAGATTTTGGCTGGTTCTTTCCCATTTGTATGGGAAGTTGTCCTTTAGTTCAAAACCTCAAGAAGCCACTTATCAAAGATTCCTGTTAAAGTGGGCCAGGTAAAAATGAAGCGCAACCTGTTCCATATATATCAGAACTTGCAAGAAAGGTCTGTGGCTCTTTAAAGGGCTGTTAAGGGACAGCACAGTGTTATCCTATGCAGAACTCAGACAGTGTACGCTCTGCTGTGGGGCTGAGGTCAAAAGAGACAAGGACTTCTTACCAGTGTTTTTGCCTTCCTCTTAATGCGATTTGTAGAATCACAAAGATTTTAATGGCAGATAAGCATATTTGTATAAAATGCTTTTGTTTACTAAAATCCACAAAACTTCACAAAGGTAGAAATGAAATCAAAATAAAATAACTCAGTTCACTTTTTTCCCACTGAAATGAGTTTTGCCCTCGATAGCATGGACATTGTCTTAGGGGATGTGTAGGTTGACATCTGTTTTAATGCTGTACGAAAAAAGGTGGTCTGTAAGGTTGTTTGATTATATGAGATGGATTTTTTTCTCAGTTTCCAGCCCACAATTGTGGTGGGAATATCAGAAAGGGAGAAATATATTAGCCTATCTGAAATACTACAGATTTTTAACACATTGGGGTTATTTACATGAACATAAATAACCAATATGAACTGCTGTGCTCTTGATGGGATTTCCAGAAGCATTCAATCCATAAAAAACCCCCTGTATCTCTCTGTTCCCAAATTCCTCTGTTGTTTTTTTTTTAACACCAATAATATAAATAAGCAAAAATGCTTCTTCATTACTTCAGAACACTTACAAATTAAGACATGTTCCATGTAAGAAACATTCAGGCAGAAATAGCATGGTTTTTAGTATTACAACCTCTCAAAAGGAGACACGCAGGGTTGGCTCCTTGACAAAGACCCATGGTTGCCATGGATACATAAATAATAAACATAACAATAAGAAAAAAGTGCTCTGGCAGTGATGGAGAATAAAGCAGCACAAAAAAAAAAGGACATAGTATAACACCTAAACTCCAAGAGTTTTGGTTTTTATCTTTACTGCCCATGTGCTCTCTTTTCATATAAAAATATATATAGATTTTTATACCTATATGTAAGCCTCAAACAAGGTCAAGCAGACTTTCTTCACATTTCAGTGCAGCTTTTCTGTGACAGATTTGTCACAAAAAGTTTATTGCAGCTTTTCAAAGGAATTTTGACTTCTCAAAGACCAGGAAAAAACTTTCAGGATAAACAAAACTGAGTATTCTAACAAACAGTCTGAAAGACTGAGATCTTAACAAAACATCTAAACGGATTCAGTCCCTTTATGAACACTAAAAAGCTTCTTTTTTCATCCTGTTTCCTGAAGAACCAGCAGTAGCTCCTGCTAAAGTCAGCATGCTAGGCTTCTTGCATTTATCTTGTGGAATTTGGCCATTCCTGTGCTCTCCATACATCAACAAGAAGGATTATTCATTAAAATTACAAATTACTTTTCAAAAAACCTATCAAATATTTTACTTTTTCCCAGTTATTAAACAGCAATGAGCTATTTTAACTTGCTTCCCCCTTGAAAAGCATCCACTATAAGAAGTCCCATTCCTGTAAGTTAACTACCAGCAAAAGTGTCGAGTCAGTCTTTAAAAGAAGAAAACTCTGGTAGTTCTTCAGTCTCCAGTCACCTTACCAAAGGCTAGGGCATTTGGAGAGACTTGGTCAGCTTTCACTGGCTGCTCCTACAGGGATTTTAGCTTCTTGTGGCCTTATACGATATAGATCCTCAGCACGTAGCACATCTGAACTTTTCTAAATCCAAATATCACTGACTAACTTGAGTCTCTGGTTCAGAGCTTCTGTGATGCTTTGTTGGCTTTGGGTGGTTCCAAACCCAGATAAACCTAGTATGACATCAACCAACAAAGATGAATGCAGTCACATACATTTCATCAGATTGCTTGATGTGAAAGGTTTTAGCCCAGATTTTTTCAGTTATCAAACAGAGGTTAAAGAAGCAGCTCCAGATGCATAATGCTGGACTGTATTTGGGCCTCGTTCTCTTCTCCCACAGCATTCAGGTTTTTTGGGATGCAATGCTGGAGATCAGTTTTGTTCTTTCTTCCCACAGCTACACATCAGGAGCAATGTGCTGGTGCTAATTGGCTGTCCGTGCTCTGGAGTGTCTCACGGTAATGTTCCAGAGACAAACTGGCAAATATGGATGGGCAGCAACAAAGCACTCCCTATTCCCAGGGAGGAGATGGATTCACCATCCCTGGAAGCGTTCAAGGAATGACTAGACATGGCACTTGTTCACATGAAGGTGTTCAGTCAAAGGCTGGACTTGAGGATCTTGGGAGACTTTTCAAACCTGAATGATTGTGTGATTCTGTGATATCCAGCCCTCCTTCTCTCAGAATGGTAGAGAGAGCCTATGATTCCTCAGCAGAGGCTTCAGGGACGGGAGGAGACAGGCCTTGCTTTTGCCAAGTGTACCTGTCCCAGGGGGAGCATGGTGTTAACTGGCAGCAGCCATCGTGTTTGTGTTGCAGCTGGCCAAGGATCTGCACTGTCACACAGGGCACTGCTGAAATGCTTGATAAGATAAAAGCCCTGTGTCTCCAAACAACTGCACAAAACAGTATGAGAGAGGAACTAACGCCTGAACAAACTTTAAAATAAACTGTTACTTTCAGGTAGGCCTCTAAAGCAGAAATTAAGAACTGCAGTGTGAATGTCATCAGATGGACACTATGTACAAGTCAACCCAGCAGACAAGGTGTCTAAACAATTTAATGTGGTTTAATCTATTTTAGTTTAGTGTAGCAAATCAATAATCATCTATGAAGAGCTCTACTTAAAAGGGAAGGACTTGAGCTGTGACAGCTGGTCAAGGAAGGGCCTGTAATGGCAGATACTCGATTATTCCAAAAAGAAAAGGTTGACAATTTTTTATGCGGTTCAGTATTATATGCAAGTTTATCTTCAGTGGAATGGCAACATTAATTCGAACAAAAGGTCATGAGGCCAAAAGAGGAAAGAGCTCCAGTTTTTGTTTTGGTAAATGAGATGGCGTCAAGGAAAATGTAGAGAAGGAAGATGGCCCCCATAAAACTTCTCTTTGTCAAAATAGAGGCTACATGGAGGACACCCTTCTCATGCAAAACAACAAGCATAAGACAAGTTCAAGGCCAGTTTGAAGTGGGACTTCACGTCTACATATTCTTTGTGACGATACCTACAATTGGAAACTTTGAAGAAATTATAAGATTTGGCATAAGCAAAATAAAAGCCGGAGCATAAGTAACCAGCATGAAGTTTCCACAGTCCCACTGAATGAAATGAATTTGGTGTGTTTCTATTTCAATGAACCACTAAGCAGAAGCCATTTTAGTCATAAGATAGAAGAGTTTGCAGCTTGAACATTAGTCCCAAAATTACATCTGCAATGGTAATTGTCTTAAGATGCTTCCCTTTCATAATAAATGACTGTTCTCCTCTTTCACAAAAGAGGAGCAATGGGATTTTATTAATTTATTAGGGTTTTTTTTCTATTCAAAAGATGAAGGAGAGCATTTGTGTAAGAGGAAAGCTGGATTTGCAGAGAAAGCTATTTTTATGTCTCCCAGCAGAAGATTTTAACAGTCAGTCTAGCTCTCACGAAATGTCCTCACTTTCCCTTCTGACCCATCCTCTCTGCCATTTGCGTGTCTAGCTTCACTTACTGTGAGAAACACCCTTGGAAAACAGCTGTCAGAGTGTGCTGGCTGATGAGGAGGATGTTTACCCTGACAGAGCTAGGGTTTGTGCTGAAGGTCCTTCTAAAATATGTCTCATTTCTTCCACCATTTCCAGGACTGATGCAAGAATTGTCAGGTGGGTTGTTCTCCCATGTTACACAAACAGTCCACTTAGGATATCACAGAGCACTCCAGCTCCATCCTCTGTTCATTTCATCACAGAGCTCTGAAAATCAGGGTTGTGACCCGGAGCTGGAACTGGCTGAATTGAGTGCCAGCACAGAGAGCAGGATTGTGTGTTCTGAGATTGCTTTTTCAAAACAGTCAGGTAGCAATGGCATTACAAAACCAGAGACATCTAATGAAACAGAATCTCTAGTACAGCTAGTGGGACCACATACCACCACAAATCCCGTTGTGAAAAGAATTTAACAATCTTGCAAGAGGGAAGAACAAAACAGCTCATACTCAGACTTTTCTCCTTTCTGTTTTTCTTTTGAAAAAACAAGCAGATAATGTCCTGGAGAGATAATGACAATTCAGACTATGAGGTGCTCTCTACTCAGATTAATGCGCATCTTTGGTTTTCTGCAGACCCAGGACCAAGACACATGTTTAAAGAAATAGGGAGTGCCACAAAAACAAAATATAAGGAATACTGTATTTACTGTGTATGGTTATTGAGATAAAACCCCCATTATTTGGAATGTCAGAAAAAAAGAATAAGAAACAATTATCTCCAGTGTTTTAATAGCACTTAAGTAAACTTAAATGGAAGAAGGTATAACCCAACACATAAGCATTGCTGCAATGAAGCAGGAAGTGTCTTCTAGAAAGGATGCATTTGCTTACAGCATCTCTGAAAGATCTCAGGGCTAATTCATCAGAATTTATATGCAAATGCATATAGCATGCTAATATATAGCAGCGGTTAGAGCCAGAACATTAGCAAAGAAACAACTCTGGATGACAGCTGTGCTCCTTTTTTTGAGTGGTTCTCTTTTATGAAATTTACCTTTAAAATTCTATGACTTTAATAGAAAGGGATTATCTTCTCATCCTTTTAAAAAATTCAGTTGTGCCTTCTCAACCCAAGAATCAGCCTTGGCACAGGCTGTCTCCTACTACAGTGAGACAGTGCCTTTCATTACTGCAAACAGATAATATTCCTTCTAAATCCTACCTGAAACCAAACAAACAAGTGGAAGACAAGTAAATACCTTTTGTAGCAGGCTTGCCACACAAACCCCAGATACAACTGTATACACCCTTGAGCCTCCTGCACTGTACTTACACATGTGCATAAATATGCAGCGCTGACTCCACAGTGTGAGTGCATTTTGTTCTCTACACACAGAAGTCAAAAAAGAAAGTTACACATGGGGAGAGAAGGAGTGGGGGAGGCCTTTATTTACATTGAATGCATTACAAGTACCTCCAGCACCCACAAAACAGAGCCTAAGAGAGCCAAATTACACAGCCTGGGTGCTAAGAAGCATGAAACAGAGGAAACTTGGTCTTAGTCAGACAGTTTTGAGAAGTCTCACATGTTGCATCGGTCCCCTGCATTATGTAAATTGTTTGAACTGCCAGTGGCACTGCATTTCTCCTGCTTCCTCTTCGCAGAAGCTCAGCCTGAACTGTGAATTCTATAGGAATGAGACAAGAGCGACTGTGCAGCACCAGTTTTAAGTCCTGTTTCTCAAGAGCTTGAGCTTCTGAGGTTCCATCAGCAGGTAAAGCCTCTCCCTTCCACTTCTGGGCAGTGTTGCAGGCTCCTCCTCAACACTTGATACCATTCAGATACCATTCAGACACGCATGTTTGGGTGGATGGGGTCATGGGTGCTGGGGAGGGTGGGGAAGATATGGAGGGTGGCCTGTTACAACATTCGCCAAAGCCTGTGTGCGAGGAACAGGTAACCCCACAGAACTAGAGCACAGGCATTTCCATTAGACCATACATGCCTGTTGAAATGCTTTTCTCCATCATTCTGATGATGACTCATATACAGCTTCAATTGGTCTGCATCTTATGTAAGATATTCTGAGACTCTATGGCATCATTTCCAGGGAGTGAACCAAAAAAAATCACATAAAATATAAGAAAGAAAACTGTCAGCTTTAGGCTGATGGCAAGAACTTTAGGTAACAGCCTCTCGGACAAGTTCTGTGGCTTTACCATCTATTTGTATTGCACCTGGTCCAGTAAGGCATTGGGTCTACTACAGAGACACTAATGCAATATTCATTTATGAAACTGCAGGCCTGTCTTCCAGCCCAAGGAAGAAGTCCCTGAGAATGGGTTTATGTTAGCACCTGGGAGAGCTCAATGCACACCCAGCCCTGAAAAAAGTACCTACAAGATACTTACTGCCAGGCAGGTGGGAAAAAACAAATTGATTGAGATAGCGGGAGCTGTTTCCAGGAATTATACAGATTTACAACATGAAAAATCTCAGTCTTAAGTTATGGCACACAAAACTTGGCTGATGAATTCTGTGAATGGATAGGAGGTGCACAGCTGAATTGTTAGCTGCATATAATTCCAAAAGACCTTCACATACCTCATGGTACTAATTTCTAAGTGATTAACCATGACCTTACAACTAAGTCATGAGACTGAAGCAGAAGACTTAATCTGATTTGAGAAGTCATCCTGTTAATCTACGACAATATGCCGTGTTTCTATTAAGGGATTAATGTCAGGATTTTCTGTTACAGTCATTATAGAAATTGATAGTTGTTTGAGGGAAAAGCTACTGTGGGACTGAAATAGTTGACATTTCATGAGTTTTGTACATGAGCTAGTAATTGTCATATGTTTCTGACAGAATATTTAATGTGTGGCTAAGAGCCATGAAACAGATTTCTCACTAGCACTCACACATTTTTGTTTTGACTGTGGAAGCAATGCAAGGAGATTCATATGCCCTAAATGAGCTACCTAGAAGTCTGAAGTATGAGAGTGAATTAATCAAGACTTTCTTCATACACAAAGGGAAAAGATAGGACCATCATATACATTTGCCTCATCAAACAATTGTTCAAGACAGGTTTGGACATGCTTCTTAACATCCAAAAGAAAAGCCAGCTCAGATACAAATGTTGAACTCTGATTCTTTAAATGAAATAGGAAGGCTTCTAATTTGCTGCATAATTTAGAAGAATCCACATAATTGGACATACACGCACATATACCTACCTAAAGATAGACAAACATATTAAAATTAAAGAGAGTTTTCTAAATCAAGCATCACAAACTGGAAAACATCTGAAGATGTAAGACTTGTTTCTAACTCCCATCATACCATAAGGATCAAAAAACTACCACACATCTTCCACATTTCCTGGTGCCACTGCAAACACTTGCTTAGCTGGACATTCCTCCTTAGGAATGGACAGTCCAACTTCACTTTGCAAATCTGGCTGAAAGATTTCTGTGTTGCTGGTCACCCATGTCTGCCCAGCAATTTTCTTCAATGTAGTAAGACACAAACAGACCAGTGTCCTGAAGACAATTAACTGACATAGTAGATTCCTAACTGATTTCCTGGCTTCAAAAAGAGAACCTTACCCAGTGACTTCTCTGGAGTTCAGTTCTAGCTGGGTGCAAGTGAGAGCAGGATGAGACTTTTTCCTTTAACTCGACTGCAAGCCCCTTTCAGGCATGGGGCAGAAATAATGAAATCCAGTTATTATTATTATTGTTGTTGCTATTGTTATTATTATTATTATTATTATTAACATTAACATTAATATTAATATCTTAAACCTTTCTCTGAGTTGAAAGGTCACAATACAGGTTTTCCCTTGGTTACCACCTAGAAATATTACAACATTTAGCAGGGATTAATAAGAAGAAATGACAGGACTCAAACTGCTCTTGATCACCCACTAATAATTTGTCTATATGTTTAAGAAGGACATTAGAAATGCCAGATTCTTAAATCACAAGCAGGTAGGAAAAAAATAAATCAAACCTGTTAGCTCTTCCTTAGGAGTAAATTTTGGTGAAAAGAAGGAGCTTGGAAGAAGTCAAATGCAATGGCATCATCACAATGCTGTGTTCACATATGAACTGCTTGTGTTTACTGTTATAAAAAACCAAAAATTCAAACAAGACCAATGGTATATCGCAGAAAATTGAAAGCTTGCTCTTAAAAGGGCTGACCTTATCAAAGAACTGTACTCCATCCTTTTCTTTTCAAGGAAATTTCATCAGAAAATTTTGGTAAAGTTTTTATTCTGATGAAATGGCCTTTTGTGGAAGAAAATTATTCAGGTAGGACATTTGCAAATGACTGCATAAACAACCCATTCATGGAAGCCTGCTGCATCATCGACTGCTTGAAAGATCAATTCATTTTTTAGGTAATCAGTGTACCAGCAGATAATGCTCCTTCTGGAGCAATATTTTTTCAGACTGAGATTGCTTTACTAAAAAAAACAATGGAGCTATACTGGATTTACATAAGCAAATTACAAATTTGCAGCTATAGCAGTTACAATAAGGGAGCTGTATTTTGAAGACATACTGCAGATATCCATGAGGACATACATTGTTGAATTTGAAAGATCAAACTTAGAGCACTTATACTGCTTATAGCTGTAACCTTAGCTTGCCAGTGATTCCCTTACCTGCCTACCCACCATGGAATTGCATTTCATATTTATGATACTGAACACAATTGCAGGGACTCATTATTTAATTGATGTTCTGACAACATGGGCTTTTGCTGTGCTCTGTTGGTGACTGCCCATTTACAATTTATGCCACATGTCAAACACTTGCCCTCTGCAAAAGCAGAAAGACCCCCTGAGAAACACAGCCTCTTACCCAGTCAGCTTAGGGAAGCAAGAATAAAGGGACAAAGCATTCCCATAGGCCAGGGACACAGGCTACAGGGCAAAAGTGTGACAAGGTTCCTAGTCAAGGGGAGAGAGTTATACATGAGAAGACAAAAATATTTCATACTTCTGCCCTGATTGTTTACCACCCTCTTAACTGGGAATGAATCTTGCATGTCATGCAGAAAAGACACTTCAAGGAATTTTGCATGCAAGTCTTTCAATACTGAACCAAGAAATGTTAAGCATATTTTTCTTTATTTCTTTCCTGTCCACTAACTCTTTTCTCACAGATGGGCCAGGAAAATGGCTGGAACAGAATATAGTCTATGGAATGCAATACATTTCTCAAAATGGTGAGCAAACCCCTTCAGAGTCTCATAGTGTGTGGAATGAGTTTTTAGACGGGCTGTCCTGGTCATCGAATTGTTTTAATTCTATAAATCCCAAGAAGNTTCTCTCTCTCTCTCTCTCTCTCAAACACCCTTGATGGTCTATGGTCATTTCTTTCCCCACTGTGCTGCCTCAGAAATCTGTGGAGATGTGCTTCAGGAGAAGTGGACTCTCCAGCTTCATACAGCCATTAATCCCAACCAGAACACCTCAGTTAATGAGAGACACTGGCTCCTTGCCTACAAACAGATGCCTTTTCATCTTGCAGAGTCAGAGAAGGGAGGCAAATTTACAGTGATTCTTTGAAAAGAGCATTATAAACACTGGATTTTCACTCTTCCAGTCACATTAATATGCCTCTGCCTATAGAAATGGAGCAACCATCCATCTCTCAGTAAAGCAACACATTTCAGGAACACAATGAACACATTTTTAGTATCTACGCAACTGGCCACAGTGGTGTCTTTTAAAATAACAAATTCTTCTATCCCTAACTGAAGCTTGCAGAATTAACATGGAAAATTTCAGTCATGTTTCTCCCATTTGTTGGCCAGTTATGAAACTACTCACTTTTGTTTGTTTGCTTTTGCAGCTGACATGACTGAGCCATTCTCTGTTCAGCTTGGGGGTTTTTAGAACCTTTTTACGCAGAGCTTTTTTTCCCCAATGGCGTTTGAAAAACTTATCTTGGAAAACTCAAGTAAGATAAAACCTACCCTATCCCTGAACCAAAGAAATAGATATTTCTCTATATGCAGATTAATTAGTATCGGTTATGCAGACTGTTCTCATGAGAGGATTTCTTTGGTGAAAGGACATGTCTATAATTCCTTTGAAGCAAATCACTTTTCAGCTGTAGAATGCAGGGTAGTAGAGGCTTACTACTGTACTGGGTTCTGGCTGAGAGGAAGTTATGAAGCTTTCTTCCTAACAGCTAATATAATGCTGTGCTTTGTGTTTGTGACTAAGATAATGTCGATGACATACAGCTGTTTTAGTAATTTCTGAACAGTTCCTGAACAGCACAAATCCTTCTCTGCTTCTCACTTGCCCTTGCAGAGAGCAGGCAGTGGGTGGGTGAGGAGTTGGGAGGGGACACAGCTGGGAGTGCAGCGGATACCCAAAACTATATGACCTTGTGCTTAGCAATAAAAGCCGGGGGAAAGGAGGAGGAAGGAGGCATGTTTGTGATGGTAATATCTGCCTTCCCAAGGTGCTGTCACATGTGCTGAGGCCCCACCTTCCTGGAAAAGGCTGGACATTTTCAGATAATGCAATAATTTTGTAGTTGCAATGCGGAGAATGACAAGAGCTAGACTTTCATTGTGTGTGTAAACTGTCTTTGGTAGTAGGGGGTCTGCAGCAGTGGCTGCTGTGAGAAGAGGCCAAAGGTTAACTTGTGCTGGACACAGCTGATTCTAGGCAGTTCCAGCTGGTTCCAACGGACCCAGCACAGAACACAGCTGAGCCCCTCAGACACGCTCGTGTCACCTCTGAGCAAAGATATTTAAGAAAGGTCACAATGGACAGTGAGGTAAAAAAAATGCAAGAAATGACCCTGCAAACACCAAGGTCAGAAAAAGAGAAGGGGGAGGAAGTTTTCCAAGCTTCAGAGCAGTGATTCCCCCTGTGGCCCATGGACAGGATCTCACTGGAGAACAAAGCCACATTGCAGTAAATGGAGGATCTCATGCCAGAGGAAGCAGATATTTTCTGTTAGGAACTGTAGCCAGTGGAGAGCTCCTCTACCCAAAAGTTATGCAGACCCTAGCTGGGCTATATCATACTTGAAAAAGCCTCTTTCTCCACCAGCTATAGAAGGACTCTAAACAATGACTGTAACTACAACGAAATACTGTATTTACAGGACACGTTGGATTGCTTGTGTCCTTTACATTTGAACCCTGTCTTGTTCTGGAGTAACTGTGCCTTGCAGACAGGAGAACATGATGAACTCAGTCATGGCCCTTCTCTTTCTGTTGCCCTGGTGCATGACTTCTGCTTCCATCCAAGACTCAGGAACCACAGAGTCATCAGACCAGTTTGCTATTATTAGGGGTAGCTTCTGCAAGTGTAGTTGAAAAATACAGGACTCCTGCAGTTAGAAAGCATGAGCACCGCTGAAGGTGTGTCTCTCTGAATGGGCACAAGAATTAAGGTATATGTTCCTTTCATACTGCTGCATTGCAATATAACTATTAAATGCACCATTCACCAGGATTGTAAGGTGTCCTCTTTCCTAGCAGAGTACACCTGTGAGTCTACACTACTCTCAAACACTTCATTGTTATTTTAGGGGAATTCAATCTTGTCCTGTCAGCAAAGCAGGTGGAGTGAGGAGATGAATGTTCCTACCATCATTTCTGTGAATGCATTCCCTTGTCTCAGCAGAGCTAAACCAGTAGCCCTCCCAGTTACAGCAGAGAAATAAGTGCAGATGTTTCATACTATTTTCCTGGGCCAAGAATCCCTTCAAATTATCACTGCACTGAAGACCTTTGGGAAATAAATATCAGAAGGGGATTTTTTGAAACACAAGTTCAAAGTGACCTGAAATACTGTAATATGGAGCTCATTGTTCCCGCCCTGTTCTTCAGCTGTTTTTCAGGTGACCTGGAACTTTTGAATTCTGAGCCTGGCCCCAGACTGAGGAGCAAGGATTTCACATGGAAATCCTTTTGTGGTAATAATTTCCTGAAGCTTTTCTGTGCAGTGATATATTTCCTACTATAGGTTTCCTCACTGAAAGAAGATGGGCGGTAAGCATTGAAAATTGGGTTATAATGCCTCATCCATACTTTGTTCTTTTCAGATGGAGTGGTTTTTTAGGTTGGTGTGGGTTTTTTTGGTTTGTTTTGCAGGGGTTTTTTTGTGTATATTTTAGTAGCATTATATCATTCCACAGAAGAAAAAAAAAATTCACTATTTCCTGCTTGCTTTATTGTAGCCTATCAGCTCCTGGAGAAAAAGGATCTTGTTTCTTGGTCTTTCCAAAAGCTGTGAACTCTCCTGCTGACCTTCTCTTGGCAGTTCCAGACTCCTGAATCTGCTACCTTTCTCTATGGATGAAATCCAAGAAGCTGTTTTCTGGCCAACTCATCCCTTCACAGCCCTGTAAAAGCAGAATGACACAGGTGTTTTTTGCCACATACCCATTATTTAGAGACTTTCAGACGCTAATGACACTGAATAGACAAAGAGATCTCTCCTCATATGCCTCTGGAACAAATTTTACTTGTACAGCATTGAAGTGAAGATGCAGAGAATTTGCTGGATGAAAACAGTGTCCTTTCAGAATGCTTTGTGAACATCAGTGCAGGAGAGAAAGATTATGCATTGAATGAAGATGGTAAACTAATTTTTCTTTCAAGGAAGAATAAAGGACATACTAAATTAAAAGCAGTATTTCTTAAATGGCAAATCACAGCAAATATAGATCACAATAACTGAAAATTCACACTTCACCTGCTTAGAAGCAACTATTAGGGCAAAAAATGGTAAATTACTCTATAGAAAATGTAGAAAAAAGTACCTAGTGCAGAGAAGAACCATTAATTTCTTTGAATGATTGTTAACAGTTAATGCTCCCCCTTCTTGAATCTACAGAGATTCCAACAGCTTTGCTTGCTTGCTTTCAGCAGGGGAGGCTGAGATTGTTTGTGCATTAATGTTTAATAGTGATTGCATTGCAGCTGAAAACAGAGGAGAGTACAAATAGAATGAGTGAGGTGTCCTGTCCTGCCGCAGGATTCCTGAATGTCCTTGTGCAACTCATGTCAGACAAGATGAAAGATCAGGACAGTTCTAAGAGATACAGAGATAAATCTGAGCATCAGCAAGCTGAGGCCTCTTCTGTAGACAAAGGTGAGAGGCCAGCACACCTCAGCTGAGATTCATTGCTCCATCATACACCAGACTGTTCTCAGGTTCCCAGTGCCATCAACTCTCCCTCAGGATCTCACCGTTCTTCTCCCCAGAAGCACTTGCTTTTTAATTGAGTTGAGAAAATCATAGCTTAACCTGATTGGATATCCCACTCTTCCTGCTGTGTCTCTTGGGAAGTATCTTAAGGAAGGTGACCTGGAGGCCAGCACAAGCCACAGTAATGAGCTTCACATGATCGTGGGTGAAGCTTCAGTCAGAGCACGTAGCTAAGGTCTTACAGCCCTACTCTTTTGGTACAGGTTATAATATTGGTCTTGTGTGTAAGTGCTGGCTGTGCATTCTGTAATAATCTATATGCATTTACAACACTGCAGTTGCAGCATCTTAGCAACATGGCAGGAAGTGTCAGAGGGAGCTGCACCATTGTGGGGGCCAATGTGAATAAACATCTCTACCTGGCTCACCTCTCAGTCAGCATCTCACTGCCAACAAACACCGTCTGTGAGTCGTAAGAATGGAAGGAGGAGGGTACAACATCACTGAAGGCTGTAAAGCTTCTCAACCCTTCTTCTGTCACAGGCTCACTGGAGAAACAGGAAATCAGCAGGCCGTCAGGGCTAGTCCTAAAAACAAGAAGTCTGCCCTGCCTGTGCTGCATAATCATTGAAAATCCAGAACTGGGTAGAAACAGAGGCCCAGAAATACAGAATTCTCCTGAGGATCACTTACCCAAAGGTGCACTGGAGAAGGAGGAAAGCATCCCAAAATCAGAGGGGTTGTTAAGAAAATTAGTTTCTTTCATAGACTGAAATCAAGTTAAAGAAAAAGAAACTTAATGGTCATTTTTGCTGAGTGGAAAATATTCAGTAATGATGTCCCTCAGGTTTTATTTAGCATCCTCATCTGAAAACTTGTGAAGGATCTGAAACCTCCAATCCTGCTGCTGATAGTCTGATTGCCTTTCAGTCAAATGCCACAGTTAATGATGAGGCAGTCCAGAATGACCTTTCAAAACTGATTTAGTGGGCAAAAGAATGGCTGATGACCTCAAGCATAAACACAAACCAGTGTGTCTACAGATAAATAATTCTAAGCCATGCTACTGTGGCACTGAGAGCAGAACTGGCAATTTAGCTCAGGACAGAGCTCTCCGACTCACTGCAGACAGGCCTCTGCAAATATTGCTTCAGCACGAAGTAGCACTAGTTAAAAAAACCCAGAAGAATGCTAAGCACAACCAGGGAAGGATGGAGAAGAAGATGGGGGGAATCATTCTTTTGTACATATAACCATGGTACCTCTATTTCATAACCGTGTGCAATTCTGTTCTGTACCGCTCTAAATGGGTCTCAGCAAGGATTGGACAGGTAAAGGCAATCAGGTAAGAGACTTCCAGAGAAAGACTGTTCTGCAGTCCTAGAGCAAAGGGAGACTCCATAAAATTAGTATGAAATTGGTTTAAAGAAATGAAAGAATCCAGTGGGGAATAAATTTGTGGAATCTGATGTCTTAGGAGGATAGAGAAACAGACCACGTCAAAAGTCATGGACTATAAGCACAAGACTTTAACATAAGTTAAAGTTAAGCCTTTTAACTTCTCAGTTCCAGTGACAAGCTGAATAGGAGAGCTGTAGAAAACAACCAGGTTTCCATGATTTCCCTCAAGGTTCACCTCTGCCAACTCTCACAGCTGCCCTCTTAGACACTGTCCAACAGGAGGGAGCAAGCAGGGAACAACACAGACATGAGAGGGAAGAGGCTCTCTAGGGTAGATAATGGATTTTCTAGATATAGATAGATGATTCCTCTACTTGGATGATTGATGATGGATGAAGATGGATGATTCCTATTTATGCCAGTTCTCTTGAAAGCCTAGGAATGTGCAGGTGGCCTGACCCATCATAGAGCTAGGCAGAGAAGGTTGACCTGGTTGAGAGGTAGAAACTAGCTGCAAACAACAATGACTGGATGAACCTCACTGGTGGTGGCTACATAAAAAAAAGAATTAAGTACAGAAAAAAAATTTAGCAAAAAAGAACTACTGGAAGACCACAGGCAGATGTAAGCTCAGAGAACAGTCTACTTTAGAGAACAAACTGCCAGAGCAACAGTGGAAAAAGCCTTCTTAATTTTTAAAATTTTTTTTTGCATCATTTGTCTCAGAAATTGAGATCTTCTGTCTTAGGAAGCATTTTGGCCCAGGAAAATCCATTTAGATACTTACCAACAAGATTTGAATAAGGAAAGGGAGGACAATAAGTTTGCCAAAACAGTACCAATCCAAAGAGAACAAGCAGTGTTTTCCTTGTACTCCAGGAAGCTGCCGTTGCTCAGCTTCAACAGCACGGAAATACAGATACTGAAGACACCACTTCCATTTTGCTAAGGACTGCCAGTACTGGAGGGGGGAAGAGAAGGCAGACCTTGCAGCTGCTACCTGCAGGAAACCCCTCAGTGGGGAGAATACACTCGGTCCAGCTGGTGTGAATGGGTGTCTGCAGGCTTTGAAACACACAGTGTGTAGGGGTAGGTGGCAACAGGTAATAGCTTGGACATGCTCTGCTTTCTAAGCTCAGACCCTGCACTCAGATATACAACAGATCCGTGCTTGCCGAAATGCTGGGAAAAAAAGTGGGATGATCATTTAAAGAGATCTGGATCTCAAAGCATAGCCCTGTTCTCTCTTATAAGCCTCTGCTTATAACTTCAAAAAAGTGTCAACACCGGCTACAAGTAGAGTGCTGGGTAAAGAATGGCCCTTCATTCCAGAAGTTCTTCATACCCTTTCTGGTATTCACCTTTGAGGCAGAAAATTGCTAAGGGATTCCTTCTCCTTAACTGCCACTTCCACTTACTTGTCAAATTAGACCCAAATTCCATCATTTGGTGTCTATTGCTTTTTATCTGTCTGTGCATAGTTGTATCCCTAGAAGTTGTTAGGAGCTTCTCTTTCTGTATAGTTAATTCAAACCACTGTACATGTATTCCCTCCCCTGTTCAGCTCTGTCAGCCAGATCCATCTAAGTTCCTATTCTACACATTACCTGGGTGCTCCATTCCAGGTGGGACCACAGTGAAAGTGAAATCCAGTGCAAACTGGGTGAAACTCCTCGGGAAAGTGATAGGTGTTATCAGCCACTGATTGGTTGCTCACCCAAATACAAGAGTCTGGCAATTCTCTACAGAGTCTAGTTTGTATCTAGACAGCCCCTAGGATACATGCTGGCTTACTGTTGCATAATGTGGGCTATTCATGGATTATAGCTGGCAGCAGTCCTTCACAGTGGCTTGAAAGCAATGACCAGTACAGAGTAATCGTACACCCAGTTTGATCCAATGTGTGGACCCAACCTACTGACTGCAAAATACTTTACTTGATGAGGAGCCGTGCAGCCACTGAGCACACCCAAAGAATATGTTTCATCTGTAAGATGTGTGGAATTTCAAGCAGGCAAGCTGACTGCTTGAATGCCAGAATAATAAAGATGGTTTCAGGCCATTTCAGTCTGATCTAAATAGCTGCCTTTTATGAGAGTTCTTTTAAGTCCAGAAATCAGACTTTTCCTTTCTTCTCCTTCATCTTTGAATACAGCCATCCTTTCAAAAGGCATAATGAGGAAAGTATCTTGTTGATACTTTGCAGTTCTGGAAGAGAGAAAAAAATGCTGTCGTTGTCATCATCATCATAAATAATTTTTTTTTTAATTTAAAGAAACTCTTATTTTTATTAAAATGAACTTTTCTCTTTACAGAAAACAGAAGCAGAACAGGAAAATGGGCAAATGTTACAACCTGAAGCTGTCACAGCATCTCTCCTGAGAATTTTCAGTCTGCCAGACTTGTCACAATCCATCACATTGATTGCTGTGTCACCTTGCATCTTGAATGAGCTGTTCTTGGCAAGAAAAAGCAAAACTTTCTTCTCAGGCTTTGCCAAACCCTGTCCCTGCAACAGTGGCAGAGAGATGATGCCATTTATCAGGGCCTTCAGCAAATTATAAATGTCTTTACCTTTCTTTTACACTGGAGACTCAGAAAACAGTGAGTGTTTAGTTAAGCAGCAAAGACGTACAGCTGAGGCTTTGTTGTCCCTGCCATATCAAACATTAATTTCTGATGGCCAGTTTGTAAAGTGGCACATACTCCTTCTTTCCACAGTGCTCTTTCTCCTTTCTCTGGGAATTCCTTCTTTCCACAGTGCTCTTTCTCCTTTCTCTGGGAGGAAAAGATTGGCACACGGGGCTGAAGAACCACAAAGGAAGTGGGATGGTGGGCTAGATAAGTTTGCCCTGCATGAGACAGAACTGGAAGCTAACATGCGGAGCGGGCAGGCAATGTGTAAGACATGCCATGGTCACGATGAGGAAAGGAATGACGGCAAGGAAGCCAGGAGCAGTGCTATGCTTTTTGGTTAACTATTTGCTTTCACAACTAGCTTAATTTCCTTTGCTGGCATACTAACAAACAAGACACATCCCTTCTCCCCTACAACTATCTTTAAAGAAGAAAACTATCTTTTTTTTTGGTACGAATGGAGAAATTAATGTACTATAGAAAAAGCAGCTCTGCGATTGTCCCATAATAAACAAAACCCATCAGTATTTGGAGCAATCACACCATACATGCACAGAACATATAGATGCACTAGATTATCCTTGTAACTATTTTAATATTACAAGACCACAGGAAACCGAGCTTTGGAGTTAAACGGCATGGAGCAAATCAATAAAAATTTCAATGTGAATGGAACATCTAAAGGCTAAAAGGCTAACACCTTGTGCCAAGACACAGAGCAGTGGCAGAGGATGGAAAATTACTTACCTTAATTAGTTTAAAAAACAGAGGAAGATTATGAGGATTTCTGGATGATTCATAAATGCAATGCTTCTTTTAATCTAGTCATTACAGGATTGAGAAATGAACTCCATAGGAATTTTCCTTTATGCTCTGAAATTGGTGATTTTTTTTTTTATAGCTGTTTTAACCATCAAAGCAATCTCTGATTTGACCTGGAAATATCTTCTGCCTTATCAAGAAACTATGTCTGAGACTGACTGCTGCTGATGATGATACAATTATTAACTGACAGCACAAGAGCTGGTGAGAGAAAGGAATACTGGCTGTTTAGAGTCTATAGGCCCCAGGTACAGACATAATTTCTTCCCAGATTATCCAGTGCATCTGGATCAGACATCTCATACATTTGTACTTTCTCACCAGAAACTCCCTTCTCTTTACTCTTCTCCCTTCTCAGTTAGCCCATTTCTTTTGAATATCAGGCAGGAATATGCCAGTGAAGATATTCTAAGTTTCATTCAAAACAGCTGAGCAGGTTCACCTGAAACTTTCTAAATAGCATTTAGCCAGAGCTACACACCTGGCATGGAAAAGTATCATCCTGCATGCTGAGTGTATAGAAAAATGCTAATTGTGTCAGGTGGGATATAGTGGAAAACACCTGTCACATAGCACACCATCTGCTTTCCCAAAAGCGACAGAACCAGTCACCATGATTTTCTTTCTGTCCAAACTCATTGTAGCTCTTTTTCTTTGAAAAGCATATATCAGCAAGTGGCATATCTAATGACAAGACAGTCAGTCTATTTGAATACATTGGTTTCACTGAGATTGTCAGAAAAGGGTCTGCAGGGAGTGTGTCGGGGAAGCCAGTACCAACCCACAGATGAGATGGTTAGCTAGACTAACCAGGTGCAGTTATGGTCTTAGAACCTCATAATTGATAAGTTTGTGCATATTTGCACCACTGCTGAAAGGGGTTCAGTCAGATGGATCAGGCACATTTGGGGGCAATAGAGATATAAATGACATCACGAATTTTGTCCCTAGTTTTCTGATAAAATCTAGGTACCTTCTCCAAACTGTGGCACCAGGGAGTCAAGAAGAAATAAGATGGATGCTGCCAGATTCGTAATACAATCCTAGCAGCCCTAATACTTTGAAAAATCTGGAGGTTTGTAGTCTGTTCTCTCTCCTTTCCTTTGTGATTTCTGCTGCCTTTCCCTACCTCAAGCCCTTGGGATCAGTTCTGGGTGTTGGCAGAGCATTCCTTTATCCTGACTGTATACAAGATACAGGAGACAATGCCCTATGCACAGCATTGAATTCTATGCATCTGAGGGGAACTGCACAGCTAATTTTCCAGAACTGTTGGCAAATGAAGGTAAAATAAAAAGCTCTATGCAAATCTGAAACCCTCAACAAGTTAGGACATCATCATCTGCCTGTCTGAAGCAAGTCTGAATGTCCTAGCCTGCTGTGCTGCAAATTTGTTTTCTTGTGTAGTAATTCTCACAACACTGCCTGATCATTTCTAACAGAGCAAGAGTAATAGCCTGGAAAAACGTCCACAAATGGAAATTGAAAGGTATACAAGCAGGTGAGAATAGCATGTCTCAAGTGCTAGTCTCATTCTGACCTCTGAAATGCTTAAAGAAATGGTTTTTTACTGGGATATTTGGCTATTTGGGCCTAAATTGCTCTTCACTGATAAAATCCAAGACCAAGTCTCAGAAAGATGACAATTCACCTTCTTTCCACCTCCTGTCCCTGGGACTCAGCAGCCTGGTTGTAAGCAAAGTTATGCTTTTATCTATTTGTCCTTGCTAGTCGTAGCAAGAGTCTGTTAATTGAAAGGCAGTTAACAGTGCCAAAATGATTTCATCCTCTCAGTTTTTAAAGAGGAGAGTGAAATCTGCTGATGGGCTACATAGCTCATGGTTTTACCAGCATGGCTTTGCCACAGAGCAGAATCTGGCCATTAAACCTAAAGAAACTTGGGTTTGGACAACACAGCTAGACTAGACTCTAATGCCCCAGTCCTAGCCCTCACCTCCTGATGATTTCACTCTCCTTCTGGTGATTTTGTGAGCATCTAAAATATTTTCCTCCCCCCAAATGGACAAATTAATTAAAGAAAGAAGGATACTAGGGAAATGGGGAATCTATTGTAATAAGAGCTAGCAATTATTTTGAGATTTTCTGAATGTAGAGACTGCACATCAGACACACAGTTCAAACTTCTTATTCATCCTCATCTGGGGTCAGCTGATATTTATCCCATTTTTCATGGAAAATGCCACCTGTGCTGAAAGATAGGAAGCTAGGAACTGCTGTAATAGCTTACCAAATGTATGATTAGTAGCAATTCTTTACCTTGACAAAAGGATGAGAAAGAAAAAATCGTCTGTGTGGGCAAGATAAACCCCTGCAAGAAGCAGTATACTGAGGCATCAGCACCTTCAGTCTCCCTCCTACCAGCAATGTGAAGGTGCAGACTGCAAACACCTTCTGCTCAATCAATTACTAGGAAAAAGCTATGGCTGGCTCAATCTTTGCACTTTATTTCACCTGGCATAATAAAATACTTATAAGTAAAGTATTCAACATGTCAAAAATTGTGCTCATGTATACTGTGTTAAAATGTCTTCCTTTTCTTTCCCCAGATTTTCACAAACAACCCTCCAGCCCCCTAAATTAGGAGACTTGGAGGGATACTCTCAAACAGATGATCCCTCACAGGTTTACATTATCAGCTCCTCACATATTTAATTATACTTTTCTGATTGCTTATCACGCTTAAATGATGTGAGAAAAAGCACATAAAAGAAGGAGCCATCTATTTCTGCAAGAACTGGGCTCAAAACTGACTTACTGTATGAAATGTGGACCATCTATTCTGAAAATAAATTTTCAGAAACTGACACAGAAAAATGTGCTGCAAGGAAAATGCATCATTTTAGAAATCCCTCATTGTTTAAGTAGCAACAAAACCAACAAATTAACTAAACAAAATCCCAAGTGAACACAAAAGATAGGGAAGAAAAAGGCATTTAGACTTCAAGAAGTAGTTTTTTGAATTCCATTTTTTTTTACCCAGACAGAAAAATGTTATGCAATTTTTGGGGAAAAAAAATCTGAAAATTTTGCATTAAACGTTCTCAAGGTGTTTATGTTTATGTTTCTACAGTGGTGTTACTTCTGGCAGAACTGGCTGAGCCTGAATCTGCTCATCTCAGGTATTTCTAGAGAGCACAAGAAGGAATAAACCCTCTATACTTGTCCTGAGAGGTAAATTAATGTTTCTCTAACTCCCAGTATCTTTGAGCTCCACAGCCAACAGTACTTATTTTCTACCGTCAGCTATAAAACTGCCCTAATCCACTGTCCACCTACTGCAGATCTGAGCTGTGGAGGAGGAATTTGAACAGTCAGGGTAGGTCTTCATACAGCATTAACAAAAATTGGGAACTAATTCTCATTCCCATGGACACTCAGGCAACAGGGTTAAAATAAGGAGGACCTGAAAATTAATCACTTCTCTGTGGCACAAGAAGCTGAAAGCAGTTTTAATACAGACTTCACACTGGTTTTTGGGACCTATACAGTCAGAAGAGTAAATGCATCCTTTCAGAGTTCTCATACACCAAGCTAAACAAGTGCAACATAGATTCATCATCTTTCTTGATTTAAAGAAAGTTTCAGTTTTCATATTAACCTTTAATCACTCTCTTTTGTCAGGAGCTCTTAGCTGTAGAAAACGGCCTGTTTCCCTGGGTTTGTTTTCAGCACTCTTCACCGACTCTGCTTGGAGCCAGTAACTTAACAAGGGTAGCTTTGACAAGACTCATTCTGTCTCCTGGATGATCTAACAGATTGTAAATATGAAGAAGATTTGTGGGGAAATACATTAGGGAGATTGTGCCTGGATGTTTCTATCATTAAAAATATCGCTACCTTGTGTTGTTCCTGTCCAACAAGGCAGACTTTTATATGTAAATCTTCCCCTAAGCATGCTAATGAGATACATAAAACTGCCTCCTTCTTCTGAGCAGCCAGAGTCCATGGAGAACTCCCTGTTTCAGCTGTAAGTTATGAACACCCTGGAGGATGCACTAATGTATCCAAAGCAGCCTTCATCTTCATGGAGGACTGACCTCTCCCTTCCTCACTATGTAATAAGCTCACTTTCAAGTCCTTCCAACTACAAGAAAAGGAAGAAAAGATATTTTTGAGTCAGGACCTATTGATTAAAAACTGAAATCTATGTCTTCTGCTTAATGAATATTAAGTGTCACAGGTGCTCCAGTGGTAACACGAGAAGTTTGGCTCCTGGTATGGACATACCGGGACAACAGTTACTTCTGGCTCCCCCACCTAAAACAAGCCTTTCTCAGGCTGTAAGAGCTCCAGGACATTGTACTACAGACTGTTACGTGCATCAAGCACCGCAAGGCTCTCAGCTGGAGTAGCCAAGGAAAGAGGTAAAGGGCATAAGACAAACCTCTTGTTCATGAAGTGATAATGCATCCTTAAATCTCCTTTGACAAGAAGGTTGAGCAGCATAAGTCAGAAAGATTTATGCCAGGTGCCTCACTGGTGTGTTACACACCCAAAAGTGCACTGCATATCCTAGCCACTACCATTAAGAGGGCTCACAAATTGAGTTTTCAGAGCAAAGAACCCTTTCACACTGGAGAATAAGATGGTGGTTGAAAAATGTTTTTCTAAGTTTGCAATTACTGACATAAGCAAGGATGCTATACTGTAAATATTGAGACATAATTGGTAAGACAGGTGAGAGTAGGGGAAAGTCCTAAATTATGGGTCAGAACAGTATAATTTCTTTTTGTATTTAAAATGCAAAAAGAAAAATCCTGAATTTGTTAGAAATTACAAGGTAAATGCAAGTCTTGATCCCTGGAGACAGAAGTGGAACAATTGGAAATTTAAAACAGAAACATCAAAAGACATGATAGGAGAAAAGCTGAGTTTCATAAAGCAGAGACTTAGGGGCACATTAATTAACCAAGAAAAAACAAGGAAAATCAACCTACCCTTTAAGGGAATTCTACAAACATGGGAAAAGGCTTTAAATATCTCTGTTATTGAACTTCTCCAAAAGAAAGGCAAAACAGAGTAACACTTGAGAATTGGGCTGAGCAGAACAGATGCAGCCCTTCCCCCAGCTGCCCCCTGGTCATCAGTTATGTGAGTTAGTGCACAGCTGGAAGGTATTCAGGTAGCAGGATAGGGGGTCATCTCTCTACCTGAGCATATTTTAAAGAAGGGATGAAACAATTGTTTTGTATTTGTTAAGCAAACAATGATCACATAGTTGCAATCAGCAACACGGTAAGAGAGAGCAAAATGTTGCGCCTTATTTCTCTACCACAAATAATACCCAGCTTCTCAAATTTGAGGAGAGCTGCAACATGGTAGAAATCTTAAGGACTGGGTTATCCAACACTATCCACACAATCTCTTCTTTTAACATAAAATGGCCACTTTTGGTCTAACTCAAAGGACAATTTAGCCCAGCTTGTCTGTAACACTAGACAAGAGCAAATGTATTGGAGAGAGCAGAACAGGGTAAGCATGCAGCAATACTCTCCTAATCATGAGCAATTTGCAGTTCAAGGACTTCCCCAGCCAAAGGAGATGTTTTTATATTCAAGAGCCCCCAATTAATCTCTTTTCTATGAATTTGTCAAGTTGCCTTCTGAACCTGTGTGAACTTTTAACAGTCACTGTGTCCTGCGGCAAGGAGTTATACTGATTAGTGGTAAACTGTATAAAGAACAAAAGAAATCCTTCTGTTTTGAAACCCCTTCCTTCTAATACCCCATGTTGCTCTGTAACTTTTTGTTTTCAAGGGGAGTGAAGAGTCAAACTCCATTTACCTTTGCCAAATCACATAAGAATCTACAGAACCATCTCAAATACCTTCTCAGTTTTCTCTTTTCCATGGTGCAGTGTATTTACTACTTTCCCTAGTAGTAGAAGTCTGTTTACTCATCGCCAAAGCCCTCACAGATCTCTGATCATTCCCCTTCTCTGTACTGTACTTTGCACTAAACAGATCCTATGCAAAGCAGTTACAAATGGCTGTTGTTCTTCATGGGCATGAAGAGCACCTTACAGAGACCAGCGAAGTGTAAGGCTTGGGTAGACAGGAGTGAGTGACAAGGTATCCAGGAGCTTAAGGCGTTCTGCAAACAGTTACCTGAGCCTGGACCAAGGGAAATGTTGCTAAGTAGCAAGAAGTGAGCCACAGGCAGGAGAGAGACAGGCCCCTGTCTTGTCCCTTTCAGTACTGTCCCTTTCAGATCTGTAGCAGATATGTGGGTCTGCTTTTAGGCTGGTTTCCTATTGGTAGAGAAATGGTGTATACAGGATCAGGTATTTTCTCAGTATAGTTAAGGAAACCCAGACCTGGAACAGACACACAGACTTTTAGAAATGCCCATCTGTCTCTCACTTTAAACAAGAGAGCTGACAACTTCTAAAATNTTTAATCCAAGCTTTTATTTTTTGAGCTTTTAGGACCAGATTTATTAGACAAATTCTCAGACTCAGTGACATCTCCAAGAACCCTGGAAATAATGTCTGCAACTGCTGACAGCTCTTTGAGAATTGATCTTTTCTCTTAAAGCTGCTGAACTGCTATTAATAGATTAAAAAAATCCAATTTTACACAAATTACAATATTATCCATCCTTCAGGATCATAGCACAGAGCCAGATTACATGACTCAACAATATCCAAGAGCTCTACAGCCATAAGGCAAATAAAACTAGGTCGATGTCTGTAAAAGTTGCAAGCCATAAGCCAGTCTTGTGATCTCATGGAGAAGGACACAATTTTGTATATTTCAGCTTAGCTATGCATCCAGCTGAGTTTCAAAGCCATGGATAAACACTTCCCAGAATAATAGCTGAGAAGAGCATAATTGGCAGTGACTACTGTATGAGTACAAAAGAAGGTATCAAGAAATATAAAAAGATTTTCCAGATGAGAACTGTCAGAGTCTGAAAATGAAAAGGCAGCTCCAAACCCATCTTTTCTAGGACAAATTCAAGTATATGGCTTATTAAATTCTCTCACAGCTGGAATGCTCAAAAGAAGAAAAATCAAATGAGAAGCACTGTCTGGTCTAAATGGATGAGGAAATTTAAAGCTTTGCAGGAATGTCTGTTTTAAAAGAGCAAGTGCAACCTTATGGCAGCCATGAGCAGAGCTGGATCATTCTTTCAGCCTATGAAGCATGAACAGCACATGCAACAAGAAAGATCCATTCCTTCCCTAGGTATGAGTTGTTTCTCAAGAAGAACTGACTGAGTAACGTGAAGGAGTACCAAACATTACGGGCAGTGTACAGGCTCGTATTGCTCTCCTTAGGAAGGGTGTATTTAGAGGTGCTTTGCTCACGCAGGGCTCCAGTCTCCCAGGTGCCTGCACAGCAGTACCTGAACAGTTGGCCACCACTGAATACAGACCAAAAGAAACCAGGATACACACCGGGACACCACCTCAGAGCCAGGACGAGAGTTGAAGCACACTGCTTCTGCTTTGCGCAAATCATCCAAAACTGAGGGTGTTCTGGGAAAATACCTTAATCCGGTCGGGATTTCAGAAGTCTGTCTGGAATCTCAGATGTCTACTTCAGCATGTGAGGAACAGATCTGAAGTTCAGATGGGCAACTTCTGAGAGATTCAGTTGTATCCCATTCTTTGTTCTGTTTCCTTCTTTTCTCTTCCAGCTTTTCTCCCATTAGTCTACCACAGGTAGATCACTCTTACCTTCCCCCAGACTCCCAGACTCCTGGGTAAAGGCTCTACTTCTTAGTCTGTGCACATCACCACAGTGTTATCGGTTGAGTCAGAGAGTATATTTAAGCCAATGAGTCATCCACAGCTCTTTCAGAAGGAGAGTTTTTCTAAGACTGCAATTACTGACACAAGCTATACTGTGAATATTGAGACATAATTGATAAGACAGGTGAGAGCAGGGGAAGTCCCTTATTATGGGTCAGAATAGCCACATTTCTAATTGAAATGCTTTAGGTGAGGAAGAACTTATTTTGGACAGAACAATCTTAGTGCAATAAGTGACACTCCTCTATTTTTTTTCAAGATTTCACTTTCTTCAACATCCAGAAATGCCATTCAGCTTTTTAGGGATTGTTGGCATGAACTAGAAAACTGTGTAATGAGTTAGTTTCATTTACAGTCACATACAAAACTAAGCAGAACTAAATTACCTAAGTATTCTTAAAAAAAAAAAAAAAGCTATGCATTATGTCAATTAACAAACATCTCTAACATTCAGTACATTTATAAACATTTTTCTAAACTATAACCGAAAATGGTTATATGGGCAATGTATTAAAAATTACTCCACAGAGTTAACGTGTGTTTGCAACTAAAATTGAAAGGTAGAGAGCATGTTTCAGAATGCTTTAATAAAAAATATTCCTCTGCTTCTGATGCAAGTGAACTTTCTTAGAGAAAATTAGTCTGAGGTAAAATCATGTAGGACAGAAACACAAAACAGAGGAAGGAATTAAATCATCAAAAGTTTCCAACCTGCAGAAAAAAACTGTAGTGATAAAAAAACTCACCAAAAGGATATGACAGTAATTAAAAGAGAATAGAGCTGACAGTAATTCACCATAAAAATTTCCATATCCATTCATATGAAGTTTCAAATAAATGGTTGTTCTTTATTTCTTTGCTGAGCAGGAAGGTGTCATAATTGACAGACAATCCCATTAGGTATTGTTCCCAACTGTCAGACTTCAGGAGAAGGCTGCACCTTATCACACAAAACAGTCAAACTCAGTTCTTTAGAAAGTTTTTCAGGGCAAGGAACAGGCTAAAAATTAAAGAAGAAAGAGGTTTTTACAAAATTGAAGGCTACATCTTTCAAACCAGCCTAGCACTTAAGGCTTTCAATAGAACAACAAAAGTAATTTTGACCTTATCTTTGCATCCTTGGAAGACAGCTAAAGAAATGAGTGTGAGTCAGCACAGAGAAATGCATGTGTTTTCTAAATTCCCAGTCACATAAAAGAAAGAGGAAATGCAATTGAATCAAAGGAAAGGTACCCAGACAGATCAGATGTGGGGCTGTCAAGAGATGAATAAAAAGTAATCATACATAGGTATCTCTAAAAAACAACAGAAAGAAAGTTTAAGGCTATGAAATTCTGTTTACAACCTGTACAACAGCTTTCTGTCTCCAGACCTTAATAATTGGTTCTGAATCGACCCAGCTCATGCCTAGTAACTATCCTTCCTAAGCAAAGATGTACACAATAATAGTACCTCTTAAATTTCACCTTTTCTGCAGCATCATGGCATAAAGTTTCTGCAAATTCCAGTGTTCAAAAGCCAACAATGCTCTAGAGAAATCAATCCACCTCAATCTACTGAAGAAAAAAATCTCCATGAATATATGACTTACGAAATAATGAGAGACTGAAATTAAATGGCAGTTTCTCCCATTAATATCATTCCTTTACCAGCAGAAAAATCACACAGAACAGGCCTAATGAGGACCTAGTTGATACAGAAAAGTAGAAAAATATGAAGCACCTGAAATTAATGAGGAAGTAGGATGGGAAATTAAAATGGTAGAGGTGCTCCTGGTCAGCACAGGTTGATCAGCATCTCCTCTCACTGACTGAGCTTTATTACCATAAGCATAGTGAATCTGTTTGCTACACACTGTGTCTGTTATGTTGAATAGCACAGCCCTGTTTCTTCCATTTACAAGGGCTCACCAGAGCCTACAATTACCTACAATATTGTTAAGTTTAGGGGTCACTTTTCTCACTCTAGGCATCACACATCTGTTGGGTCATGGGTTTGACTCCCACAAAAATTCACCTGTACATTTCTAAAGGAAATTGAAGCCATCTTAGGAAATAAGCAACTGGCAAACAAAGCATTAAAAAAGGTGTGTATCTTTCCTGAGAAATACAGTTGTGTGCAGCTTTTGTCATGGAAGTGTTCTCTGTTCATTTAGATGAAGGAAATTGTATCCTAGAGTTCTTTATCAAAGTACTTTCCCTAAGCTGAAGGCATCCCGGAGACAGGATGCTCTCTGCATAAGCAGACTTCTGAGTCTCACTAGTTCTTTCTTACCATTGTGGCATGGACCCAAATCAACAGTTCAAGTTTTTCACTTATGACTGAGTTTGCTCCAGGGAACCACCCATGTTGCTTGTGTTTGTATATATGCCACCTGTGAAGAATTCTTGAGTAGAACTGCTCGGTCTCCCAGAGCATGTCATCACTGCCTTTTCCATGCTGACTACTTCATATTGTCTTTTCCATGAGATTTAGACCATTTCTTCTTTCAGACTGAGCTTTAGGCTCTGTCAATACCCTGCCAAACAGGAAGAAAACAATGCAGGCAGCACATCCTGATTAATCTGCATCTCTCACAATGACATGGTATTCCCATAGATCTAAGTGGAAAGGTATTATACTTGAGATATGACCCACAAAAATTACTGAAAGCATTTGCTTTGTCTTGCACAACTGGATACATCAGAACCTAAGAACATGTATTCAATCTGTAAGCCTCTGAATCCAGGAAGATTAGATAGACCAAGTAAAACCTAAAACAGCTGTTCTGTTGGTCTGTGAACTGTGCTGGAGGGCCACCATCCAGAGAAAGCTGGAGGAAGCACTGAACTCTGTAGACGCGCTGCTATAGAAAAAACTTCTGTCATCATATCTAGTCTTGCATGGGCAGGGAGAGTCTGGAACGAAGGAAGCCATCATCTAATAGAAGATTACTGTAAATGAAACATGGTCTGGACGATGTCCCACTGACGAACGCAGCAGGATGTGGAACTTGCGGGCAAATGCCTTGCAGGAGGCATTTAATCATTGCAGCCACAGAAACTGAGAGTCACCAAATATCTGAAAAGTGAGCAGAGCTGCAGCACATGGAAAGAGCTGGGAGGCTGGCAAAGACCCTCTGTTGGTTGGTTCTGGAGTGAGGAAGGAAAGCCCTTTGCAGAATGATGGGCACATGGGGGGACAAAAGGATAACAAACATTACACCATGCTTCATCAGGCACTAGTTCCAAAGGTGAGGTCCAAGTAAAATCTACTTTATGACAACCATGGGATGGCCTGGAATTTTGTGTGGATGTTAGTCCCTGAGGGCCCAGTACAGGCACTGGTAGGTTACTGTCTCAGACACTTCAGGTGTAGGCACTCTTTTGCTTGCACATTTTACCACATCTCAGTTCATCACAAGAGGAGACAGAGGTTGCACATTTTTGAATTCACTCTCTGTCCCAGTCTCACTGATCAACCCTTCACATCTCATCTTTGTGCTCTGGCTTTGCTTTCTGACTCTCTTTGGTCAAAGAAGATTCACTAGATTGCAGGGTTCATTTGCACAGGGCCTCCTGTGATTAGTTACATGGAAGCATTGTCATGTGCTTTCCAAATCCTGTGCTTTTGTTTCTGAGGCACAGCTGGTAAATATCTAGAACAACCTCTGCCTATCAACCCAGACTTCTAATTAAGATGATCACCCATCTTGGAATGGAATTATTTCACTGGGAACAAAACCCCACAAAATGGATTTTAAATAAGAGGAGAAAGGAAGAAGAGAGAGCCTTACTAAGACTGTGAGGTCTTCTCCAGCTTTACAGGGATATTACTCAGTTATGAGACTGCGTGCTGAAAATGGGGTATGCAAAAACATCAAAATGTTTAGGATTCACTGGTCTCACTCAGCCCAACTGGACAGAAGCTTCTGCAAGACTCCCCACCTCACGGTGCTGAGAATTTCCTTTCAGGTTAAGCGCAAAGTGCTTTTTATTCTCTGATGTGAGCGCAGGTGTGTAATTCCCACCTGGTGAGGATGCTGAGAGGTAAGAAGGCAGTGGTCTGACTCCTCAGCACTACACCGCTGTCTGCATGGTGACGAGACCACACCTGCATCCAAATATGTGCAGGGAACAGTAATGGGAAGTATAATGGGAGTGGACAGGAGACGGTGCTATGGATGTGATTTTGCAGTACATCTGCCCTGACGTACTTCTACCTCTGCACTTTACAAAGCCACACAGCAGAGAGATCTGAACTCTCCCAGTGGGAGAAAACCACCATTAAAGGCTTGGCTGTAGTCAAGAAAGACATGAGTCACAGTCATTTGACAAACCTGCATATGGGAGAGAAAGAAAACAGCTACTGTCCACAGGTGTTCCAGCAGCAAAAAACACAACCAAAGGTACTAGGGTTTTCAGGGCTCACAGGTCTCAGATGGCAGGAAAGAACAGGGAAGGCTCAGTAGCAAACTGTGGAGATGAGCAGGTTCTGGACACAGTACGTTCTTCATGGGTTACTATTATTGATCTTGAAAGCTGTTTTTCTTTTTTTCAAAGTGAAGCAAATCAAGACAAAAACAAAAGAACAGGCCAAGGAACACACAAAAGGGGCAAGGATAAATCTTCTAATTGCCAGGGAAAAGACTGAAAAATGTTCATCCCTTATCTGTTTGAAGTATTTTAAAAACCAAGGTGGTGGGCTTCCAAAATCCTGTGTGCATATTTCAAGATTTAACTGTTCCAAGGAAGGGATTCACACAGATCAACAGTGACCCTGGCACACAGCACAGCTTTTGAGAACTGAAAGTGACTGTTTCTGTGTAAGTGATGCTTCTCCAAAAAGTATCACAATCTGAGGTGATGTAAACAGACCTCACATGCTAGGAGTCTGACTAACTGGAGTGAGAGAGATTTTTCTTTTTTACATGACCACAAAGCTCCAGTGCAGTAATAGAGCAAAATATCATGCACAGAGGAATACATCACTGAAATTTTCTACACTAGGGTGGCAGGCAGCCCCGTGTGCCTCCCTTTGTGAAGGATCATGATCTATTCCACCAGAAGCAGACCATCATTAAAATACCACACAGTGGTACACCATAAGAGCCATCAGGGAATCATCAAACCACCCTATGTGCACAGTAAAGAGACAATCTTCCTCCCCAGCAAAGCCATATAACTGCTCGGTGGGACCCCCTTTTCTAAGGCCTAAGGGTCTTCTCTCATTCTTTGCTTAGTCTGCATTTCTTACCTCTGTGTCAGGATCACTTTATATGAGGGATAGCTTGATCCTCCATGATTTATGATCTTGTGGGCTTAACAGAAAAATCTTACTTCCGTACTTGTCTTGAACTCCAATTCATACCCTCGGTATAAGACAGAACTTAAATTAATTTATAGTTGCTTATTTCCAGAGATGCCACTGTGCATTACAATTCTGTTACTGCTTCATATAACTCATTTCTGTCTAATGATCTTTGGTCTGTTTATGCAGGAAGCAGCAAGAGACCACATTCTGTCAAAAACATTTAATATGACCACGAGATTGAAAGTGCACTTCCCTACATATATTCATTTAATAAACATGTTTCTGCAATAACATGCAGAAAAAAATAAAACCAAGTCAACCAACCAAAACAAACAAACAAACAAACAAAAAATTGCCAACTGCAAAACACCTCAAAACCCCAGTCCCCTCTCCCCAAAAGCCCCAAAAATACAAACCAGAAAAAAAACCACACACTGTGCCACCACCAATATCATAATTTGGAAACATCCTGTCCTTTGTAGAGCTCGTATCTCCTCCTCCAACCACAATCTAGATCCAAAAGGAGAGACTCCGCTCTATGCCTTGCCGATAACTGGTTCACAGTCTGTTGACAGACATTAAAGGCTTATGATTCAACAAAAGAGTAATATTCCTTACCACTGTGCAGAAAAAATTTGTCTCCTGGCAGGCAATCATCAGCTGCAAGATTTTAAAAAATAACAAGCATTAGTTAAAAGATAAAGAGCATGCTATTTACTTCCTTAGAGCACACAGCATGTGGTAAGACTGGGGAATGTTAAAAAATTAATAACTGTCTTCCCCATTTCACTCTTAGGACTCCTGTGAAACTCCCTTAGTTGCATGCTTGACTTTCTGCCTTAAGCTCTAGGTGAAAGGTAATGAAGATAAGAGATGAAACAAGAAAAGTCATTGTTGTGCCTTATTCATGCCAAACTCAAGCAATTAAGGGATCCCAAGAGACTTCACTGGAGCCTACCTTGTATTCTAACCACAGTTAGTTTGGCCTGAGTGTTCCATAAATGACTTTGAGAGAAAGGAGGTACAGGAGGCAACCTGAAGACCCCAGACTAAATGTAGCTGTTTTTTTTTCATGTGCAATAAATCTATACAAGAACCAAGGTGTCTCAGGATTTGTTATACATATTTTCATAGCCAGAAATGACCTAGATGCTTTTCCTGAGATACAAACTTTGGCAGCTTAAAACCATTCTTGAAATCATACCAGCTTGCTATTCTTCTGGCTTTTTCATATCCTGGAGGTATTCTTGATAGTCTGGCAGAGTGCTACAACTTATTTGTAGTTTTTCCTGCAGTGGAGGTGTTAATAATCTCTCATTCCTGGGTAGTTTCCCAGGGCAAGGACATTTCATCTTACATAACTTTAAATATTCAGCAAGTAGGTGACTCTGTGTGAATTAGAGTCACTTTATGATCAGCCTAAAGTAGCAAAGTAGGTCAGATGAACTGTGTCCCAGAAAAAAATGCTGACTTCTCTCTCACACTCCTTTGGAATTCTGCTGGTAGAAATTATGGAAATATGTCAGTTTCCCAAGAGACAGCTTGAAAAGCAGTTAGAATCAAGAGGTTAACAGTCTGAATAACAAGGTAGGACACACAGAAGTACTACAATTACAATTAGTACCCTGCAGGCAGTCACATGATCCAAAGGTCCCTCCCTCTTCTAGTCGTGAAGTTTGTGTACTCCAGCTCTTTTTGCCCTGAGTGTCACAATTTGGAAACACATGATACCTCAAGTGCTTGCAGGCTGCCCTGTGACTGGTTGGCAGCGCCAGATGTCCTTCCCTTCCTTTCTACTCTATAACAATTTCATAGCAAGAAAACCCATACATTAAATATGCAAGGATCCACCTCTGTCAGCCACAATTTCATGCCAAATAGTCTCCATTTGGTTAACTGTTGTGCCCCAGATGTTTTGACACTGGACTGTGTTTCCCTCTGTCTTGACTCCACCATACCTGCATATAGCACAAATACATCGGTATACAGATACAGAGAGACATAAATTAAATACATATGCATATATTCATAAGAATGGAGAAAATTTATAACCAGTAGAAAACACTCTTTAATCAGAGTTGGGACATTAATAACTGAAGTATGACTGTGAATAGAAAGCAACTAAAAGTAAAACAGAGGTTCAGTCCCCACCCTGCTTTACAAAGCAGCTGGACAAGCCTTCAAAGTTCAGGCGGAGGGCAGGCGGAGAGTGGGCATTATGGGAGTGGGAGACACAGATAAGATACAGCATGACTTGGGCTGTGAACCCATCTTCTAAGGCAGCTCAGGGTGTTCCCTGTGCAACACCAGGAAGGCACACAAGAAATCAATCCTATGAGCTGAATCAAGAGGCCAGCATCCAGCCACAGTCCAGATGGGTGATTGTACAGTATGGCTTGGGAAGGCTTTGGGTGGGTTTCATACAGACCGCACTGTGCATGAAAATGGAAAACAGAAAAAAGCCAGTGTAAAAGGAAGAGGGTGGGGGCAGGGGAGGACGCACCAGAACAAAAAGCCCCTGAAGTCTTTCTGACAGACCGCACAAACTGGGAGAACTGGCCAATGGGCCTAAAAACTGGAAAGTGCAATTTTCAGTAATTTTCTCACAGAGAGGAGAGGTGGTCTTGATGAGCTCCCATTTCCCAAGTTGCAGGTCATTCTTAAAGCTACCTGTGAGACCACTGTGCTGTGCAGGCTTGTGCAAAATTTGTTTCCTTATCCTTAAGTCGGTGACCTTATAGAAAGTTTCAAAAGGACTGACTGAGGAGGCAGAAGTAAGAAGTGTGTCATGATCTGCTGACATTCATGTCCAGGGCCTGACATAGTCGCAGAAAGGGAAGTGGACATAGATGGGACATTCTGGGGAAAAAGATTGAAGGATATTAGCAAACAACTCCCCTCACATGCTGTTAATAAATTTTTTCTGTACATGAGCTCAAATGATTGTCAAACATTGCATTTCTAACACGATTGTAGCAGCAGTAGGTTGCAGGCATGCCTGCATCACTGCTTCCATTGAAATACATTCATTGTGTTCCTAAGAAGGCAGAAAACTTGGGAGATATAAATTGTTACTCTGCACAGAGGGCAAGTGACAACCTGGCAACCTGGCTTTCAAACCGGGAATTTAAAGGTTATTCAAGGTGGCAAGAAACCCCTTTAGAGGGCCAGGTGATTATGGCAGAGGTGAATGCGCAGTGGCAGGCAGACTTGATAATATGCAACGTTTTTTCACCTATAACAGTGCTGTTAAGTACATGTTTATAGTGCCATACATATTGGACAAACATGCCTGAACATCAGTTCGAAAGGTAAAACAAGCTCTGAACCACTCACAGTTTTAAAACTCAGCTTTTAAAACTATTTTAGCTGATGGCCATGCACCTCAGAAATTCGGACTGACAACAGAAAAGAATTTTTAAATGAAGCTTTAAACAGCCTGTTAAAGCAGTACAATGTTCACCATTTTCCTGCTAGTAATAAGTGTAGTATTTCTAGAACATTTCAACATGACACTTGGAACAAAGGTGTGTGATTTATTTTACCATGTGCAATACTTTTGTGCTACACTGATGCATTACGAGAGTCTATAAAGAGTTATAACCATAACTTCCAGGGATCTCTCAGAGCCAAATCTGTGGACATGAACCCTTTCAGCTTGTGGGAAGGGATGCTCTGCCCAGTGTCAGTAGAAATGATACGGTGGGCCCTGTGCTTCTGGTGGGATGGCATCCTTATGAGGTAAACATGGGGGTGTAGCAACTTCTGGCAGCCCGTCTCAGGCAAACTATGAACACCCTACCACATCTTCTCCTGTTCTGAAAAGCCTTCTGCTGACGTGCACAGGTGTCCCATTAATACTGACTCCAAGTTCAAGCCACACTGCCTACACCGGTGTCCTGGGTACGGCTAGGGTAGGGTACGTTTCTTCTCAGTAGTTGTTACGGTGCTGTGTTTTGATTTGGAATGAGAATGGAGTTGATAACACACTGATGTTTTGGGCTTCTGCTAAGTCTTGTTCATTCTAAGTCAAGGACTTCTTTTTTTTTTCTTGTCTGATGCTCTGCCACTGAGGGAATAGGCAGAAGGAACTGGGAGGGAGCATAGCAGGTGGTGAGCAATTGCATTCTGCAACACGTTTTTCCATTTTGTTATCATTATTATTATCATTTCCCATTATTACTGTCACTTACTTTATTTTCAATTATTAAACTGTTCTAATCTCAAGATACAAATTTTATTTTGATTCTCCTCCCCGTTCCACTGGGGAGGTGGGAAATTACATGGGGTTGAGTGGGTGGCTGCATTGTGTTTCATCTCCAGCTGGGCTTAGAACCATGGCAGCTACCAGGTGTTTTGAAGGCAACACTGAGGAGGTGCTGTGGATGATAGTGCGAGACTGTGTGCAGGGTCTGGGGTAGCAAAGCAGTTCCTTTTAGGGGGACAAAGCAAGAACAAAGAAAATGGTGCAGAATGAAAAGGTTTTCTCTCAATGCCAAGGCAGGCAACCCCCATGAACCAAACAAATACAGTTTAAGGATCAGTTTAGAGCCTTCAAGCCAACTGCTAGCATGAGTCAGGGTCAACTATCCCCCTTCATGCAAGTTACCAGACAGTACCTGAGAAGCCTACCCATCACCACAGACACTGTGTGTATGAATAATACTGTAAAGTTCATGACATGCTGAAGCGAAGTCTTGCTCAAGACCTTAACTGTGCAAAAAGGAGACAGAACTAAGGCAATCACAACACAGACACAGAGTATTTTGAAAGAAACTGAAAATTACTTGGAAAAATATCTGTTCAAACAGGAAATAACGGGGGGTAGGTGGGGGAATGATGGTAGATTATAAGTTTACATCAAGTGCTATCTGTGGATGGGGTTTTGAATTCATAAAGTCATTCATGACCTCGCTTTTCTGTATTCAGTACTTCATCTCATTTTATTTCTCATGGTCAATTCCAGATAACTGGGAGTAAAAACCTATTCTGTTTTCCTAGTGAGTGGGATAAGCTTTCAATTGCTTACTTACTTGCATCAAGAGATAAATGAGTGGAGTGGCTTGTGAGTGACCATAAATAAATTATAGAATATTTTAGATTGGAAGAGACCTTTAAGATCATTGAGTCCAACCATGAAGAGGGGTTAGGTGATGAGTTCCATTCTAAAAGTGTTGTGGTACAAAGTGTTTAGCTGTGCACACACACAGATGTCACAGCTGTGCCTTCCAGTCTTTTCCCAGCTTCTTGTTTTGTCCCTTTAGCTTTGTCATTGGAAATGATACATTTCCAAAGGCTTGGTACAAAAAGCTCTTCTGTCACATCTGCTCAAGAGGTTTTTATAAATTTACCTTAATTGTCAGGTTCATTCAACTGTTTTCAGTACCCTCTTCTTCTCATATTTTCCCTAGAATTCAATGAATCAGAAACAAGAAGAAATACAGTAAGGCTGAAAATGCCATCAGCTCAAACACTAAATTGAATTCAGACACCCACATTTAAAGCTGTACTCTATGTCTGCATGAGAAAAGCTGTTTCCTTAGGTTGTGCCCTGAGGTGCAGTTCCATTCCATCCATCTATTGTCTATAAAATAGGAGCCTTTTGGAGGCAGACACACTTACCATGCACTTGAAAAAATGCCTGCAGTCTGAGATGGTGGCAAATGAGTCATCATAGGATCACAGAATCACAGAATCATTTAAGTTGGAAAAGATCTCTAGGATCATCCAGTCAAACTGTTAATCCAACACTACCAAGTCCATGACGAACCTATGTCCCTTAGTGCCCTATCTACACAGCTTTTAAATCCCTCCAGGGATGGTGACTGTCTTGGTTTGAAAGACAGGTTTCTGCTAAGGAAGGCAGGAGCCTCCCTTGGAATGGAGGATGAAACCCCCTTCCCTCCGAATTATTATAATTTTGGAATTAAAGGCTTTCAGGCAAAGATATGAGGAATAGGAATAACAGTTCTTTACTAATATATATAACAACAAGGCAACCAACAACAATAACT
>VWZW01005360.1:4746-33004 GCA_013397115.1 Edolisoma coerulescens | reverse complement strand
ACCCCAAGTAAAAAGAGGCAGCTCGCAGACCCTCCCTTCCTGTGGCCAGGTCCTTTTGTCTCTCTTAAGTACTCAGTGATTTGTCTCCTAGCTGCCTGTATGGGAAAAATTCCTTAAGAGAAAAGGAGAACAAAAGGGTAACTCCTAAAACCCAAACAGTGACTCAAGCACACCCCTGGGCAGCCTGTTCCAATGCTTGACAACCCTTTCAGTGATGAAATATTTCTTAATATCTAGTCTAAACCTCCCCTTGCACAACCTGTTTTTTTTCCTCTCATCCTGTCATTTGCTACCCAGGAAAGTAGATCAACGCCCACCTTGGTACACACTTCTTTCAGGCAGAAAGAGAAAAACGGTTTCCTTAACTCTCAAAAGAGTTCACAAGGAGAAGCAATAGGTGAGTACCACAGCTCTGTCACAGTGTTAAAAGTCATGGGCTGAGCAGTCTGAATGCATGAACTGTCACACTACTGTGGAACTTTCTGTCTGTGTACTCTCAGGAGGTGCAGAAACACCACCAGTGACTATCTTGATGAAGAGATAACCTCATGACCTTGGCTACATGTCCAATCAAATTCAAATTAGAGTTTATGTCCTCTGGATTTCTGCCTCGTGCTTTAGGCATTAGGTTCTCTCTTGATGTGGTGCAGCCCATGTGGTACATGAAGAACATCAGCCTTCCTGATACCTGGCACACAAAGCACGGGCTTTACTGCAATTAAAACCTTTCCACTGGCCTCCCCAACAGACTCCTCTCCATGAAATTCCTGCATCTTACCATTGGAAAGGTGCTAATTTCCAAACAACCTGTTCTCTGAGCACTGAGAAAAAGATTCCTTGTTCTGAAAAGGCAGTGAAGACTGTGACGTGGTCGAGGGCTGGAGGCTTTAGAAGAGCACTTGCTGGGAACATTGTGTTTGCTCACACTGCTGTGTGAATCTTCTGGGTTACTCAAGATTTCCGAACTGCTCAGTGAAGCTAAAGTGATTTAATACATTTCTCATCCCAATTGTCTTTGTTTGACCCACTGGCAGGTTAGAAAACAGCTCCCTTACTTTCAAGGTGTCATTTCTGTTCAGACTGCAGACAACTACCTCCCATCAGACTCTCATGTTTGCCTTGGGTCTGAGAACTGGCCACAGGTGAGTGACACACAGTCTTCTTTACCTGAAGAAAAATGTGGAAATGAAATGCAGACTTCTGCTGTTACACGTTGCGTTGTTTCCTCCAATTCCTTCTCTCTCAAGCTTTCTGTTTTAAGGCACAATTTTTTTAAAAGCTGGAAGTTGAATGTAAAATGTCAGCTGGCTGAACCTAGTTTAGCAGTCAGCTAATATCATCTGGTTTCTGCAGTCAATGCATTTCCACAAGTCACCTTCAGTTCCTAATTTCCTTCCAGTTTTATTAATTTAGACAAATATATTACCTTTCCTTATCACAGATCTATCTCTAAGAGTCGGCTGGAATACTACATTGAGCACTTCATTTGAGCTAATATGAAATAACATACAGTTGAGCTTATATGAAATAATATGAAATAACTGGAAACACAAAAATTAGGTGATGCCTGAGCTGTTAGATTAAATTTTCACTTTTTGTATAACTGCAGACACTGTTTTCACCATTTCAACAGCAATTCTAGCTACCCACAGCATCTTCTCACTGTTGAAGAGGTTCTCCTGGCCCTTACACCTTTGGATTCCTCACGTGGGTGCAGAGGCCAGTTTCTCAGCTCATTGAAACAACTCAGAAACCACTTTTGTATCGGTGAAGTGATGCAGAGTTATGTTTACTGATCTATTTCATTTACCTACCAACAAAGAAAGCAGGTTTTCAAGTGAAATTAAGAATGTCTTTTTACTGCTTTCTAGCATCCACACTCAGGCAGAAAAATTCATTTATCTAACACAGATGTTTTAGCAGTTGAGCAAGGAAAGAAATTATTGCAGGTTATAATACTTTGTTGTTGATGTGTTCCTCATTAGGACCATATGTCCACAGCAATTATAAAGCACTGTACAAAACCACACTTCTATGTCATTGTTGGCCTTGCTGAACTAGACAGAAGAACCTTTTCTTGCATTTGCCTGTACTTGCCTTTAACTCTGCTTGTTCCACCTCCATTGTCTTGATTGCAGCTCCAGCCCAGCCACAGTGTCACCTCTCTCAAGGCAGCAAACCTTCTGCTGATGTAACTGCTGTTATCATTCTTTGCATTTTAATCTCTTCAGAAGCTGAGATAGCAGCTGGGGAAACATTAACCTTATCAGAAGAGGTTTACTTGAAATGTAGTAGAATCGTTCCCCCTGTCATAGTAAAGAAAACTGAACCACAAAAAAAATCTGGCTATTAAATTACTTTTTCCCTGGTTAGTGTTATTTAGCAGATCTATGGACTTCCCCTATGACAGCGAGGTAGGGACCTGATGATCTCGAAAGGTGCATTCCAACCTAAAGCACACTATGATTCTATTCCATGTGGATTGATACTGGGGCTGGGAGAGATGTGCTGTTCAGAGATGAATCCTGACTGACAATTCGCATGTCATAGACTAACAAATTATGCCCTTTTTCCTATACTTGCATGGTGAGTGTGAAGGTAGATGTTCCTGAGAAGCTGCAACTAGATGCAGTATGCAGAGCTGACGTTTTTCAAAGTACAATTGCCGTCACAGACATACCTGTGTATTTTACAGTGAAAGGAGTCACAGTGTGGTTGTGCCTGTCTTGTACTCAGCTCTGAGAGCAGGGTACAAGAATTTGGATAGAAAAATGAAACGAAGTACCTTGAGGAGAGCTGTTCCTTCTTGTAGGCTACTTACCATCAGAAGCTTCTTCTTTCCCTTCTTCATTTTTTTTATGAAGGATTCACTACAGGTCTTATCCCATGCCTTTTCTACTCCAAAGGTATGCAGAAAATGGAAACTTGTGTGTGTTGTGCAGTTATAATATAGCTGGAAATTTCTGAAATACACAAAGAATTACCCAATACTTCAAATTTTTTGTGTGTTTGTTAGTAAAATCTGTCACCTTGGGGCAAAAATCACAGAGAAGTCGAATCAATCCATTTAATGTTCTAGGCATCTTTTGGTTAAGATACTAACTGGGAAGATCAAGCTTCGAATTTAATCTTTTCTTCTTTTTGGCTTCTTTCATGAATGAAATCCTTTTTTCTTGTATAAGGTTAAATATATTCCTTATGGATAAACTGTTCTGGGTGTAAGAGATGCCTGGGGTCTGGGGTCTTGCAACACTGATTTTATTTATGATTTTAATACTATTATCAGTTCTCATCCTCAAGGCCATGCTGAAACATTAACCTTTAATGTTTCAAGGTTTGTTTTTACTTTAATGGTAGATTCATTAATTACTTCATAAATACTTAGTCATTTACCACAGGTGAGTGTGCTTCCATTGTTTTTAGGAGCATAACTTCTTTCTATTTTCCTGTATTTTGTAAAAACAACGACATATTTTACTGCCTTTCCCAAAGACATAAGGCTTCCATTGGCTACTCTTGTCTCTGTGTGACCCTATGTACTGATTCGGATTATGTCCTAACAGCTTCAGAGCTACTCATTGGATATTTTTTTAAAAGGACACCTTTTAGTGAATGCAAAGCTGGATATTTGCAAACATCGTATTACAGACTTTGCATCAGGAAGAGGCTTCTCTTGCATTTTGTCTGGGCCTGATTCCTGCCATGAGGAACAAATACTTTCAGGAGCATTTCCCACAGCCCATGGGGAAAAAAAGCCCTCTGTGTTAATTCTGCTGAGAACAAAAAAGCATCAGGAATACTCTTTTGCAGGCAACCTCCAGGAGCATTCACTCTGTGTGGTGTACACGCTACCTGCCAATACAGAGCACAGCAATGTAAAAGCACAAATAAAGCTAAAGCAATTCTTTTGGGCAGGCAAGCGCAGAAAAAAGAAAGAAAAACCCAAACCAGAACATAAAAAAACAAAAAGGATTTTATTTGCTACTTCCCACCAGCAAGTGATGTCTGGCCACTTCCTGGGAAGGAGGGCTTCAGTACACACGGCAGATGCTCCAAAAAGGAACACCATACGCAATGAATGCCACCCCTTCCTCCTCCTTTCCCTTAGGTTTTGTACCTGGACAGACATCCTGTAGTGTGGAATACCCCTTTGGTGAGTTTGGGTTGGCTGTCCCAGCCATGTCCCCTCCCAGGATCCTGCCCACCCGCCACCTCCTGCCCTGTGTAGGGTGGAATGTTGGAGAGAGAGAGGCTGGTGCTGTGCCAGCACTGCTCAGCAGCAGCCGAGGCACTGCTGTGTTGTCGACACCTTCCCAGCTACTAATGCAAAGCACAGCACTGTGAGNCTGGCAACTCTTTAGATTAGGGAAGATGCTAATGCATGAGCTATTTTTTCCAAGGGGAATTAATTGAAGTATTGGGTTTAAATAGCTGCTTGCATTTATATCCATATGAGCATTTGTGTTTGTTGGGGATTAGGCATAAGNGGAAGGAAGGAAGGAAGGAAGGAAGGAAGGAAGGAAGGATGGAAGGAAGGAAGGAAGGAAGGAAGGAAGGAAGGAGGGAAGGAGTTAAAATGAAATTATAATAAATCCAAATATCTTCTTTCTAAATAAAGAACAGGTGTCATACATCCTTCTAATGTCCATGGGTGAGATAGCTTGTCTATAATGAGCAAAGTCTGATCAAGACTGGCTCAGGTAAAATACCAAGGCCCAGAGGGAGATTTATTCCTGTTCCTCTTCCTTTTACCTCCTAGGAAACCAGAGAGCAAAGCAAATTGCAACAATTTGTGACTGTAAAGCAAACACAGAGTTCTAATGATATTGTTTTTCACCAACAGTTGCTTTAAATACACTGTCCCGGCTTGTGTTTGCTTTTCCAAAGCCCATTAGTTCTGTCAGTAGTGTTTTTTCCTGGAGGAGAAAGTTATTCTAGCTGAGAAGCCTTTGATTATTTTCATTATTGTCTGAGACACTCGCACAACTTACGAAACATTCACTATGGCCTCCAGCCTCTTCAAATGCTGCTGTCTCTCTTCAGCATCCCTTGATTTGGTTTAAGAGCTTCATCTAATTCAACTGACAGAAAATAATTTAGTCAGGTCTTAAAGCAGGTTTCTTTCTTGACCTACAAATCTAATTTCCAATCAGCAGTTGCTCTTTGGTTGCTGTAGAAATTTAGACATAGACAGACAGATGGACACTCTATTCTGGTGCCCTTTATTTACTTTGCATTCTGGATGTCATGACATATGCTCACATGGCACATCCTTGCACATACTTTGTCTTTCACAATGCTGGCTGTATGTACATTCTGAACAGTAGCTGATTGACCACTGATTCTTGGTCTAAGTGTTAAGAGGAGAGCACCAACACCAAGGCTGTTCTCTCAGGATGTCTAACACAGGAAGAAAGCAGATTAGACAATATTAAGTTAATGTCTGTGCTGAGTGGCTCTAACAAACTACAAAAACAACATATATTTTGGAAAAGTGCCTTTTGTCATAGCTTACATGAATATCCTTTTCTTCCAATTCTTTAAGCTGTTTCCATCTTGCTACAGCCATCCTTCATCTCCAGATATAAGAAAGCAGGAAAGGAAGGAAAGAGACCACCATGGATGAGTCGTGACCTGCTGGTCAAACTGAAGGACAAGAAAGAAATGCACAGGCAGTGGAAGCAGAGACATGATGATGGTGCTTTATCTTTACAATTTGCTTTGTCATGAGCTTAATGCATATGTAAATTAATGTACATATAAAGTCATTTCCTCTGGCTAATGCCGGATGAAAGAACACCTCCCATCAGAATACTGTTGCAGTTAACTTAAGAAATGGCAGTAATTACAAACAGCTTTTCTGCCAGAGGGAAGAACAGTGCATTTAATATGCCTCTTAGTTTGTGAACATTCAGCCTCTTACAGTGGAGTTGGGAGAAGGCCAAAGTGTAACATTTCAGGTTGGTTATGAGGTGTAACCACCCCTAGTGCTGAAACACCCCTGTGTGGGATGAAGAACAAGGGCTAAGCCTTACTACCTACAGCCTGCCCTGTGTACTCACTGTGTTATCTTTGCAGGTGGAGAGATGCATAATTTGCATGGAGAAAATATGAGATAGCTGGAGGACCTGGTCTGGTGGAGATGGAATGGTCCTCTTTTTGTCTCTGAAGAGCTGAGCAGAACTAAAAGAAATGGTATGACCAGAACATTGAAGGATGCTATGGACAAAAATGAAGTTTTGCCTCATTCAGGGTTATTTAAATATTAAAATGCATCATATGCTAATATACTTTATGAAGTACGTGCTACCACATATATGACTATATTCCTTAAGTCTCTGTCTAGGTCATGCTATATGTGAAGAAGTGGAGGAGGATAAGATTGGGCTGTATATAAGGAGGGTAGAAATTTCACCTAGTTAGGAGGTGACACCTTGACAACAGTTGATGAAGACAATACCTGCATCTTCGCACTAGTTCTCCTCCTGCAGTCCATCTTGGATCAGTGTAGGAAATCCTCTCAGTGCATATTCTGAATTGAAAAAAATGGTTATTAGAGTAACTGGGGATCCTGCAACCTAAACATCATATGCAGGCTCAGATGGGCAAATATAAGCAGGAAAACTACATAAGACACACACAATTGCATTCCAGGTGGAAAACAAAACAACAGAATTCTATTACAATTCCCCAGTCTCTGCCAGAAACCACAGACAAATTCAGTAAACCAACATGGTCTTGATATTTGTTAAGTTAGTCCCTCAAATGTACAAAGGTGGACAAGTCCATACTGGTGTATCCTTGCTATTTTGACTGGCAGGTCTCAGGAGCAGAGACCATTTTTTGGTCCACAACTGCACGACTAGTAATGCATAGCATATTATGTGGGATGTTACCTGACTCTTGGTGAGATGCTCAAAGAACTGAGCATCTATAGAGGAATTGTTGGAGTTTGTCTAACTCCAAGGTTCTGAAATTATTCATGACAGATTGCTGTGTTCCTCTGTAGATTAATTAAATCAGGGCCATAATTAGGACCTTGATACAGCACTGTGGGTGTGACCTCGTCATGCAGAAAATCGCTTTGAAAAGAGAAAGGATCAGAGATTCAGAGAATTTGTTTTCTAATTTTCATCAAAAAGGTCTTTGAAATGCAAAACAATTGTTACTAAAAATGAAACATTCATTCTAGGTAACATGAGAGATGGCCAATAACTTGACATGTCTTTTTTATCAGTTTCTGTTTAAAATAGGAAATATCAGAAATAATATAAATTCAAGAAAGAGGATTTATCAGTATGGGCTTTGTCTCTTTCTGGGATAATATATTTTTGCTTTTTTATCCATGTGAGTTGCTCATTTTTTAGTAGTGACACAAATACAAATAGCAGTATCCAACCTGCTATCGTATTTTCTTTCTTTTAAAGAGTTAATGGGGAACTACCACATAAAGTATGGTGATCTAATTACAAGCAAGGGTCCAGTAGTATTCTGAAGGTTATTGGTAATAACTTTGTAATTTGCATAACTGAGGAATGAACAAGGGTGGGTGATTCACTGTGTCTGACATTTGAGAAGAAGAAAGAAGGGATCAGGGATGTGAGTGGTGGGAGCTGCTGGACGGCACCACTGCAGAGAAGGACCTGGGGGTTCTGGTGGACAGCAAGCTGACCGTGAGCCAGCTGTGCACCCTCAGGCCACCGGCAGCCTGGACTGCGCAAGGAGCAGAACTGTCAGCAGGGCAAGGGATGAGATCCTTCCCTTCTTTCTCTCAGTAATGTTGAAGCCATGGCTGGAATGTGGGGGTTCCATTCCACATTCCCCAGTACAGCAGAGATATAGGCTTTCTGAAGAAAGTTCAGTGAAGGCACTGGAGCATCTTTTGTACAAGAGGATGAAAGAATTGAGACTGTTCAGCCCAGAGAAGTGAAGACTCAGGAGAGCATTACCAGTATGTGTAAATACTTGAGTGAAGGGAATAAAGAAGAGGGGCCTGAAAATTCTCGGTGTTACCCAGTGACAGAATCAGAGGTAATGGGAGCAAGCTGAAACACTTTAATGAGAAATTTCATTAAAGCATAAGAAAAAATAAATTTATTGTGAGGGTGATCAAAGAGTGGAATGGGCTGCCCAGACAGGTTGTGAACTCTCCAACTTTGCAGACGTTGACAGTCCAACAGGAAATGGTCTGGGATATCTCGGTCCTTCAGACTCTGCTATGAGTGGAAAGATTGTCTATTGTCAGTTATAAAACAGAATGGAAGGGCACCTCATGCTGTTGTCAGTTCAGTGATGCAAATCCATTTAATTCAAACCCATTAGTAACAGGCCCAAAGGGTCCTTGCCGAAGCCATGACAAAGTCTGTCTGTGTACAAACAGGCCCAGGATTCTTTGCTTTTACTCCATAACACAAAGTCATCCTCAGACCCAAAGGTATATTGTTCTGCTATTTTGCCAGAATACCCAAGAAACCAAGGAGCTGCAGTAAACTGAAGTTCCAAATCTTAACTGCACAGCAATGGTGTTACCTCCTTTTTAACTGGAACCTAGGATTGACTACACTGTGCAAGACAGTTTGTCTTCCTTTGATGAAGGCATATGAGTCCTCCTATTTCTCATACAGACTTCTAATCACGTAATATCCTGAAAAAAAATGAATCCTATCAGTCTACTCTTCACTTTTGCACTACCATTTTTTTTTTAAGTGCAAATTATTACAGCTAATGTGCAACAGATCAAAACACTTGTTTTATTTCAGTCAGGAAAACCCTCCAGACAATTTGCAATTTTCAAATTTTTTTTCTTCATTTCTTCATTTTTTTTCTTGATGTGTGATTTAGATGCTGGACTGAAACCCAGGTATTCAGGGGAAACTTTATAGGGAGTGGAAGAAAGAGTAGAAGCCATTTATCCCTGTTTTTTGTTTCCCAAATATAGATTCCCTCTCAGGGATTCTACTGTTCTGGAAAAGCCTCTCTTAGTCCTGCAGAGTTCATTTCATTTCATTATACTCTGACTTCAGTTTGTAAAAGATTTTTGAAGCTTTCACTGCTCTAACGAGTAGGAACAAACATTGTGATGCTTCAAACAGATCTGTCCCACTATTTTATTTTCTGGCTTGCTTTCACCTTCTAGACTCAGACACTTGAAGAACAAAAATTTCAGCCATGTGTAAAAATAGCCTTTCTTTTCCTGATGCAGTTAAGTTGTATAGTCTGTAGCAACTGCCAGGATCTCTGATGAGATAGCCCAGGTCTTTTTGTCTTCTTTCCAGAAAGTCAAAAAAAGGCCAAACACTAGTTTATTCTCTACGTGGGGTAGCTGGGGTTTATTATATTCTGGTTTGGTTGGATTTACTTCAACCTTTTAAAGAAAATCACCTGCAAGAACCATTCCACTAGAAACTGTCACATCTCCCTTTTGGAAGAGGCAAGATCCTTGAAAGAAGAGACTGAAGAGTTCATTGTAGATAAACTGATCTAGCCTATGACATTTGAATTACGGAAAAGCTGCTGGAAAGGAAAGTGGAATTGAGTCTGAACATCCCTTGTCCCTCTGAAGCCTGTTTTCTTCATGAACAAATTTTGATCATTTTCCTTGATATTATTTCCACTCCATTCCTTCAGAGTTCCCACCTGGAGCAGCTTGGTAAATGTGAGGAAGAGACAGTTCTTACTCTTTGAACAGTCTACACCAACAGAGGAGACAAGAGACATTAGTGGTCCATCACAAAACCCTTGTTGCTATCACAGTATTCAATTCTTGTTGTTATTGCTAGTAGTTCCTCTAATTAACTATTTATTTTAACATTTTAACATTTGTGTTTACCTAGAAACATATGAACACCTCAATCAAAATAATAAATACCTAGTTATAGATAATGTCTCTAGGGTAACATCAGGCAGGTTGCCATCCCAGGCTTCCCCCATTCAGGCTGGAAATCTAGTGGAAGTCTTAAATATTTTTTCTTGGCCAGTGCAATAATCTCACCTGTCTGATATTCAGTGAATGATGGTGGAAGAGTTGCAGTTAGCAGTTCTTGGAAGGCTGTATTGTGCTTGTTCAAATTACACTGGTTTAATGGGCAAGATAGTAAATATGATTACCAGACGATTTCTCATAGAAAATGCTAGTTTTCACTGGCAGTGAGACACTTCACACAGAAGACCTTGCAGGCTGACTGCAGCAATCAGGCTTGGAAAGTTTCTTGTTTAGAGAATAGCAGGTCTTCTACTATTTATTTCCAAGAGCATTACCCACTTTGAACCCTGTTCTCACTGCATGCTGTGACCCGAAAAACAGAGGAGATTTATGGCATCTCCAGCATCATGGCCTGTCTGCGAGCTGCCCTTCTTCACCACCAGAGATCACAAGTTTACAGTGACTAAATAGCATAAATAATACCATAGGTCAGCCAATTTTCATCTCATACAAATAAAATTATATTCTGTTTTATGTCCTTTCAGAAGTCTAGAAGTCCCATTCTTTTACAGACCTGTCCAGTACATGATCCTGTAACACAACTGTGTATTGTCTGTAGTAGCTCACCTCTTGAATAAGTATTGTCTTGACTTACAGGAAAAGTTTGTTCGTAAAATGTGAAACCTAGAAAATTGTATCTGAGGGAACACAGACAAAGAGCAAATAAGTCCTAGCTGTGCTGATATGTCCTCATTGAATCTCTTCAATAGGTAGAAAAAACATCTCTTTGTAGCTCCTGCTCAGAATAAAAGAATCAGACATCATTATAGTGTGAATCACCAGCAAAGATATCTTTCTCCCATCCTAACAAATCCATTTCCCTCGAGTATCCTGATTTTTTTCTCTCACAAAGGTGTGGGACTGTAATAATTTTTGACTTCAAAAATGATTCTCAATCCATTTAAGTTTCTGACAACCAAATTGAAACTCTCATATCCTGATAAATGGAATAAAATTGAAAACAATCTTTCTATATTTTAAACTCCAAAATGGTGAGGCAGATGTCCGTGAAACCCTGAGCAAGGTTTCTGGGTGACTCTAGTAATATGTACCATGAGAAGGTCACATTTTCAAGCTCGCCTGAAGAACACAGTTTCTTTCTGGGGAGAACTGGTTAATGAGATGATCAGAGTAGGAAGAAAGTCTGACAAGTACCTTTGCTGCATTCATGCAGAAACAAAAGGATGTCACTGTAACCCAGCGACTGACGTCTCATTCCTGCCCCATACTGATTCTCCTCTCTTGACTCTGAGCAGCTGTCTTTGTGTGGTATGGGATGATGGTGCTCTGCTCTGCTTTGGGTTGTTCCATAAACCATTGCCTTGTTTGAATTCAGCTCATACCCACTGCCTTGTCGCAGAAGAAGTGACCCATACCACGAAAATCTTAAGCTCCTTTTCCCAGTCTTGAACAGACTTCCACAAGGCAGGAATAGCCATGTTCAGGTATGTGATATGGCAGGTATTCCTGAAGTATATTCCCAAACTGTAAAGCATAAAATCCCCAAAGAAAACCCCAAACGCAAAGATGGTCAGATAATGTTGCTGTGTCTCTGAGCTGCTGGCAAGAGGCAGAATATTGCATACAATATCCTCAGTCTTTGCAAGAGCAAAGAGCAATTGAACTAGAAATAAGTAACTCAGGTCACTGCAAATCATTCAGCTGTGACCAGTATCCTAATCTGCCCCATTCCTAGATGTTTGTGACATCTTTCTGTTGTTTCTTTCATTGTTTTAAGTGGCCCATTTTGGGGACTCATGCATCATAAATGCAAATGTAGAGGGAAATCTGCAGAAGGGACTGAAATTCGTTCCTTGTTCTTGACAGATTCTATGTTTCTTTTTCCCCGTCTGGTTCTTCTACTCAGAGTTTGGATTAAAACGCAGGAGACTGAATCTTCTTGTTCATTCTTAGATGTTTATTATTTCTTATCTATAGTACAGCTGTAGAGATTGTGCTCCTTAGTTAACAAGGTGGAAAATGGCCGAGGAGCTCTGTCTTCCAAGGTCTTTTAAAGTCCAAACTACCCAATTATAAAATGCCAACTAATCTACCTCCAATAACTAATTTACTTAGGTTCCGCACTGCAGGTTTTTTGAACCAATACCAAACCACCCAGATTTGTGAAGAAGAAGTAGAAGAAAGAAGAAGAGCTAGCCTACGCCCAAAATCCTCCATCTTGTTACTTGTATATTACTTATTACTATATCCCAGAAATTCTACGTCTCTATATGTTCCACCCAGTGATATAACACACTTCTTTTTAATTACACAGCCACAGTCTCCGTGCTATCGCATAATTTTCGCAGCCTTTTCCAAGGTCTCAGGTCAAATGTAGTGTGCTTTTGAGGATCACTGCCTGTCAGCACTGAAAGGCTGAAATTCTCTGAATCCAGGGTTGCAACAGTTCTTTCAAATGACAGCATCAATCAGGAAAGCATGTGAGATGTCACAGAACATAGCTAAAGGCAGAGATCACAATTTAATGTGGTGCATATGTGCTGCAGTCCACTGAAGGTCGAGGCATATGAGCTTTGAAATGGTTCACAAGACGTGTGAAGTGTGCCAGGGAAATGGCACATGCCAGAAGTTTCATGTGATGAAACTCTAAAGTACCAGATCAGACATATGCCTTGTAGGAGACTGTAGTCTGGGCACAAGTGGCCAGGCAGGATGGAGGGTGGAAAAGATGTTAGGAAGCAGAGAGTTGTCAGAAGTTGCATGTGGGAAATGAAACGGAGAGAGGCACTCAAGTACCCAGGAATTCTGTCAGTGCTGCTGTGGAACAGCAATGAGGGTATCTTGGTGGTCAAGGCAAACCTGCTGCAGGAACAGCACCACTGGGGTGAGTTTAGGTGGACAGGCATCACTTTTACCAGTAGACTGTGAATGGTGTGCAATTACATTTCATTCAGGGAGGTCTCCAGCCTTCAGCAGGTGACAAATTTCCTTGGAGAAGGTCCTTCCATTCCTCTAGTCTGCTAACATCCACTTCAGAGAGCAGAGGAGAGGTTATCCCTCTCGTAGTTTCAGGCAAGAAAAAGCAGAGTGGGGCAGAGCTATCCACTACAAGATCTTAGCAACAGCAGCTGTACAGGTATTCAGAGAAAAGAAATTTTCCAGGGATCAACCTAAAGTCAGAAAACAAGAGGGAGACACTACTTTTGCATCTGATTCCACAAAAGGGATCCTCCTGCTGTTTGTTGTTTAAATGGCAAAGCTTTTAACAGGACCAGAAATTAAAATCACTGGAGAAAAGAAGGTGCAGAATCCTTAGTAAATTAGCAGTGATAAATATTTGAAGGATTTTTACATCTTGCTGGCCTGTGATTAAAAGCAGAGTTAAACACAGGAGACCCTGTCTCCCCTTTGCATCCCAGCATCAGGAAGAGAAGAACCCACAGAACAGTGACATACTGGTCAAATTAAAACCTTCCTGAAGATGTGTTAGAGGCTAACAGATAATGCTTTATGGCTCATCATTAGAAAATAATAGATGGCATGGCTTTAGTCACCCACACTATAGCTCCAAGGTGGCAAATATCCACTGAAGTTTTCAGCATTATGTATACAGGTAACACAGTGAGACTGCTGAGTGTTCAAATCAGGCCTGAAGGCTGCACCCATCTGTCGCCCTGAATTTTGCAGCTCTTCGATGTTTTCATTTCTGTAACAAAGTTCTCACACACTTTCTGTAAACATAGCCATGTTTTGCTAACTGTCCTTATCATTTGCATTCCATTCTCCTTAGGAGGAGACTTTTGATGGATCTTTCCTTTGACCGGTGTGATTGAGAGGTAGTAATTTCTCCCTCCAATCCATGGTGATTTCTAAGAGCATATATAATAAAGAGCGGGCCATTTTGGCCCTCCTTTTCCTGCCTTATCTCTGAGAGTGGAGTTCACGTGGTTCTTTCATGTCCAAGTGCAACACCCATCCTAGTAAGTTAGCCCAGGAATATCCCAGGCATCTCTTGCAGCATGACATGAGTTGACCCCTTAGTAAACTGTCTTAGTTTCCACAGTGCGTGGCTAGATGCCAAGTGCCTGTGGCAAATGTTCCCTAAAAGATCCTATTTGGGACAGTGTTCAGCTAATCAGGAACACGGGTTATACTCTATCCGTCCCTGAAAATGTGTTCCAGGAATGCTCCCCTGCAAATCCAGACCCACTGATATAGATACAGCTGATATTATTTACAAGATCAGCGCTGAACTGAAGAAGTAAGGTAGTGAAAATGTCTCTAAGGATCTCAGTAATCATTATGCCACAGTGAATTAAAAACACAGTTTCTGATTCTGGGTGTAATGGAGTTAAAAAAGGGGGTCCTTGGATTATTTCTGCTGTGTTTTGGCTGTCTCCTTGTGTCTTTACAGACGTCTAACCAAGTGATGGTCACTTGGAATAGAAATAACTACCTGAGATAAGTTCTTGAGATTACTACCAAGTCGTTAAAATTCACAACCAAGCAGAATGCTTCCTGTGCACCACTATCTGGCTATCAACAAACCTCCAAGTGTAGTTTCTTACACTGTCTTAGCTGATGCATGGAATAGGGTTGAGGTATACTGCATGGTCTCTCACAGTGCTGGACTTGCTCTCTCCTACATTAAGCAAAGCTGCAGCACAGGAAAAAAAAATTGTCAATATAACTAAGTCATTGGAGATGTCACTGGGAGAAAATCTCTCTTAGATTCAGGCTTTGTATATGAAATATTTTTTTTTTTCTGTTAAAGGAGGTAAGTAAGCAGAAAAAAAGCATGCTCAAGCAAAAGCAAAATTACATTGCAGTTAGTTAAAAATCTAAAAAAACCTTAAAAAATTAAGTCTAGGAGAAAGTTTTGGAAGAGAAATATAATGTAGGACTGACTCTTAACCCTAGTAATTTTAATCCAGTTATGTTTTCTGGATAAAATTATATTTAATTTTTCCAAGTTATAAAAAGAGGTGTGTTTTCCCGGTAAAAGGATAATTTGAATAAGTGTTAAACAGAAAATTACAGTCTCCCTGCCCCAAAAGAGCAAGCAAGAAGACAAATAAACAAAAACTCATTCTGCATGCAGCAGCTAGTATTTAATTGGTAAGAAATGCCATTATTATAAGGTGCCAGGGACGGCTGATAAATCAGATGGTTATGTCACAATTCATAGGGACCTGGAAAACTGGACCAACAGGAATCTGATGTAGGGCAAGAAGGGAAAATGCGAAGTGCTGCCCATGGAGAGGAAAAAGTTCACACACTCTGGCGGGGCACCCAGCAGCACTGCACAGAAGGACTTGGAGGTCCTGGTGGACAGCAAGCTGACCATGAGCCTGCAGTGGGCCCTCAGGATGGTTCAAGGACAAGAGCTGCCAGCAGGCCGAAGACAGAATGCCTCCTCACCAAGTTCACCTGGTGACCAACAGCCCAGAGGGCTGTGCAGTCCTTCAGAAGGGCCTCAGTAGGTCAGAGAGCTGGGCAGAGAACTGTCTGAAATTCAACAAAGGCAAATGCAGGGTCCTGCACCTGGGAAGGAACAACCCCAGGCACCAGCACAGGCTGGGGCTGACCTATTGGAAAGCAGCCGTGCGGAGAAGGACCTGGGGTCCTGGTGGACAGCAGGGTAACCATGAGCCATGAAGGACCAGAAAGATAGTTAAGGGACCAGAGCATCTTTTGTGCAAGAAGAGTATGAGAGAGCTGTGACTGTTCAGCCCAGAGAGCTGAAGGCTCAGGGGGACGTTACCAATATATTTAAATAGTGAAACAGAGGGAATCAAGAAGAGGGAGACTGACTCCTCTTGGTGGTGCCCAGTGACAGGATAAGAGGTAATGAGCACACACATATGTAAGAACATACATTTTTGCTCTGATTGTGGTTGAGCAAACAAACAGGCTGCCCAGAGAGATTGTGGAGTCTCCAACCCTGCAAACTGTCACAGACAAACTGGACAACCTATTCCAGCAGAACATACACGGGGAAGTGAACTAGACAGTCTCCAGTTGTTCCTGCCAACATCAGCTCTTCTAGCTGTAATGTGGCTTTGTGAGTTTGTGATTCTGTGAGGTGGATCACAGTGTGGAAACTACTTTTTTCTTGATTTCTGCCCTAGAAATGCAAAAACATCAATTAGATAGAGGTAGGTATTGCATAGTGTGATTTTTACACCAGTTCAAGTTAAGAGCTTAAATTAATTTTATATTACCATACAGAAGCCTTGTGTGGAGAGGTTACTGGCCTCATTTAAGTAGTTTGTAGACCCTACAATATGTTAATAGGAATGTACACACACCATCCTTTAGAGCGTTTATTGTACAAAGCACCATCTTTCACACTTCACCACTGGAAGATGTTTATCAGATCATAGTATTTAGAAACAAAACATTGTTCCAGCTGTTCAGTGGTTGCTTCTACAGAGCTAAACATTACAGAATGTGGCCCATGGCAGTCTTTCTCCAAATATTTAACCAGTTCATGTTATATCTGTGTAAAGCGATGATGCCTTTGACCTCTAGAATACCCATTTCAGCATTCAAAATCCTTCTGTCAGTGTACAGATTTATTAAAAAGAAACCCCAGAAACGAGAGCAAAACCCCTAATGATGCCTAAACTGTTTATAAATATGGACAAAAATTGTAGCAAATGCCATTGTCTCTAAATTACTTACTTTTTACTTAACTAGGGGGAAAAAACTCCCAAGAAATAAAGAGTTTCATGGTAGTATAGAATGAGGTCGCCTGCATAATTACTAAGAGTTACTTAATAATTACTGCCAAATGTGATTGGTTTATATTTGGTCACTTACATACATGATTATTCAGAAAAAATAATTCATGGCTTTCACCATTTCTATAAAGCGAAGGTGGGTCTTTCTCTTATCTGTCTCAATTTCACACCATGGTGTGCCAAATGATCCCCCACCTTTCACACCCTACTGGGGGTGACTACTCTTGCTGACATCTCTTTTAACCCTGCGTTTTAGTACTTCCAAAGTAGTGAACAATTTTGGTTCCCATCGTTCACATGCTCCATTTTGTATTATCTTAAAACAATATTTAGCAGGAGGGCCAGCAAAATTCTTGAAGTAAAGAGATCTAATTTAGATCCTGTGTAGGTATCTCTACTAGTGTAGCCAATTTGTTCTATCTGATTTAAGCAGTTCTTTGTTTGACTAATTTGCTGTTCCCTCTGCAGCCCAGTAGCTTATCCAAATATCTCCTCTGTTACAACTTTCTCCTGATAATCATGCTAATCAAGTTAAACCAAGCCTGTAATTGTTTCTCAGTCCTCTAGTTTAACTGTTGAAACCCACTCCTGCTCCACAGCCATTTTTGTCAGTCTCCTTAGAAGGTAGAATTTTCATCTGATATGGATAAAATCTTTTGAGCTCCTGAAATACACATAAATTTGAGAAAACTGCAAAAAAGTCCACTTTAAACCAAAGAAGAGAGCTAAAAGGAAAGACAGAAACACTTGAAACACAATAAGAACATAACCAATTATCCATAAGCTTCTTTTACCTACCTCTACTCATACTAAAAGCTTGCCCGAACCTCGACCCATCACAAGTATTCTTGTTCGTTTTATTTGAAGAATAGCATTGAGTAAATTTTTCTCCTCAACCAGCTTGCAAAACCCTATAATTCTGATATGGAAGAAACATACAATATAAAAATACTGCATTCTTTTCAAATTGCTTCTAACTATTTTTTTTTCCTAAGAGCCTATTACAACAATCCTTATGCAAACTGAAATTCGGGAAACATTCTTCTTTGAAGCACGCTGTGATTTCCATCTTATGGTACTAGCAGAAGCTACAGCCAATGCTGCTTTTCTATTTATATTCTAAACAGTTCCCTTTCCATTCCCTTTCTTGTGGTGAGCTCTTGTTGCTTTCTTTGTTCTCGCAAAGTGGAAGGATGACAAAATCTTACATGATTTTGAGGGGAAGGACAATGATTTTTGCATTGTAGGATCATGAAAAATGTTTAAATGTGAGAATTACATAGAAAGTCAAAGGACCAAACTTATGCATGAAACTAGATGCGTGAAACTGTGAACTAGCTTATTCATGTTATCGTTTCAAGGCCTACACTTGCGCTTCAGAAGAAGAGCAAAGTCAGTCCCATACATGTTCTGTCTGGTTTAAGGACCTTTCCCACTGTCACTGACATTCTTTCAATCATTGGTATAAAGACATATTCTCTACTGGATTCTGCTAAATATTTGCCAGCAAAACAATGCATGACAAGGGAACACAAAAATGTACAGGACTGCACTAAGCTGGCCCATCCAGCTATTTTATATCTTGGCCCTTTCAAGTCAAGACTCTTTCAGTGACACATGCAAAGTGCTGTAGATGAAACTGCAAAGACTCCTTAATGGAAGATGGGAGATAATCCCTGTTCCTGAAGTGTCTCTTTGCAATAGTGTTTTCTAGGTCTGCAGAGCTGAGGAAGGAGTTGAGCCCAGAAGCTTGATGTTAAGCTTTCCTTCCAGAGTGTGCATTTGGATACATATGAGCACTTTGTGATGAGAATGGAATTGTTTCAAGGGCTGTCTTGAAACAAAAGTTCCCATTGATAACCTGCTAAATTAAAAGGGTAGAAGGCTATGAGACCCCACTGGGTGTCATTCTGAGCCCATTCTTCTCAGTATTTTAATTATCAGCTTGAATAGTTCAACCTGCAAAAGTTGTACCCAATCCGAGAGTAAGGGGAACATATATACCAGCCATCTGACCTCAGGAGCCAAGATCTCAAAAGAAGAGCTAGTCACTGGCTGTGATGGCAGCAAACACAATAGTGGATTCCAGAACTAATGAAGGAAGAGTTAAATATACAAATAAATGGGGAGGTATCAGTTAGTCAACAGAAAGGCAGGAAAGGATTCTGCGTTATATTGGATTAAAAATGAAGTTTATGTATGTCAGGGAGATGCAGCTTGGCATTGATGTATCTTAAAAGTACATTGCTTTATCTGAGAGGAAATTACTCTCTTCCAGTCCATTTCTAGGTTGTGTTAACCGGAGAAGTCAGTACTTTTCCAGGGAGACTCCAGAGCCCAAGGAAGATGAAGAAAAACTGAAAAACCTAGAGAGGCTCAGAAAATGTGGCATCTCAGAGAGAGCTGGAAGAGCTGAGTTAATTTCACTTCAAAAAAGAGGTACAGAGTGTGAGTAGCTTGCTAATATCTTCCTAATGCTCCATTTGAGGTTGACTGAACTCGATTCCCCCCACCTCACTAGGAAATGTCATTAGCAGTCAAATGTAGTATGGAAAACATGGCTGGCACATCTAATGCCAAAATTAGTGGGACCTTGTATATCCTTCAAAAAGACATAGGTCCCTGTTCTAGGTTAGAGGATTCTGGGATCAGGATCTGCACAGGCAGAGCCTGGGTCCTTAGCAGTTCCCAGTAATGATGAGTTTAAAGGCAGCATTTCACCCAAGATATGAGATTTTTTCTGCCTGTTCAGAAATATCCATCCCTTCCTTACCTGCTGCACATGGAGTCCTGCCATGCTACATTACTCACAAAAGTAAAGTGTAAATCAACTTAGCAGCATCGATCTGAGATACTCAGATACCCTGAGTATTTAAAACAAAAGCATAAACAAAGGAACACCCTGTGCTGCCGAATCAGCAAACTCCATGTAACGATCCTAATTGGAAGACCACCATACACAGAAGAGCTAGTGATTCATGTAATGGGCAGTGTGAGTGGACAAAAGCCAGGGCTGTGCTGTGCTCTGCTCTGCTGTGTGACATACTCAGCTTGGCCTTCAGACTGTCTCAAGCTGTGTGTATCTACTAACTACAGGATGAAGATACCTGGCTGACTGTAGCAGGGGAGCCTACAGGCAGGTCCCACTTTATATTGGTGATTACACTACTTGCATCCCTTGTCTCTATCTAACAGTGAAGCAACAAGTTCATGTAGGAACCCCCTATTCTTGAACAATGACAATGTTAAATAGGTTTGTTTTCCTTGCTAGAAAATACTGTAAGAGGAACAAAAAATAAATGAACTTCCCATCTGGATCTGTACAGCATGCCACACTCATTCTACACTGCCCGACTTGAGATTACCAGCACCTGAAGTGAGTTTGTCTATACTTTGATTTCTTTCTTAATAGTATCATCTCTAAAAAATACAATTTCAAGCAGTACTTTACAGAGTCTGAGCATCTTTCATGCAGGGTTTATAAAAAAACAAACCCTCCTGGTGCTAGGTCCTGTCATTCCTTTGTCTGTATTTTCCACTCCAAATCCTGAAATGAGCTATCATTACTAAGACTCCTCAGAGACAAAAGATATGATGCTGTAAGATATGTAATTATGTTGCCATACATCTTCAGGGAGACACTAGACTCCATGTTAAAACGGGTTGGGATGCCAGAAGAATATTGCTTAATCCATTGAACCATAAGAAATCACCATTTTGCATCTTTCTACTCAAAGAAATTTTGCCTTATACTGAAAAAGTAGAAAAATGTTTCTGTTTGTAAAGAAAAAATTGTCTTTCTCAGTTGTTTTTTACAATGCCAGATTATATTTGATTGCTTCATTCCAGTAATAAAACTTCTCAAAATTATAATTTGTCCAGTATAAGTGAAATCTGCATATCCTTACAAATCCACTGATATGAGTGCAACATCAGTCATGGAGTGAAGAAGGGATTCTGCTGCAGAGATAACCAGCTGCTTTTTTGCTTCAGGTGTTGCGAGGTTTGGGCAAGAAGCAGGAGTCATAACAAGTAACTTTCTTCATGTGAAGGAAAAATAATTTTAAAAAATTCAAAAATGAAGCTGGAAGCCTTATTGTGGATGTAGCAATGCTTTATGGTTGTGATCAGAGGAGGGATGGGGCACTGCTTCCAGTTTCAAAGAATGGCTTTACCACACAGAGTTAGGGTCCACTCACAGGTGAAAATAAATGAATCAGACAAAGATATGGCATCTCTGCAGTTGAAGCCAAAACCGCAATAACATAACTATTAATTGGGAAAGTGAATGGAAATTCTCTGTCTAATTATTGTATATGAGAGACACACAATAGTGTATCTGCCTGGAAGAAGATTTGAAATAGTCTAATAATTCCCACAGCTGTTTTATCTGTTGTCTCTTCATAAACTGCTGCCTCCTCTATGGACCTCATTACCAGAAGCTCTTTTAGTTTCTTCTTCTGACAGAGATTAATGAAACGTCCTAAGTTTATTGAGTGAAATTATCAGCTGATAGTTACACATAGAGACACTAATCCATAATTCTCCAGGACCAAGAGGGTTCTTCACATTTCCTCCAAAGGATTTTGCATCACGCTCTGATCTGTAAGAGAGATGTTGTGGAGTACACTTAAGGATGAAATTAATGCATTGTGCAAATACATTCAAATTTTGTACAACTTCCATGATTATGTTCCTACCAGTCAGCATGCATTTTAATGCATTCTTCCCGCACCTGGTGCCTGAATAACAACTAAATTGCACACTACCAACAGAGCTTATTTGCTTTATTGAGTTATAGATGCATGAGCAAGAGAAGGATCCAAAATGTTTGTGCTTCATATAAATCAGATTTTCACTTCAGAACTGACTGGTTTTCCTACCTATACATCTTCCAGCAAAATAGTCCAAGAACAAGGACTCTCACTCCTTTCCTACCGCTTGATTTGTCTGCATATATGTGGGCACACTGTGGCACAGGCTTGGCTCAAGTGGAATAAAGTCCCAAAATAGCAAATTGTGTGCTGTACTTCAGGTCAACTGAGTAATCACAAGACAATTATTTTTCTTACCAGACGGACACCACCTGAATCTGCACAGGAGTTGCAATAGTGTCCACAGTGGGTTTCTGGTCCTTACAAATTAATTAATTAACTGTAAACCACAGTGAACCACAGTGTTTACTCTGACTGGCCCAGCATGGACACAGAGGAAAGGACAGGTACCTTGAAGCATTATCTGTGAGAAAAATAGGAATTATGCTATATACCTGAGCATCTGTGTGAAATGTTGCCATTTGTTTTCCTCTGCAAGTATTGCAGTCTGCCCAGCTGTCAAACGAGGACGTCACTCTCAGCTCTGCAGGATCTTCATAACTACAGCTGCCCTGAAGAAAATGTCTTAGTCACAGAAGGAGGCAAGCAGGCTCCATTTAGCATGTGTTAGTAACAGGATCAGCTGTTGAAAGGAATTACAAGTGCTGGAATAATCATTTCTTTGCGTATTTGGCAAAAGAGATTCTCACAGAACCGTATCAAAGGAGCAAGTACAAGCATCTTGTGTTTTGTTGCCCAGATGCACATCTGCAAGACTGAGCTGAAGGGGTTTTTTGCACAAGCTGAAACTTTCAAAGTGAATTCAAAGTCCTATATAGAGCATTTCATGGAAATCCAAATTAGGCCAGCACAACAGGTGAATGGAGAAAGGAAAACTCTCAACTTAGAAAGACGGAAGAAAGAGTGAGTGCTTCCTCCTTGGTGGAAAAAGCTTTCTCCTTGAGGGCTGAAGAGAGAATGAAAAACCAGCCAAAACGGACCACAAAGCATAGGAAGTAGGTGTGAGAGCTGCTCATGTTAGTAGGAGGTGATCATGACAGCAGTCCATTTCAGCCTTCTGTTTTACGTTTGCTGGTCTTCAAGACACTGTGAATTACTGCTGAGCATGTTCTGGGCAGCATTTCCTACCATGTTTCTTTGGTATGGAAAATCATCTAGTTTGTTAAAATACAAGTAGCTGTTTCTCTCATTTTGAGGTTCTACAAAAGTTTTGTCAGTCCAAACTGTTCACAGTTTTCATGCTTTGATCCCAAGGTTTGAGCTTGTCTTTAGGCCTTTAGGCTCTAGTCCCTGAAGTAGCATCGTGAGATTTTTTTTTTGCTGGTTTGACTCTTGAAAAGTTGAAAATGTTAGGTTCTCAAGCTTTCTGTGTGCTGGAGACCTCTAAAAGCCTGTTTTTCAAATGAAAAGAGGAGATAATATCATAACTTCAGAAACTGGTGTTTTAAGACAGGAAATCTGATGACTGTTGCTCCACATCTCTTCAGGACCAGACCTCTAGCACTAACACCATTCTTGCAAGACTCACTCACCTGTATTGGAGAGTTAATAATCCCAGGGAGAGCCATGGGAGCAGGTTACACAGAATTTGCATAATGTATTACCAATTTAGCTCAGAAGATGCACTTGACAATTCTGTCTTATTCCTGCTGAGACAATGCTTAGGAGATTGCAGCTACCAGCTATATCTAAGAACATTTAAGACCCAACTCATGCTTTATTCAGAGGATCAGATTTGTTTGACAGTTTCACAGCCTCAAGCATGATTTAATTAATATTAATAGGTAAGCTAATAGTTGTTTTTTTCTTCCTAGTGACTAGGTCCACTTAAGTGATGAAAGGCATTACTATTACCTAGTGCTGCATCATCTGATATCCTTCATTTTCTATCAAAATCATCAGGTGTAATCAAGAGTTTTGTGGTTATTGTAAAGGCCCTACTATCTAGTGCAAATTGAATTTCCAAGTGTATTTCTAGGCTCTTCTGGCACACAGCTTAATGTCAATGGATGATCACATCTCAGTGACTGGAAACAAAGACAAAGTTTGAAGCAGTGATGGTGAATGCCTCACAGTTCTAGCTACACTGACTCAACACGTCCCATTTCACTGTCAAAAGACCAGACAACAGTTTCAGTTTCATCAGCCAGGTCCAGTGCCCTCCACCTCGGCCCCCAAATAAAAAGAAGCATCAGCATCTCCACCAAGAAAAAAAAGCATAGTGAAAAATAATCTGTAATAATCTGTAGCCTACAAGCAATTTAGGGTTCTTTCAAAGACTTTATGGTGTATGAGATACCACCTGTAGATAGAACTAAGCCATAAAATCTGAATTGCCATAGCAGTAACCATTAAACCTGAGTCTATTATTCTGTTGACATTATGACAGCATGGAGAGGGGAAGTGTCTCTGGTAAGATTCCAAGGAGATACACAGTCAGAAAGAACCCCTTCCCTGAAGTGTCTGCACCTCAAACAGGTGACACAGGATAGGTTTTACTGATGCTGGCATGAGTTTAACAGCAGAGGAGACTTCAGGATTCATGTTGCCTTAATGATATAAGCGTCTGATGTATTATAATATGCTGTAGCCTGAATGGTTTTGGTCTTATTTCATGATAGACTCAACTGAACCAAAAAAATCCCCCACAAGATACAAAGTAACATTTCAAGCCTCAAAACCAAGAGCTGTGGAATCTCTGTCTCCTGAGCTTCGTAGCACAGATGACTCAAATACACCTCAAGTTTGATAGAGCAAAAAGAAAAGCATACTTGACACCTTAGCCTTCACCCAGTGCCAGTGGGACAAATGCTGGATGCCAATAGTCTTGGAAAAGGAGGAAAAACGTGGAGAGTAGAGTGCTTGCAGCCTACTAAATTTTCCTATGCTGCTAGCAGTTGATGAAAGACCAGTAAATTCAAACCAGGCATCAGTACATCTCTAAACTACTGAATTGCCTACAGCCACTGAGGTACTGCTTCACTAATACTTGAAATACGTAGAAGAAGTGGGAAGAAATCATTTCATCATAAATGCAATGTAAGCCACACAGAGGGTTAAAGTTATATGCAATTCATTTTATATCCTGCTGAACACAGAAGAATCTTGTCTCCAGTGGGACTTAATCTGCCATATAATGGCAATATCTTCTCCAGTGGAGCCTGCAGCATACTCTGGTCTTTGGTGCTTGGGGTAGCTATGTTGCTTACTGACTTCTTTAGAAACCTCTTCAGAGTGTGAAGAGTTCATCCTAATGAATAGGTCTTCTGCAGCTCCTGACCTGCACAGAAAGGCTGAGCACAGCCTGGATAAGGGCTAGGGATGTAGGAACACACAAGACAAGGATTTTGAGAGAATACAGACTTCTGCTGCCAAGCCTATTTCTGAGTACACTCCAGCTTGCTGCTGCTGTCATCTTAACATGCACATCACTCAAAAATGACCAGTTAGCTTCACTTAGGCTGCCAGTCAATTTTCAGATCTGAGCTGTAAAGTGACTCATTTAAGGCTTTCCTACTTGACGGCAGTAAAAAATGATCCTAAGAATGCAGGGCTGAGTTTAATAGAGAAGCACAGTTATCCCTAGCTCAGCCACTTTCTCATGAAAGCTGTCCTAACCCTATCTCACAACGTCTTTCTCTCTCCCTTGAAAGCCGTGTTCTGATTCAGTGGTCGGTGACAGAGAAGTCAGCTTTGTCTCCATTGCTGCTGTAGAGTTGTTCTTTGGCTGCGCATGGATCATCCAGGCCTGATAGCTCAGCCTGCTATTGATAGTTATCAAGGGCAAGATAGGTCTCTTGCAGTGACATAGACTTTTCTACCTCACTTGAGGAGTGTAATTGGTTAGACACAGCTTAGAAGATCAGTAGCCTGAGAGACCTTCAAACAAAGAAGTTGCCAGTCAGCAGAAACAGTCCTGTTCCAGAAGGCAATTCAAATTGCTCCATGGGATGAATCACAGTGATTCTTCTCACTGCTTGGAGGGCTTTTTGTTCTCCTCATTTTCTGTCAAAGAAGTCCAGGGAAACCAGGTTCAGAGGCTTTGTTGATATCAGGAACAATCACACTGTCAACTTTCCTCTTATCTGTAAGGCTAGACCTGCTGTCAAGGAGAAAATTGTATCACTTTATATGATTTATTCTTGACAAATCCATACCAGTCGCTTTCTATCCTTGCAACATACTTTTGAGTGCTTCTAGATGTAATTATCAATAATGTGCCTAAGAATCTTTCCCCAGGTTCAAGTTGTCCCTATGGTCCCATTTTCCCTTTTTAGAAAGAAGTAAGATGCCTGAACTTCCTGGGCTCCTGGGAGATCCTTCAGCCTTTGTGACTCAGTAAATATTGTATTTTGGCTTCCTGTGTCCCTGGTAATAAAATCTGGTAGTGAAGAATTGGATCTCAAGAGCTGCTTAAGGGATCTTGCCACTCTGAGTGCCCTCTCCCTCAGTTCAATTAGTGATAACTGGCTAATGTTTAGTTCTCTGTGATTAAAAAATATATAATTTCAGAGCTGAGGGAGGGAGGGCAACAGATGGGACAGCACTGGCAGTAGTGATGTGAAGGAGTCCCTTTGAGGTTATTCGGGCAGCCAGGGACTCTGCCCCAACTGTCCTGCAGGTGGCCCTTGCTGATGCAGCTCATTTAGTAGGTACCTATCACTCAACAGCTTGTGCTGTAAATCAGTTCCTCAAGATTCACTGCATAATTGAATGTGCAGATTGATTCCAAGCTCTGGGATAAACTAAAGGAGAAAAGAACACCTGTGACTTAAAATACTGAAGCAGCACATGTTTATTAAGTATTTCTGTGATTTCTTTTTCTTTTCCAGCTGTGACAGAATTTCCTTCTCTGTTCTGTTAATGCAACAGACTTCAAAGAACCTTAAGCCTTTCAGAGGGTCTGTTTTTGTCTTCAGCCTTTGATTTCTCAACTATAGATTACCAGGACTGAAAGACCATATATGTCAGGACTGTGACCACTGCAACATGGCATGATTTATTCATTATCCAAGCATGATGTTTAAAGTCATGTCTAAATCAGTGCAACAGGACAAATCACAAAACAAAAATGTTATATGTGTTTTAATCATCCTTACATAATATATGCAAGATTTCTAACGCATGGATAATATAATATACCTATACTTATATCTATGTATGTTTTATTGTCTGTTAAAACCTGAACCTAACTTCACTGCTCTGCACAAAGAGTCAGATAGCCTTCCTCTTTGATGTGGATCTGCATAGGTGATCTAACAAGTTGTCACACCCTCAACACAGATAAAGTTCATGATATTGTTGGCAATTTTCCCGTGGTTGGATAACCAGACTTCATTTAAGGCATTATATTATATGTGTGAGATATAGATGCTGCCGCATCTTTTAACAAGTTGATGAAATGTTCAAGTACCCTGCGCCTTCAAAACAGGAACCTCATTTCTAATCTGAATACAGACTAGCTATATTTTCCAGGCACTGGTTTCTTCTGGCAGAAGCCTTGGACATGCAGACCTGTAGGTCTCGTGGATCGTTATCAAGTTCCTGGTTCCTGACCTTTTCACTGATTTAACTGGGAGGAAGAAATAGGTTTCTTCAGACTTAATTGAACTTTTTCTGTCCTCCCTTTTTCTCCTAGGTTTTACCATTTCCTGTTGGAGTAGTGGGACTGCAATCTTAAGCATAGCCTGGAAGCCAGTGCTGGATGCCACTCTTGGCAGAAATGATAGTCTTCCTCCAAAGAACACTCATGTCCTCTCTGACTGAGGAGAAGATGAACTTGGGGTGATAACCTCTATCTTATTCTTTTGGTTTTGCTTTTTTTTCACTTCCACAAGAAAAGCATGTTTGTTTTCCTTTAATTATATCAAATTACTGTGGAAGATTCTATACCAGGAATACTTAAAAAGTAGGTTTATATTTTAGTTCATCTGCAAAATTTGAGTTTTCCCACTTACAAGAAAATCCTCATCCAGAAAAAAAAAGGTAAAATCTTGATTTGATGTGTGTGTCATGTCTTGAGGACACAGTATAGTGCATTATATTCAGTGGTCTCAATATTATTTTAAACTTCATCACCACAGAACAACATTCTCTCTTTTGTAAGCCAAGAACCAAAAGTATGTTGCCAAAACCATTTTGAAATCAAAAAACAATCTCAGAATATACACAAATGACAAAATATATTCTGGAATTCTTGTCATAGTACATAACAAATGCTTACTTGTGCTTTTTGACAATATACCAAGACATGGAGAGATATTCACTTAAATAAAAGTCCAGCTCCAAGAAGCAGAGGATGGATGGATGGATGGATGGATGGATGAATGGATGGNGACAAAGTACCAAATTTTTTTTTTTTTAAATCTATGCATCTAAAACTGGGTATAAGTGTTTTATTCATATTGTGTCAAGGCTGGGATCAGGACATTGCCAGAATCACATTGAAAATAAAAACTTACATCACTGAACGTTAAGAATTGTGTTTTCTCTGTGCTCCATACAATCTCACAAACAAAAGATGTAAACTTTAAAACTGTCATTCTGTGGTGGTTTGAAAATAACCCAGGGGGAGACACCAAGTCAGAATAACAATTTAATAGGAAAGTTAAAAATAAAGACAGAAAATACTGGTTTGAACTGACAGAGTCAGGATACAACCTGACACCCTGTCGATCAGGGTGTTGGTAGCAGTCCAATTAGATAGCTGCAGTCCTCCTGGAATGATGGCTCTG
>VWZW01005358.1:198947-256603 GCA_013397115.1 Edolisoma coerulescens | reverse complement strand
AGCTGGGAGGAGGGGGCTGGGGGCTGCTTGGAGGCTCTGCCCCTCTGCGCTGTGTGAGACGAGTGGCCAAACCCCTCCTCCCAGCTGAGGTGGGAGCGGGAAGGGACCGACCAGCGAAGGGCAGAGAGGGCCCTTGCCTGCGGTTTGGCCGTGTGGGGCAGCTCCTGAGCCGCTCTGGGAGCCTGTCCCTGTCCCCGCCGCCTGCCCTGCCTCGGCGANNNAGCGCACGGGCCGGCGCCTGCGGGGCGCCGCGGGGGCTCCCGGCTCGGCGATGCCTCTTCCAGCGTTGCGGTTCATAACAAGCGATAATACTCTGCCTTTATTTAGCGCCTTTCATCCCCAAGGATCCCGGGGCACGCTGCTACTAACAAGCTGCTACGTGCACTATTTATAGCCCTCCCCAGCGCGGCTGCGGGAGCGGCAGTCCCTGGAGCGCGGCACGGCAGCTGAGCCCGGCTCCTCGCTGGAGCGCGGCCAGGGAGCCGGCCCCGCTCCGGTGGGATGCTCCGTGGGGTGCTGTGGGGCATCCCCTTGTTCTGGGGCGTCGGGGGCGCGCCTGGCCGCGGTTTATATCGCTGCAAATTGCTGTGTGTCGGCTCAGCATCGCGCCGTCATCGCTGCCGCGGGAGGGAAGCGCAGCAGCTGCCGCCGCACGGGTGCTGTCGGTGAGCCCGGCTGGGCTCTGCCTGCCGGGGAGATGCAGAGCAGAGGGACAGCCCTGCCCCGGCGTGTGTCCCCTGTCCCCAGCCTCAGGACAGGTGGCTCAGCCACACACTCAGTAGCGTGTCCCCAAGGCTTCTGCGGCTGCAAGTCGGGCATCAGCATTCCTAACTGGTGCCACTCGGAGTGTCAACAGCCAGCAGGGTCGGAGTGGCTGGGAAGTGGCAGCTGTGAAGTCGTCATCTGTCCCGGACCCGTGACAGCAGGTACAGGGACGCAGGTACTGATCAGTCCCCACACTGGGTCAGGGCTGGAGTGGTTCCCTGCCCTGGGAACACTCTGCCCGTGGGCAGGGGGGAGATTTGGTGGCAGTGGAGGAGTGAACCCAGAGGTGGGTGGTTTTCCAAGGGCTGGGAGATGAGGCCATGCTCCCACCTCAGGACAAACCCCACGGATTGCCCAGCACCCAAGGCCGGAGGACAGGCACCGGTGCCAGGGTGCTGGAGGAGGGATGGGGCTCCGTGTGGCTCCATTCCAGGATGCACATTAACAAATCCCTCATTGGGAGCCCTGTGCTGATTTCCAGCCTGGCACCTGAATGGTTCCCTCCGCTGGAAAAGCCTCTCCTGGGAGCATCACACATCCCTCCTGCGGCACGAGGGGAGCTGGCTCCGTCCCTCCCTCCCACCTCAGCCCGAGCGTGTCATTACCAGCATTTCTCCTGTACTAAAAAAAGCACAAATTTCCTAATTGTTTCCTGCTGGAGTTGAAAGGCAGCTCCCGGGCCCAAAATAGCACGTTGGGGGAAACGCAGCCGAACAAGAGAGAGCAGAAGGCGATTTTCCTGGAGGGGCTGAACCGAGCTCTGACTGCAGCCCCGGCTGCTGCTGTGGTCCCTTTTGCCTTCCTGGAGGGCTCACCCTCATCCTCCTTCTTCCACCTGCCCTCCTTGGTGCTTGTGGGTGATTGGGCCCACAGAGCTGGTGCCTGGGGTGTGTCCTGGGCATCCTCAGGGTGGAGGTCACGGCTGGTGTCTCAATGAGGGTGTGTGCAGGGAAGCCTGTTCCTGTTAGAGATGTCACTCAGCATCTCTCTTTTGGAAGCATGCTTCTGTGCAACCCTTTTTTTTTGGGGGGGGGAAGATGAGGAAATCCCTTGGGACTGCTGTGACTGATGTTTTAGCCCGCCCCAGTTCAGCTGCTGGGTGCAGTGTGTCCTTCCTGGCTCCCTCCTGCCAGGAGACCGCTGTCTGCCCAAAACAAACAACCCTCTAAGTCCCTCCTGTGACACTGCCAAAGCTCCCAGTGTTCTTCATCCCAGATGCTGACCATCCCTGTGCCTGCATCCCCTCTCCTGGGGTGCTGCTGTCCAGGCACCCCGCGGTGCCACAGTGGATGCTGCTTTTGCTGAATCCCAGGGGAAGTGAGGGAATTGAAGGCTCTGTCCCTCCAGCGACCCCTGAGCTGGGATGGAGGGACCTCCCAATGCACGGGGACAGCCTTGGGCACAGCAATTCCTGCTAACAGGGATGCTGGAGCCAGGATCCAGCTGGTGATGAGGTGGGGGCAGTTGTGCCCTCCTGGCCGCCCCACTGCTGCCGCCCACCAGCCCTCGCCTCTGCGCTCTGCCCCTTCTGCCAGGCACGTTACAAATCTTCCTGATGGAAAATTGCTTTTTTTTTGCCATCCAAGGTAATTGGCATCTCTTGGTGTGTCTTGGGTCTCTATTTTTATCAGCCGTTTGCACATTGACATCTCCACTCGCCTCATTATCCCCGCGCCTTTCAGACCTGTGGCTTTTTTATCATTATTTAGATGCACGACGCAAAGGAAATGACAAATGAGGCCGTTCCCCCTGTGGCCACCTGCTGGCACCTGGCTCCCCGCTGTGGGGAGGCACAGGCACAGCTTCTGCAGTGGGACACGCAGGGACAGGTGCCAGCCCCTGCCCAGCATCCCGCATCCCTCAGAGCCTTTCCTCTGCTGAGGACATTTTTCATCTCAGCAGCTGTCCCTTGGCTGGGGACACTCAGGGCTGCCAGTGCTCGCTGTTTTCTAGCTTGTCGCATTTCTAGGTTTTTTCCAGAGCCCGGTGAGGCTCCCCAGGGTGCTGGGATGGGTTTGATGATGTTTCTCCAGAGGCAGCTGGTACCTGGGGGGGTTGCCAGCCCTGGGGCTGTGCCTGTGCCCACGTTCAGTGTGTAATGTCAGGGCCAGGCAAGTTCCTTCCCTGAGCCGCCTCCAGGCAGATGTTTGGGCAGATGTTTGCAGGGATGTTTTAGCTCTGGGAAGATGAGACAGCAGGGCCAGATCCTCCCCAGGCATGATCAGCTTATCCCTTTCATGGTCCAGGGCATCTTGCAGCCATGGTTCTGCACTCCCTGAGCACGATACAAAATATCTTGGGAGGCTCCTTGGTTTCAGGGGTTCCCAGCACCTGCAGCCCTGGCCCCATGGACCACCTGGGCTGGCCCAGGCTGTGCCTCAAAAGCAGTTGCTGCCACATGGGGAACACTTGGCAGCTCATGGAGCAAGTGAGCCCCGGGGCATCCCCCAGGGAAGTCATTGTTGGGAGCCCCAGGGCATTCCCCAGGGAATTCACGGATGGGCAGTGCAGAGGAACAGTTGTCACTGCAAAAGCACTAAATTTCTGTCTCTTTTTTTCTCTTTTCTCCTGTTTTCTCTTGCAGTCACCGAGAAGGAGGTGCAGCAATGGTGAGTGCCCCAGGTGGTGAGCTGGCTGGGGCATGGGGCCGTGGGCAGGGGACAGGAGCTGGTGGCACTCAGCCACCCCACTGGCCAGGCAGAGCAGGGACACGCAGGAGGTGTGGGCAGGGGTACAACGTATTGGGGTGCAGGTGCTGCCTCGTAGAGGGGAGACCAGAAAATAGAGGGGCTTTCCTTGCACACCCTGGGCAAGGGCTGGGTTCTGGTGGCTCTTCCCTCCCCATACGAGCAGCCAGAGAGCGCGGGGACATGGGGACTGTCCAGCTGGTGACCCAGTGCAGGAGGCTGGTGCTGTCCCAGCCTGTCCCCTTTTGCAGCAGGGCCTGCAGAGGCTGTCAGGGGTGGGATCCGTGCTCTCACTCCATCCCCTCCACCCCACCGAACACAGCGCCCTAGAAAAGCCACTGCTTCCCTTTCATCTCCCTATCCCACCAGTCAAGGTTTGCTTTCTTTATCTCTTTCTCTCATCCTTCCCCCCCACCCGATGAGTCATAGCTGCAGCAGCGTGAAAAAGATGTCACCGGCACTTCGGTTTCCCACCTCGCCACCCCCTTCCCCTCCTCCTCCAGCCCTTGTCCCGCTGCAGCGGGCGCCTGACAGATCTGGGCGATGTGTTGCATAATATTCACGCACCCCATGTGATCCCCGTGTGGTCCCACACGCTCCCTTCACGCTCCCTGCGTGGTGCCCACACCCACGGAGCCAGTGAGCCCCTTCCCTGCCCCCTCCGGTGCACCTGCACTTTCCAGCACCCAGGTCCAGCCTGGAGCTAGGGCCGAGGGCTGTTTGGGGTGTTTGAGCATTGATGGGTTTTGGAAATGACCTGGGTTGTGCCACCTGAGGACACAGGAACCCCGCTGTGCCCCCCAGCTCCTCTGAGCAGCTTTCATTTGGGGTTGTGCAAAAATTATTGTGGAATGTCCTGAGCTGGAAGGGACCCAAAAGCATCATGATCAGTCCAGCTCCTGGCCCTGCACATCCCAAGAATCCCGTGTGCCTGCAAGCGTTGTCCAAACACCTCTTGACCTCTGGCAGGACTGGTGCCATCACCACTTCCCTGGGGAGCCTGTTCCAGTGCCCCACCACCCTCACAGAACTCGGTGGTCACTGTGCCACTGCTTTTTGCCAGGGCATGGCTGCAGCCTGGCACTGCTGTCAGTCCTGGCTGGGCAGTGGGTCCCCGTCACCTCCCATCTCCCAGACAATGTCCAACACAAGCCTGGTTGTGGCCCTGTTGCCCCTTGTGGGCTGGCAGCAGGTTGGAGCAGGGCGGTGGGCACCACTCGGTGTCACCGGTGCCACTCGCCGCTTGTCCCCGCTGCCACCCTCACTGTGGTGCCCACAAGGACCTCAACCACAGGGCTGGGATGCTGCGGGTGGGAGATGGGAGCGGCACAGGGAGCACCTGGGGACCTTCCCAGCCCCCTGCAGCACTGGGGAGAGCCTCACCCCAGCTCCCCAGGGCTCAGCGGGGAGGCCCTCCTGGGCCCATGCTCTGCCCTCCATTGGCAGGTACAAGGGCTTCATCAAGGACTGTCCCAGCGGGCAGCTCGATGCCGCCGGCTTCCAGAAGATCTATAAGCAGTTCTTCCCCTTCGGTGACCCAACCAAGTTCGCCACTTTTGTTTTCAATGTCTTCGATGAGAACAAAGTAAGTCTGGGATCCAGAGGCACGGTCCAGGGGGGTCAGGGCTGGGCCCGTGGCGATGGTGGGATGGGTTTGGAACGCGTTTGCGTGGCACTGGAGGAGCAAAATATTCCAGCGCTTCCTGGGGCGTGAAATTGAAGCGGTGCAGCTGGAGCGAGCCCCCGCGCTTATTTTAGTTGAGGAGAGTCACGTGGGGAAGGGTGATGAAGTGGCAAAGCAGGAAAGGAGAAGCACGGTGTTTTGGTGCTGCTGACAAAAGCCCATCCTTGTGGTGCCCCTGCATTCCAGAGCCTCTCCCGCCGGGATGTTCGCTGGTGGGCTGGGCACCAGCAGCTGGATCACAGTGCTGGAGATAAATGTGCATCACTCCTCCCTCCCTGCTGCCTTTTTGGATGTTTCCCCTCAGAGGGGACACGTGGGCAGGGAGGACTTTGCTGGACAGGAGTGGCAGCAGCAGCCTGACCCCTCCTTTCCTCCCCCAGGACGGGAGGATCGAGTTCTCCGAGTTCATCCAGGCGCTGTCGGTCACCTCCCGGGGGACGCTGGACGAGAAGCTGAGGTGTAAGTGCTGCCCACGGGATGCTGGTGGGCTCAGCCCCACGAGAGTGCTGGGGTGAGTGTCCAGGGCAGGGCCACAGTCCCAGCCCCTCGGTGTTGCTCTGGCTTGCAGGGGCATTTAAGCTGTACGACCTGGACAACGACGGATACATCACAAGGAACGAGATGCTGGACATTGTGGATGCGATTTATCAGATGGTGGTAAGAGGGGCAGGGGGGGCACAGGGCGAGCAGCCCCTGGGGGTCCCTGCTGGGCTGGAGCTTGGCTCTGTGGGAATGCTGAAATACCCCCAATTCCTTCTTTGGCCTTTCTCATTGGGGGGTTGTGCCCATCCTGGCCATCGTGGCCAGGGCAGGGTCTGGGTCTGGTTGCTGAGGGTGGTTCCAACTCCGTCCCCTCGCACCCTGTCCTGATGTGGGGTGTGGGGGGACAATCCTTGCCTGGGGACACCCTCCAGGCAGGGCACAGATGGGTGTGTGACCAGGTCCTGTCCTGCTGCTGCAGGGAAACACAGTGGAGCTTCCCGAGGAGGAGAACACACCAGAAAAGAGGGTGGATCGGATTTTTGCCATGATGGACAAGGTGAGGATGCTTGAGGGTTTTTTCCCCGTGGCCAAGGGATTTAGGAGGTGCTGTGGGTCCCTTTGCTGCATCGTGGCTCTTGCAGGTGCCTCCTTCCCCCTCCAACACAAGGTCTCACCTGCTGCCAAGATCGCTGTGGGACACCCACATCCCTCCGGGATCCCTGGGTCCATTTCAGGGCCTCCGAGGTGGCATTGTCCCCTCCATGGCAGGCATGGGTGGCTCGATGGGGAAACCAAGGCTGGGGAGGAGGAGTGGGGAGGATGTGTGGGATGGTGTGGATGTGCTGGGGGCTCAGCAGGGTGAAGCAGTGCAGTAACAGGAGTGTTTTGCAGAACGCGGACGGGAAGCTGACGCTGCAGGAATTTCAGGAGGGCTCCAAGGCCGACCCCTCCATTGTGCAGGCGCTCTCCCTCTACGATGGGCTTGTATAGTCCCAGGGCCGAGCAGCGGTGAGTGCGGTGCCAGGGGCTGCGGGTGCCCATCTCCCACCTGCCTCATGCCATTCCCATCTCCTCCAGGCACAGGCAGCTGATTCTCCTCTGCTGAAGCACCAAAACATGGATATCCCCCCCAAATCCAGCCAGGGGGAATGTTGCCCCTGTTCTGATAGGTTTCTCCCAGTCCTCCCCGTATCACAGAGCCCCCTCAGACCTCATCCCATGGAGCTGGAAATGTTTGCCTGCGGCACAGCTCACACCCTCACCAGCAGATGTGGCTGCAGAGGAGGCAGGGAGGCAGCTGGCATGCTGGGGACATGGGGACGCTCCAGAGACAGATTATATTAAATGTTTTATTTATCTTAAATCTTATTATATTATGCCCTGGAGCTGGGTTTGGCACGGCAGTGTCAGGGACACTGGTTCACAGCGTCACACAGGTGCTGGGCTGAGCACCCCGTGGTCCTTGCTGTGCCCTGTGGAGCTGTGCAGAGTCCCTTGGAGTGATTTTGGTCATCACAGTCCAGGCAGCGTCCTGGGGTGTGGGGTGATTTTTAGGGGTATTGGAGTTTTGAGATTTTCAATATTTTTATTCAATTTCCAGCTTTGCCCTTCCAGCTGCACTGGTGTCGCATGAGACGGCCACAGGGATTTCTGCCCATCCTTCTCACCCCATTTCCCTTCTCCCCACCCTCTCCTGCAGATGCCTGGGGGAAGATGCTCTCCGTGCCATCCGACCACCGCCGCGCGAAGCTTGCCTGTCCCTCCCGGCTTCCTTTCTGTTCCGCAAGCAAAGGATGCCCTCGAAGCGCGAGCTCACTCCCCCTCTCTGCACTCTGAACCAGCCGCTGCCATTTGCCAACTTCTGCTTTTTCCAAAAGAACCCCCTGCCAGACCCCGGTCTGAGCGGCAGCGAACGCCCAAGACTTCAGGGCCGGGGGAACGGGTCGAGCATCGCCGCAGGCAGAGCCCCCTCTCGGCCTCCTGGCCCCCTTTGCTCCCCTTTTCCTACCTTCTCGGATGGGACTGCGGATGCGCCGGCGGGGTCCTCTCCTGGGAACCAGCCGGCCGGAGACGGAGCCCCAAGGTACCGGGGGGCTGCACCCCCCGGGCTCTGCCCGTGTGGGGTGGCCGGGGAGCCGAGGCACCGACGGCGATTGGGAACAGAGTCCTGGCGTCACCCACGATGCCGCTGGCAGCCCGGCTCGGCTCACTAGGGATATATATTATATTATTATTATTTTATTTCTTTTGGTGAGACAGTATTGTGCTTTTTGGTTTGGTTTTGGTTGGTTTTTTTTTTCCTTCGGTGGAAAAATTGAGGCTTTTTTTTATATGCCTATCTCGACGATCGATATCCTTATTTATTCGTTGTAAATGTTGCTGCTGTGTTTCGTCTCTCGTGTGTGTGTCCACCCACCAAGGTGAGGATTTGTAAGGTTTACATGCTCGTACACTATTGCGGGGACCCGGGAGCCTGCAATAACAGTGAAGCCAAAAATCTGCCTTCCCCCCTCTCCTCCCACCCCCCGTATCCCAAGCTCTGTGGGCTGGCTGCTGTTTGGAGGGGGATGCTGTAGCTTCTTTTCCTCTTCCAGTTCCTGTGTTCCCTGCATTTTTCTGTTCACCCTTCCCTTTGGGAGCTCAGTGAGGGCTCACTCAGCCCAGACTCTGAGCAGACCAAGCTCCATCCCTCAGTTGGGCAGGGTGAGGAAACTGCCGGGCACCAGAATGTCCCTATTTCCTTTCTTTTATTCATTTTCTCACTGCATGAAAAAGTATTAATGGAGCCCAGAGTTGGGTTTTGCTTTCAAGCAGATTCCTTTGCTGTTTTCTGCTCTGCACACAGAGGCTCTCTGGTGGTGGCTGTGAATCGTCCTGTGTGCCGGCGGGGCTGGAGGCACAGAGGGGGAGCCTTGCTCTGTCTTGCTCCGTCCCCCCATCCCAGCTGGGACAGGGTGACAGGGGAGTGCCAGGCTGGGCTGTGCACAGCTCAGGGTGTTTCCTCACCCCGTCACTCCCATAGGACATGGGAGGTTTTGCTGTGAACCCAGGGCACGGCCCCAAGCGGAGCCGCTTGCGCCCGCCTTGGAGGAGGCAAAGGGCTGGGAATACACACCTGGGGACACCGGGCTGCAGCCCCCCCATCATGAGCGGGGCCTGCGTGGCCTCTCCACACTCCATCAACACCCACCACCCCTCTGGGATGTGCCCCCAGCTCAGCCCCACCGGCACCCTCACCGTGGGACACAGTTGTCATCTCTGCTGGAGAATGAGCCTTGTGTGGGTGATGCCTCAGCTGCCTTGGCCCCTGCTCTGGGAAAGGAGAGATGGGCATTCCCTCAGGAGCAAAGTGCAAGGAGCCTGTGGGACCCCTAAAGCCACCCTGGGGGCTCACCCTTCCACCTCTGGTCCAGCTGATGGTAGCAGCATCTTTCCACCCAGCTGCGTCCCAGCTCCTGTGGCTGAGCCCAGACAGAGGACTGTCCCATGGCAGTGGGAGGTGACATCTGGATGTGGAGGACAGTCTGACGGGTGTCTCACGATGCAGGAGACAAGGCAGTGCCTCAGCATTCCCTGAATCCTCCTGGCATGGCAGGGACAGATGCCCCAGCCAAGGGATGCTGGTTCTTCGCCATGCAGCCCCACTCCCCAGTTTGGGGATTTTGTGCTTGTGGTATTTCTTGATGCCCATAAAAAACCACCTTTCCCCATCCCCAAGGAGACTGACCTCACATCCATGTGCAATATTTCTGTCTCTTCTGCAGTTCCTGCCCCCGAGGGTGCCCATGTTTCATTGTGGGGGACGCTTCTGGAGGGTGTCCCTCACTCCCTCCCGTGGAAGCCTTTTCCTTGTTGCTCTGTGGCCAAAATGCAACTCTCTGGGGTAGGTTTTTGCAGTGCCTCCAACTTGTTGAATGCTCATCTGCCAGACTGGTCCCTTCCCGGTGCCAATCGATGTTCCCAATGAGTGTGACTCTGCTGTGATCGCCTCCGCCGATGAATGATGGGCCCCACCACGTTTGACATAGTTCCCAGGAAAAGGCAAACCTCATTTGCTCTGATACTTTTCCCCTGGAAAGCTTTTAATTTTTGGAGGACCTGTCATGGGTTGAGCTCCATCAGTGCTTGCAGATGTCTCCCCAGGGAGTCAGCCCTGCCAGGGCTCTTGGCACGCTGAGTGTCCCTGAGCAAAGTGGTTTGGCCCCAGTGTTCCCCCCTGGCTGTGGATTTGGGACCTTGGCTTGGATGCTTCTAATCTCCCTTTTGGGGAGCACCAAGGGCCCCTGATTCTTCCTGAACACCACCAGGATCTGCAGTGTCTTGGTATCACTGAAAACAAGGCTTGGAGCATCTCGTGCTTGGAAATGTTGGCCTTAACCTCCTCGTGCCTCAGTTTCCCCATCAGCGGAGTGGCCGGGGTGAGCCATGCCCCTCTGGAAAGCAGTTTGGTGCCTGTGCCCTGGCAAGCACGAGCGCTGGATACGGCTCAGGACTGCGGCCGCAGGGCTTGGCAGGACCCACCGAGCATCAGGCGCGTGCAGAACGCTGGGAACGGTGCGTGAAACGCTGGGGTGGAATTTGCAGCAGCCAGTCTTTAATTGCAGCCTCTGTTCTACACCTGCTCGTGATGAAATGGCCAGCAAGCCCTGCTTTGTCTCTGTTCCTGCTCGGGTGCCTGGTGCCTGTCCAAAATAGAGCCCTGGCCCTGGGAAGGGGACCCAAAGCACAGCCAGGCAGAGGTGAGGGCCCAGCCCCGGTGACTGTGGCATGTCCCCCCCTCTCATTCGTCCCTGTCGGTGTTGCCCCATTAAATGCCACATCTGTACTTTCCTTTCTTTTCATTTTTCTGTCTGTGCGCTGACTGTTGCTGCTTTGTATCCGTCTTTCCTTGAGCTCTGGGGCTGGGCTGGGCTGAGCTGTTTTCCCCGGGAGCAAGAACGTGGGAGAGGGCTCTGGGGGCAGATTCCCCCCTGCCCTCTCCTCACAGCACAAACCAGGACCCAAGAGAGAGAGAAGTGAAGGGTTTTTCCTCTGGAGCAGGCTGTTAATTATTGCAATTGATAACGAGACCAGGCTGGTCCCGGGAGCACTCTCCACTGGGTTGGTGGAGGGGGGGGGTGTTTGCTCGTGGGACCCCAGACCCTGTTTGTGCCAGGTACCAGCTGCATCTCACCCTCCTTCACAGAACCAGATGCCTGTTGGTTCTTCCCGTGCCATCAGGACACCACATCCTGTTGGATGGGGAGGCTGAGGCTGTGGGAATCCCAGCCCAGGGTGCTGCTGCTCAGTGGGCAGGGATGCAGCTGCCCAGAAGGTGGAATTGTCTTGGAGTCTTGGGATCTGGGTTTGAGCCCTGCTTGGAGCAGGACTGGCTTTGAAGCAGTGCCAGGCATGGCATGGGGGCAGCTGAAATCACTGGCAGAGCTGCCCCCTTCCCATGTATTTAGGGTTGGGGGGTCATTTGGGATGGGTGAGTGACCTGCAGCCAGCTCACTGTCCCCCATCCAAGGAGGAGATTTGGGGCATTTAGTGAGAGCATCTGTCCGTCCTTCCCGAGAGCACTGGAGGGGAGGGGTCTGGCTGGGACAGAAGTGAGGGCTGAGGGCAAAGGAGGGAGCTGATGGCCCCAGTCTCAGTGCACAGTGTGGGGTGCAGCAGTTTTGGGGTCTCAGTCACACGTGCCAGCCCAGACTATTCCAGCAGCACTGCAGGAAAGTCTTCCTTCCCTTCTCTCTCTGCTCCCGTGGCCACCAGCCCCGGGCTGGGTGCCCTGTCCCGTGGGTGGGACCCCTGCCCAGGGGGTGGCCGAGCCCCGGGCTGAGAAGCAGCAGCTCCAGCAAAGAGCCTTGTTTGTGAAGATGAAGCCTGTGTGTGCGTCCGTGCCGGTGTCTCGGCTTGCATGCCCCGCTGCCTTGTCTTGAGATGAATTCAAGAGCAAACCAAGCAAATGAAACAGTTTAATAACAGAACAAAACAAAACCCAGGAACTTTGTGACAGTGGAAATAAAAGCTTAATGACAGTAATGAAGCAGCTGTGGTCTGTGATGTGCTGGGGTGGGGGGGTCACGGGGGTCCCCAAAGCTGTCCTGGCACCCAGCGGGGCTGGGAGCTGGGCTGGGGGCTGTGATGGCACCAGCACGGGTGTAAATGGGGATGCTCTGGGCTCTGGGGGCAGGCACTGTGCCCACACAGTGATGAGCTGTCAGGTCTCAGCTCCAGGCATCCCAGGGACCCTTCAGCCCCATAACACACTCTTCCCACCTCCTTTTACCCAGACACAGCTTTCCCTCTGCCAGGTCCTGTCCTGCCACAGTGCCTGCACCCATTTTCCTTTTGCAATGAAGACACTCACAGCCCTGTGCCCGTCGGCACCGTCCCTGTTCCCTCGGAGCCCTCTCGTCGATGCAGCGGGCTGGGAGCCGTGGGGTCACTTTTGGCACACAGTGGCTGCAGAGGAATCCTGATTCCATAATTGTGTCCCACTGCCCGGGCCGGAGGTGCCCCTCGGCAGCCCCCCCGCCCCTGGCAGGGCTCAGGGGGGGCTCACAGCCTGGACTGGGCTTTTCACGTGCAGCGGGGTCGCGTTGGCCATTCTGCGCTGCCAACTCTTCCGGAAACGAGCGCTGCGAGGCCTCCCTGCCAGCCCATCTCTGTTTTGTTTGCTCTCTTAACGAGGCTGACTAATTATTTTCGGGAGGCCAGAGGAGATGCCCTAATGGTCCGAACAAGGAGGCTGTGTTTGTGCAGGGAGTTTTGTCCAGAGGTGCTTTGTGCCAGCACATGGTGGGAGCTCCCAGGGATTTCTCCCCTGTGCCATGGAGTGGGCAAGGACAGGCACGGGCTCCAAACCACGGTGGTTACCCAGAGGCTGTTCCTTAACCCCCAGCAAGGAAGGGGTTAAAGCCCAGCTAGCACAGGTGCTCCTGGGACTGGGAGCACTGGTGAGTGTGAGAAGGGCTGGCTGGAATTAATTTGGTGGTGAGGTGAAGCTGTTGGGGTTTCTTTGTGCCCAGCTCCCTGCCAGGGTGCAGGATGGAGCTGGGATGCAGGTTGGTGACTGGGGATGCTCTAAGGTAGGTTTTGTGGCACTGTGGGGTGGGGGACTCCCCTCAGCTCTGTGGGGCTGGGAGTGCAATGCCTGGGGGAGTGCGAGCCCTGGTTATGGGACAGGAGTGGGATAGGCCAGTAGCACAGCCCCAGGGGCAGAAGTGTCCTTGCCCCGGTGTGAGGGGGATGTCCTTGCCCACTCTGAGGTTGGGCTAAGCTGAGTGCACGCTTGCAGGGATAAAGGAATGCACAGGATGGTCCCATCGTCCTGTGCGTGGGTCATGGGATGGGAAATCTCCAAGGTCCCCCAGCCCCCGTGTCTGGGGAGAGCAGGGCTGGTGCTGGGGGTGCAGGAGTGCCCAGCCCTCGGTGCACAGCTTCACCTGGAGCCGGCGCTTGGCCGCGGCTGAGCCCTGGGTCCCGCTGCGGGGGAGTTGAGCAAGAGCAGAGCATCCCTGTGGAGCGGCCATGAGCTCAGCACTCCGCTTCCAGGGGAGCCAGGAAACGCTCCGCACCCCCAGCCAGCGCTCCCGGCCAAGGGCTGCCTGTCCCGGCCAAGGGCTGCCTGTCCCAGCCCATGTCCTGGCTCCGGCTTTGTCTGCGCTCTGCGCGGCTGTTTGCTCCCTCTTCGTGGGGTGCCTCGTGGGTGAGCCCACCCGAGCCTCCCTGACCTCCAAGCCCCACTGCAGACCCCCATTCCAGGGGTCCTTTGCCCAGCAGAGGGGGAGTTTTCTTCCTCGGGGTCCCTTTCGCAGCTGTCTCTCCCCCCGCTGGGGTTTGGCAGGGTTTCCTCGCAGGTGCTCAGCTGTGACCCCCGTGTCCTCCCCTAACCCCCTGCTCCCCCCAGCAGAGCAGGGTCTCTCTGAGCCAGGGGGTCGGGGCTGGGGAGGGGGCCTGGGCAGTGCTTCTGACAATCCCGTGGGCTGCAGGATCTGCTTCCCAATCCCTGTATCTCCATCCCGATTTCCTCCAACTCCCACCCACCTCCCTGCCGCGTCGCTGGCTCCAAAAGTCCGGTTTTTCCTCCCGCCCTTCCTCCTCCCTCCCAGAAGTTGAACGCTGGAGGAGCAGGTCCGCAGCTGCGGAGGGCTGGGCGTTCCCTGCCCGGGGTCCCTTCTCCGTCCCCGCCGCGTGTGGCCGCTTGCACACCGTGTCCCTCCCTGGCGTGGGGACGGTGCCCGGGGGAAGGGCCAGGACAAGGACACAAGGGGTGTTCCTGGCGCCTGAGCGTCTCCCGCACGATGCCACCCCACGGAGGGGTGTTTGTGGGTCTCTGGATGCTGCTGGCCCCCAGTCTGGCCGAGAGCCCCCCAGGGTGGGCCACTCTCGCCTTTGTCTTCGATGTCACCGGCTCCATGTACGACGACCTGGTGCAGGTGATGGACGGGGCCTCGCGCATCCTGGAGCGGACGCTCAGCAGGAGCACGAAGCCCATCAGCAATTACGCTCTGGTGCCCTTCCACGACCCAGGTACGTCTGGGACAGGGTGAGGACGTGTGTCCTGCCAGGGGTGGGGCTGTGGGGAGCTGGGCTGCGGTTCCAGCCCCGTCTGGGTCTGAAGTGTGCACTTTGCCAGTGCTTGCACTGCCCCTTCTCCCTGTTTTTAATGCCCTGGTGGCTGCTGTGATGGGGATGGCACTTCAAGAGCTGGGAGCTGGGCTGGGGCTCCTGTCCCCAAGCTGCTCTGTGGGCACAGGGTGGGCTATTTCCACTGTATTAATCCCAGGGGTGCTGACACTTTGTTGTGGGTGGCTCTTCCCCTTCCATCTTGTTCTAATTTCCCCGGAGTACTCATGGGGGGTATTTCTGTACAAGTCCACAATGTGCTTCCAGGTCACCTCAATAAAAACTCCACTTGCTAAGAGGCCTTGGTAACTTGCTGTGATACCAGAATAATTTCTTTCTGCCCCTGTCTTTGTCTTTTTTGCACACTCATAAAAGGGCAGCTGTTCCCCAAAAGAGCCCTGGCCTCCTACAAGGACAGCGGGACCCAAGCTTTATTTTGAGCAGAAACACTGAGTTGAATGAAAACCTTTGGAGTCAGACAGGGAAGGAGGCAGAGGCAGTGAATTGATTCCTGCATCCCTCTGCTGGGAGCCTCCCCAGTAGAAAACAGCACTGGGTTTGCAGCTCACCCTGGCTGGGACCACCCAGTGTGTCGGGAGAAATTCCTGGGCATGGGAATGGTTTGCCCAAGTGCTCACAGTATGGACACAGGGGCTGGTGTGCCCAAACCCACTTCTCTCCTGGTGCCAAGCCAGGGTAGATGTTGGACTCCAAGTCTCAGGTGTTTGAGCCAGGGCAGGTGCCAGGAGCACCGGCAGCCTGGGTGGCACCGAAGGAGGCTGGTGCTGGGGTCAGGGGGCTGAGGTGGTGGTGTCCGTGTGCTTGCAGAGGTGGGACCTGTCACCCTCACCACGGATCCCCAGCTCTTCCAGCAGCGCCTGCGGGAGCTCCATGTCCAGGTAGGCATCCTCAGCCCCACGGTGCTCTGCCAGGCCTGCCTTGGTGCCTGGCACTTGGGGGGAAGCCCGGCACTGCTCATGGGTTCTGGGAGCAATCCCTGCATCCCCCAGGAGTGTTGTGGGGGCTCAGACTGAGCCAGACTGGCTGGGGGCTGCGCACGGGGGTGGGAGTGGAGAGGATGGGTAATGCTGATGCTGTGCCCCAGAGTCCTGCAACAGGGCAGAGAATTCCCAGCCCACAGCTCTTGTCCCTAAGGGAGATGCTGTTCCCAGGAGACATTTGCAAAGACTCTCCATGAAACCAAAAATCTCTCCTTCAAGAAGCAGTGCTTGATAACTGAGTTTTGAATTTTTTTTAAAAAATTATTTCATCTGTTTTCTGCCAGCCAAAATGTTCCCTGGGAGCTTAATCCTGCTTTATCCATCCCCACTCTTGCCCTGCCTCCCGTGAATTGCTAAATCCCTGTGGCGTTTCCCTTCGAATGCAGCTGTTTTGGCAGGAGGTGTAACGCTGAGGCTGCAAATGGTTTCCCAGCCCTTTGGGGTGCCAAGCCCTGGGAAAGTGGGAGCTGGTCCTCTCTGTGGCTTCCCTGGGGTGGCTGGTTCTGCAGCCACAGGGGCGGGCACAAATGTGCCCACTAAAGGTGTTCGTGGGAAATCAGTGAGCATGGATCCCCAAATGGGTGGTTTAATTATCATTGTTAGTGAGACAGGGCCGGGTCTGTGCCATCCCGGGTGGCCCTGCAGATCCATCCCGTTGCTCTGGCCTGACTCCAGCAACATGGGGTAGTTCCTCCCCGTGAGCACCTCCTGGGTGGGATCCTGCCGGGAGCTGAGCACTCGGTGGCTCGGTGCCTGTGCCACGTCCCTGGCTGTGTCCCTCAGGGCGGGGGGGACTGCCCGGAGATGAGCGTGGGAGCCATCAGGGTGGCCGTGGAGATCTCGCATCCCGGCTCCTTCGTTTACGTCTTCTCGGATGCTCGGGCCAAGGACTACGAGCAGCAGGAGGAGCTGCTGCGGCTGCTGCAGCACAAGCAGAGCCAGGTGAGAGCGGCCCTGGCGCTGCCCGCAGGGCTCCCGCGGCAGCGGCTCGGGGGATGCTGCAGCAGCGGCGCATCAGTGAGACGCAGCAATAAAACCCCTGGGCTGGGGGGAATTGCATCCCCCGGGCCGATTCGATGGACTGGGATGCCGGTGGATGCCGGCTGTGTCCCCTCCCGTGACTGTGTGGGGCGTCACGGGGCCGTTCCCGTGGCAGGTGGTGTTTGTGCTGACGGGGGACTGCGGGGACAGGAGCCACCCCGGGTACCGCGTGTACGAGCGCATCGCTGCCACCAGCTCCGGGCAGATCTTCCACCTGGACAAGCAGCAGGTGGCAGAGGTGAGTGGGGAGACCTGGCCCCTTGTGCTGATGTGAGGCCGTGCTTGTTGGGGAGGGGAAATCCCGGTTCAATCCTCCCCCGCCTGCCTCCAGGTGCTGAAGTGGGTGGAAGAGGCCATCCAGGCTTCCAAGGTCCACCTGCTGTCCACGGACCACGAGAATGGTGGGGAGAACACGTGGCAGGTCCCCTTTGACCCCAGCCTGAAGGAGGTCACCATCTCCCTGAGTGGCCCTGCCCCATGGATCAAGGTCTGGGATCCAGCAGGTAGGAGCCCGGGGGAGAGGGACAGCAAGGGGGGGTGATGCTGTGCCTCCCAGAAAGACCTCAGGTGAGGGCAAGCAGAAAGGGGTTCACCAAACCCTGCCCTAAAACTCAAATGAAAAGGTGATGAGCTAAAAAGCCCTCAGTAAACAACAGCACATCTCCCTGCTCCCCTCCCAGATCGGCTTTGCCTCTGGCTTTGAGGGTTTTCCCTGCTGCCCTGGCTGTGAGCTGTGATGGGCTCCGCACTACCCTGAGCCCTGAGCTGTTGCAGGAACCAGGGGACAGACCTGGGCTGTCCATCTGGGACATTCACATACTGTTACAGGAAAGGTCCTGGAGAAAGGCCGAGGTCTGAAGGAACTGCTCAGCATCCCCAACTCAGCCATGGTGGTGGCCGTGGAGCCCTACGAGCCAGGGACGTGGCTGGTCACGGTAGGCTGGTGGCAGACCCTGCACATCCCCTGCCTTTCCCTGATGGATATTTAGCTTGCCAGGCTTTTCCAGGTGTGGACTTTCCCCATCCATCTCCAGCCAGGCAGAGGATGTGTGAGCAGGCTGGAAGGGGCCGGCTGCAGCCTCCTCCCTTCCCGTCTCCTCTCCCTTCCCCTGCGCTCAGCACTTGCCCCTCAATCTGCTTCCAGACCCGGAGCAGTGGCCGCCACTCGCTGAGGATCACGGGCATCAGCAACGTTAATTTTCAAGCCAGCTTCTCCACCCAGCCCGAGTTTGACGCCAGCCAGCCCGGAGAGCGGCCGGTGCAGGGTGAGGGTGGTGCTGCCCGCGGGGCTGGATGCTGCATCTGGGCGTTTTGCAGCCGGGAATGTTCCTGGCGTTTTTTTCCCTCCCCACTTTCCAGGTCTGCCCATCTCCGTGCTGGTGAACTGCACCGGTCTGAGGCCGCCTGGGCGCCTGCAGGAGATCGAGCTCTTCAACACCTCGGGCCACGTCCTCCTCTCGCTGCCCGTGCGTCCCCTCTCCAACTCCTCCTCCGGCTCCACCCCGCAGCTCTGGGTGGGTTCGCCGCTCTGGGTCCCCCCGGCTGACTTTCAGCTGAAGGTGAAGGGTGAAGATGCCCAGGGCCACCCCTTGCACCGCCTCTCAGGGGTCACCTACACCAGCGTGGTGCCCGGTGAGTGGAACCCGCGGGTGCTGAGCAGGGACCAGAGGCTCCAGCACTGCCTCTGCTTTGGTTTCTCTTTGGTCATCCTGCTTCCCAGTGCAGCTCCCAGCGAGCTTCCAAGGGCTGTTACACATCTGCAAATCCTTCCAGGTCTGCCTAAAGTGAATATCTCCAGCAAGATCCAGGCTTACAACCAAGAGCCGCAGCTCATCTCCTGCTCTGCACGGAGTGAGGTGCCTTTCCGCCTGCTGCTCAGCCGCGGCGGGATGAAGCTCAGGGAAGAGCAGCTCTTCAGGTGAGCCTCTGGTATGGCCCAGTGAGCCCCAGGAGTGACCCATGTGGGCAGCAACAGCCCCTGAGCTGTGCCAGCTGGGGGGATGCTGTGTGCTGGCTGGGTGCCTTCAGGTTCTGAGCATCCCACAAGGAAAATTCCAAGGGACAGGTCTGCAGCAAGTGGGGATGCACCTCTTTGCCTGACTCAGATGAAAAAAAAGTCCCAGGGAATAGGATTAGGATGGTGGCATGGCAGTCCCAAGGTGGGAGTGACCCATAGTTTCATCTCTCCCTTTGTGCAGGATTTCAGGGAACATCAGCTGGTTGATCCCTGCAGTGTCCGAGAGTGACGAAGGGTTTTATGAGTGCACGGCCACGAGCAAGGTCGGAGTGACACGGGCTCGTGCCTACGTCTCTGTCTCAGGTGGGGGCTGCTTGTGCCAAGCCTTAGAGCCCACTCCATGTCTGTGCCTGGGCACGGGCTCCTCTCACCCAGGCATCCCTGGGTTTGTAGAGCCACCACCGCGTCTCATCGCCCCGGGCAACATCACGGCTTCACCGGGCCAAGACGTGGTGATGTCCTGCACGGTTCTGGGGGATGTGCCCTACAACCTGACGTGGAGCTGGGACAGGAAGGCGGCGCAGCCAGGGGACGGCCGGACCCGGCTGCTGCAGAACCGCTCTCTGGAGATCAGCCACGTGCGGCCAGGGGACGGGGGCCTGTACGAGTGTGTGGCACAGAGTGCCCATGGCACTGCCACCGCCTCCCTGTGGCTCTTCGTCCAGGGTAGGCTTTGCCCCTGTGTGGGACCCCAGCCTGGGGATGTTTTGCCCTGTGGGCGGGTGGTGAATGGCACGGGGGGCTGAGCCCTGCTCCAACCCCGTGCAGAGGCGCCGTGGGTGAAGGTGGACCCCAGTCCCCAGCGTTTCAGCAGGGGCCAGGAGCTGCGGCTGAACTGCACGGCCGGGGGCCACCCCCCGCCCCACACCACCTGGAAGCGCTGGGGCTGGGCACTGCAGCAGGATGAGAGGTAACCCCCGGGGCCCTGGGAGCCTCCATCCTGCCTGTCCCGCAGGGATGGTGCTCCCCTTGCAGGGATGTACAGGCTGAGGGAGGGAGGCTTGGGGCTGCCATAGCTCTGGAAAGAGGGAGGCATTGCAGTATCCCAGCCCACGCTCCTGAGATCCTTGATGTGCTGCTGGCCTTCATTTCCTGTATTTATTTTTAAGCTGTCCTGCCTTATCCAGGTCACTGTCCCCACTTTGCACACCTGGTGTGAGCTTAAGTCTCAAAATGCTCCTTGTACTTCCCCTTAATTTCTTCTACTTTTTGCCTTTCAGCTCCTGCCTGTGTCAGGCTGTTAGCACCAGAGTTGACTTTGGGGGAGGCTTTTGGACTTTTGAGATGAAAAAGCCCAATTCTCAGTGCTTTTCCCTGGTTCAAAGCAAAGCCCTTCCCTGCAGCAGCTGGCTCTGAGTGCTGACCCACATCCACCACATGCCCAGCACGGCCTGAAGCCTGCTCATTTATCAACACATTTTCCATCACCCCTGTTTTCACAGGGCTCATTTCTCCCTTTCTCTCCTATTTGCTGCAGGGTTTTCAGGGATGCTGAGGGCACGCTGCACATCAGGTCTGCTGTCCCAGAGGATGCAGGGAATTACAGCTGCTATGCCGGGAGCACACTGGGCTGGGATGAGCAAGTGATCACCCTGGAGTTCACTGGTACCTGCTCGCTGTCAGCACGCTGGGAATGGGGCTGTGTGTGATGGAGGGTGCTGGGATCAGCACACTGGGAATGGGGCTGTGTGTGATGGAGGGTGTTGGGGTCAGCACGCTGGGAATGGGGCTGTGTGTGATTGGGGGTGCTGGGGTCAGCACACTGGGGATGGGGCTGTGTGTGATGGAGGGTGCTGGAGTCAGCACGCTGGGAATGGGGCTGTGTGTGATGGAGGGTGTTGGGGGACAGCTCCCAGGGCTCTGGGTCACCGCACCCAGCGTGGCAGAGAGTGACCAAAGCCATCTCTCCCCACGGCACAGAGCCTCCTGCCATCCTGGCAGTGACGCCCAGCCTGAAGGTGCTGGTGGGAGAAGACGTGACCCTGGAGTGCTGGGTTTCGGGGGCACCCCCACCCCACATCGTGTGGTACAAAGGTGAGCCTGGGAGCACGCACTGGGACCCCTCTACTGCCCCGCGGGGACATCACACGTGGGGTCCTGTGGTGTGGCATCAGGAGGGGCCCACAGAGGCACGCGGGGTGCTGATGCGGGCTCTCGGGGCAGGGGAGCAGGCCATGGCGACGTTCCCGGCGGGCACGCCGCGCGCGGTGCTGCGGCTGCAGGCGGTGCGCGAGGAGGACGCGGGGCCCTACGGCTGCGAGGCCCTCGGCGAGGCCGGCGCCGCCTTCGACAGCACCGTGCTGCACGTGGGGTGTAAGTCCTGTTGGGTCCTACTGAGGCTCAAGCCTGATCCACAGCTCTCCTTTCTGGCTCAGCTCCCACTTGCTGCTTCCCAAGCCTCCTGGGCTCCCCAGCATGGCTTGGTACAAGCAGGCAGAAGCCTGGCAGGGTTTCCAAGCTTTGGGAAGGTGCAGGAGGCTCAACAAGTGGCAGGAGACAAGGCAGTTGTCATTGCACGGGGACACGAGGGCTTGGGATGCAACTGGGGATGCAAAGTGCAATCAGTGGGATTAGGCAGAGGTGGGGGCTGACTTCTGTGTGCCTGAAAATCCAGGTGAAAATCTTTTGCTGGAGGCAGAAGGGATGAAAGAGCATGAGGAGGAGGGAAGGCTCTGTGTTGAGGGCATCAGGGTTTAAAGCAGTTAAAGATGGAAGAGTGTGAGAGATTTTGCTGAGCCAGGGGTTGATGAGTGTAACTGGAAGGGATGGAAACTGCAACAGCTCTGACAGCTTTGGAAAAGCACCAAATGCTTTAAGTCAATCTTGTAACTTGTCACGGCACCTGGCTCATGGGCTTTGCAGCCCCATCCCTTCCCCAGGCTCAGCTGTGGGGAAGCTGGGATGCTGGACCTGCCTGAGCCCCTTCTCTGCTGCTCTCTCCTCCAGCTGCCCCTCACTTTCCTGAGCCCCTGGGTGACATGGAGGTCAAGACTGGGGAGAGTGTGAGCCTGCTGTGCCGTGTCGAGGGATCTCCCCTGCCACAGGTCACCTGGTCTCGGCAGGATGGGAAGCCCGTGGTGGCCTGGCAGGGACCACAGGGTGTTTCCAGTCAGTTGGAGGCTGCCCAGCTCCTCATCGACAGTAAGAGCTGAGTGTGCACGCACTTATTTGTATTTTCAACTTGTGCAAGCTTAGCTGTGCTGTAACGGCCTGCAAGCCTCCAGCGCTGCGGGGTCTGTCCCCACTGGAGATGGTGGTGGGTAGGGGAGGGTGGTCCCCGTCTTGGAGCTTGCTCAGGGCTCTCCAGCCCCACCAGGCTGAGGCTTCTCCCCACTGTTCTCCAGGTGCCTCGCTGGATGACCAAGCCACCTACATCTGCGAAGCCCAGAATGAGTTTGGGAAAATCCACGCAGAGGTCAAGCTCACAGTCACGGGACAGGGTTTGTTTTTCCGTGCTTTGGTTGGTGAATCGATCCCAGCTGTGCTGGCAGTGAGGGAGTGGCAGACCCGAGCAGCTGTGTCTGGTCCTGAGCTGGCCACAGTGAATGCTCAGCAACCCCAGGGCAGGGTTTGGGCAATGCCCTTCCCAGCCCTCTTCGGCTTCATGTGCTGACATGGACCCAAACTGCAGCCAATATCCCCAAATTCCTGGGGGAATGGAATATCAGAGCTGGCTTCTGCTGAGCCAGGATCCGGACCTTGGAAGAAAGGTGATCTAGATCTGTTCTCCTATGTGTTCCTGGCCAGTTTATCATGGAATAATACTGGTTCCCTTTCCCCTCTTTCAAGCAGCCCCAGAAATAGCTCTTGCATCCCCCGTGGTCCGTGTGCTCGCAGGCCAGCCCGTGTCGCTGCCCTGCGTGATCCTGGCTGGGAGCCCGTTCCCAGCCCGCCGCTGGCTGAAGGATGGGCAGATGGTGAGACTTCCACGCCTGCTGGGATGGTGGGTGGGTGGGTGGATGGGCACCTCCCCTGTGGTGAGGGCTTCACCGCAGGATGGGTCCCCCAACCTTTGGGGCCAAAGCTGCTGGTGAAAGAATCCAAGGGAGCATTTGTGTTGGGAGGGAAATGTGGGTTTATCTACACATCAGGATGTTCCTGTTGCTCAAGGACTCGTTTCTGGATGTGCTCCAAAGACACGGATATGTTGATGCTGACCCCCCATCTGTCCTGCTTTCTGCTCTCTGCCCATGTCCAGGTGGCCCCAGGTGACCGCTATTCCATCCGGGCTGACGGCAGCCTGCACGTGGACCAGGCGTCGCAGGGGGATGCAGGGACGTTCTCCTGTGAGGTGACCAACGCCCTCGGCTCGCACAGGCAGGACGTGTCCCTGGTCATCCACGGTGAGTGACAGGGAGCTGGGTGTCCCCGCTCGGCAGTGACATGGGGCAGGTGCTCTCTGTGCTCTGCTCTCTGTGGTGGACGTGGCCCTGGCCATGCAGGATGAGGGGCTTCTCTTCCTTCCCAGCTCCTCCCAGCATTGAGCCTGGCCCTGTGCTCGTCGCCGCCACCGAGGGAGCGGCTGTCACCCTGCGGTGCAATGCCACCGGCGTGCCCCCCCCTGCTGTCACCTGGGCAAAGGTAGGTGACAGGGACAGGCCGACTGCTGTGCCCCTGCCAGCCAGGCTGGGGCCACCCTCGGGTTCAGGGAAGTGTGTTTGAAGGGGGTCTAGCTCCCCAGTGTGGCTGTGGCTGCCTGGGGAGGTGGCACCGAGTGCCCTGGGAAGCTGGGACCAGGGCATGGCTTGCTCTCATGGGTCCAGAGCCCTCTCCTTGCCTTTGGGATGCTCAGCTCATGGGAGAATCTCTGCCTTCCTCCCTTCCCTTTCCTCTGTAGGGCACGGAGCCCATTTCCCTGAGCCCACACTACCACCTGGACGCCGATGGGAGCCTCCTGATCCCTTCACCATCCCCTGGGGACGCTGGCACCTACTTCTGCACAGCCACCAACGCAGCAGGGTTCTCCAGCCGGGAGATGCAGCTCTCCATCAGCAGTGAGTGCTCAGGACAGCTCCAGAGGGGACTGGCAGGGAGAGCATGACCTGGGAGCACTCCTGGCTTCCTCAGAGCACCTACCCTGGTGCCAGATGAGTTTGCAGGATAGGAAGAGAAGGGATGAGGGCTGTGGGGCACCTGAAGTGTCCCTGCAGCAGCTGTGCTCCTTCTCCGTCCAGCGAAGCCCAGGATCAGCGTGAATGGATCACAGGCATCGGACCCTGTCACCATCCTGGCTGTGCTGGGGCAGGAGACCACCCTGCCCTGCGAGGTTCAAGGATATCCCCCTCCCCTGGTGGTGTGGAGCCGGGAGCCCCAGCCACTGCCTCTCGCCACCACGAGGTAAGGAGGGTTGTGGGTGCGGGGGGGCCACGATCTCCTGGTATTTTGTGTCTCTTCAGAGGAATGTCAGGTCCATGAAAGGACTCAGCTGCCTGGCAGGGAGATGTGAAGGGCACCCCAGGCACCCTGTGGCCGATGCTCAATGCAGGAGCTGAGGCAGCCGAGCAGTACAGCACCAGCTCTGCTCTCCTTGGAGAGCACCTGGCTTTTTTCCACCTTCCAAACATCTGCTGGGACCAGGCAGCTGCTTCTAAACCTTCATGTGCTTACCCTGGACACAGGGCTGGGGTTGGGAAGGAAAGGCAACTCCAGTGCAGCTCCTCACCCTGCTGTCTGTCTGCCTTCGTGCACATTCCTGCCTTGTGCCGTCACAAGATTAAGGATGTGCCTGGGGATGGTGGATTCCTGTGGGAAGTGTTGGACCAGGGCTTGATGCTTCTTGGGATGAGGTTTGGCACAAACACAGTTTTTAGCCCAGCAGTGGCTTTGTCTGCACTGGAATGTGGGATTTTAGGCCAGTTTTGTTCCAGTGAGTGACTTCTGGAAGGACAAATCAATTTGTTGATGGTGTTGAAGCTCACGGCAGCCATAAGACAGTCATTTAATGGGATTTGATGGGAGAAGATAAACACATATCCAGCCATTCTCCAGGTTATCTGGTGTCTTAGTCTTCCAATGCTTTCTCAGCACATTAGGGATTCCCTTCCAGCACAGTGCTAAAGCCACAGGCCCCAGTCTAGGGGTTAAGCACTTCTTTCCCTGTACCTGGGGATTGCTGTGGGAAGCAGGGAGGCATCTCAGTTTTGCTCTTCTTGGGGGATGTGCTGCCTTGCTGTTCGTGTCTGGTTTGCTGTGGCTGTTCCTGGCTGACCTGTGCTGCTCCCCACATCTCAGCTGGCTTGTCCATGCTGGGTGATTTATGGGAGCACACGAGGAGGAATCCGCAGCCGTGGGCTGAGATGATGTTATGTCTGTGGAGCACAGATGAGGCTGGGAATGAGAGCATGGCCAGCTCCAGCTGCAGGGACTGTGCTCTGGGGGGACCCTTGTCCTCCCTCATCCCCCTGGGCTCATGTGCTGCCTCGTGCTGAGCTCGTGCAGGGGCTGAGCAAAGGGGATTTGCCCCCATGGGCAGTTCTGGTGCCCTCTTTGAATGGGAGGTGGCCTTGGTGACCTTCTCTTGGCTGTCCCAAGGTGATGGTGAGCTCTCAGCCCTTAGCTCCTGCCCAGGGGTGGGTGATGGATGACATGGCTGTTCTTCCCATCCAGCTTTCCTGTTCCTTCTCCCCCAAGGTACAGTGTCCTCCCTTCGGGATCCCTCCATCTGGCCGAGCCCCGGGTGACGGACACCGGCCTCTACACCTGCACGGCCACCAACGCCGCGGGGAACGCCTCGCTCAGCTACAGCCTGCACGTCCAAGGTCCAAACACCCCTCCCTGGCCTTCGTGTGCCACTGGGGGCCTGCACCCACCAAACCCCTGGCTGCTCTCACATCCCTGTGCCAGGGTCTGAGGGTGGTCCCAGCTGTCTGAGGTCCCCTGTCCCCCCAGCTCCCCCCCAGCTGTGGATTGGAGATGGGGAAAGCCACCTGACGGCTGTTGCCAACACGTCCCTGAGGATTCATTGTCACGCCATGGACATCCCCCCACCCCAGATCCAGTGAGTGCTGCCAAGGGGTGGGTGCTGCCTGTGTTCCCAGGATGGGTTGTAGGGGCCTCAGGTTTGGGGTGTCCCTTGGGGTGGAGGCATCCATTCCTCCTCCTTGTCCCTTATGTCCTCTGCTCAACAACCTGGGCACCCTCAGCCCCATTCCAGGTGACAAGGGGACAGTCCTTGCTGCCAGCACCCAAGTTCACCCCTTTAGTGTGTAGAGATGGGGTGGGTGGTGGTAGGATAGACCAAGGACTTGCTGCCTGTCCCCTTCCTCACAGGTGGCTGAAGGATGGGCACCCGCTGGACGGGCAGGACGGTGTGGTTGTGTCCGAGGACGGTGGGACTCTGCTGGTCACCCGAGTGGGGCTTGGTCACGAAGGGCTCTACGTCTGCCAGGGCAGCAGCTGGGCAGGGCTGGCCCAGGCAGAGGTGCAGGTTTCAGTGCATGGTGAGCACAGCATGTGGGGTGAGACCCGCTATCCATCCCATGTGTCAGGAAGAACATGGCTGGCCAAAGGGGTGGGAGTTCTTGGCCCAGATTTTTGGTAGGTACAGGGTCACTGGGTTGATCCCTTGGGATCTTGTCCTTTGCCAATGAAGCTGAGAGCTGATGGCCACCAGCACCACAGTAAACCCTTGACTGGTGTTTCCTGGTGGAGGATCCTCCCCCTGCCCCATTCCCCCTCCACCAGCAGGATGTAACTCTGAAAGTGCCAGGTGAGAAACCAGGCAGGGAGGGGAGATTCCTGCCTGGGAAGGACGCATGTCTCATTGGGGCAGGGAACAAACCTCTGGCTTGCTTGGGGAGCAGTGGTGGCACCACAGGGTGATGTGGTCCCCTCCCAGAGTGGGGACTGAGCTGTGGCCCCTGGATGCTGCTCTGCCAGGCCTCGGTGTGTGCCAAGAGCCATCGGTGAGCCTGGCTGTGCCCCAGGGCCCTGCACTGTGGTGGCTGCAGACAGCCCGGGTCACACAGAGCCTGTGACAGTGGGTGCTGGGTTGCAGTGCCCCCGAACATCGAACCCAGCACGGTGGATGTGGCCATCCAAGAGAACGGCACGGCATCCCTGGAATGCCTGGCCTCAGGGCTGCCTGCTCCCGGTGAGTCAATCCTGTCCCTCAGCTCTTGCTCATGAATCCCTGGGGTTTTCCCTGGGTGAGGGGGGCAGCAGCATCGCTCCTCATGGCTCAGCTCTCTGCTTCCCTCCAGACATCGCCTGGTACAAGGGGCACGAGCAGCTCTCGGCCGGAGCAGGACTGACCCTGTCCAGGGATGGGAAGCGCCTGGAGATCCCACGTGCCCGACTCTCTGATGCCGGCAGCTACCGCTGCGTGGCCTCCAGCGTGGCCGGTGTGGCTGAGCTCTGGTACAGCCTGCAGGTCACTGGTGAGTGCAGCTGTGGCTGCCTGAGCGATGGGGGCTTCCCCCCTGGAATATCTCGTGTGAGCCTGGGACCAGTGGGGCTGTCCCAGCCCTCAGGACACATCCTGGAAGATGGCTCTGCAGACCCCTGTCTTCTGCCCCATTTGCAATTCCAGTCATGCAGTCCCCTGTGTTCATCCCACATGATGTCCTGGAAAGCCATGGCCCCATGGATGGGTATTGCCAGGTTCCCATTATGGGGTCACCTACCCACCCTGTCCCTTTTGCACCCCATGTGCCTGGTGACATTTCTCTGTCCCCCTGGGGAATGTCAGTGGTGACTCCTGGGCTGCTGCCAAGACAGGCACTGGATGCTTTTTCTCACTTGATCCAAGCATCCCTGCAGCTTCCCAGACCACTCAGCATGTCCACAGCACCGGGGGCTGAGCCAGGGTCTGGCTTTTCTCAGGGATGCTCTAGGCCAGTTGGTGGAAGTCCTGCAGGCAGGTGGCCAGGGAGTGGAGAAGATCCAGTTCTCCTGGTCTGGGCTTGTTCCTGCAATCTCTTCCCAGGGAAATGTTTGCACGTCTGCCGTCCTGGCTCGGGTGGATTGTTTGGGTTCTGCTGTTTTTGTTTTTCAAGGGTTTCTGGGTGTTGGGGTTTTTCTTCTCCAAATTGATATCCCTCATGGGAAGGAGTTACCATTTTCCAGCCAGCTGTATTTATGAGCAGCTGAGAACAGCATCTGATAATGGAAAGAGTTGGGTAACCCTCTCAGTGGGCAGGGCTGCCGAATAAGGCTGTGTCTGGCCAACCTGACCTTGGCCTGCTTGTGGGATGCTTGGTCATCCTCTGCTGTTGGCCACGTGCAATTAGAAACATCCCTCGCTTGGCTGGAGAGACAAAACTATTGTTTCCATGTGAAGCCAGGGCAGGGGAGCGTCACTGGGATTTTTTGCGGCAGCCAGCAGGGCTGCAGGGGGTGTTATCCAGCAGGATGGAGCTCCAGTGAGGAGCTGCCCTTCTCCTCTTGTCTGATGCCATCCATGAGCTGCTCCTCTCATCCCTGCAGTGCCTCCATCCTTCTCCTCGGCAGAGCCCGAGGCCGTGTCCGTGCTGGAGGGACAATCTGTCCAGCTGGCCTGTGAGTGCCATGGGATCCCCCTGCCCACCCTGAGCTGGTGGAAGGACGGTAGGGCCCTGTTTCTCAGCCCCATCTCTCCCCTCATCACATGTGTTGACCCAGCTGTTGGTCTCCTTGGAGCAAGGAGCGCTTCTGGCTGAGCTGTATCCAGCTTCTGGGTGGGAATTTGTCCTGCTGGGAGCCTGAGGGGAAGCCTCTGTCCCCTTCCCTGGGCAGGTGAGCCCCTCTCCACCCAGCCAGGGAGCCCAAAGCTGGTGTCCCCGGGAGGGAACCTGGTGTACATGGAGGAGGTGCAGCTGCTGGACAAGGGGACGTACACCTGTGAGTGCAGGAACGCTGCCGGCAGCAGCAGCAAGGAGCATCACCTGGAGGTGCACGGTGAGCATGGGGGACCAGAGACCTGTGGGGGTGGGTGGAGGTGTTGTGACCTCTCTCAGTGCAAGGTCCAGATGGACCCAAAGCCGTTGCCTGGTGCCTTGGATATTTGGGAAGGGATGCTGCTACCTGGGCCAGCTTCGCCCCTCCGCTTGTGCACGGCTGAGGGAGTTGCTGCACATCACCTCCACCCTGTGTCCCTCTGCCCACAGCACTGCCAAGGGTCCAGGGCAGCAGCAATGCCCCGAGGAAGGTTTCTGTCATCGAGGGTGGCGAGACAGTCCTGGAGTGCGAGGCCAGGGGGACACCACCACCCTGGGTGACGTGGGTGAAGGACGGGCAGCCCGTGGCCGGTGGGGACGGGCTCCTGCTTACGGAGCAAGGGAGGCGGCTGCACATCCCCAGGGCAGAGGTGGCCCATACAGGACACTACACTTGCCTGGTGGCCAACGCAGAGGGGCAGGAGCAGAGGGAGTTTGATGTTGTGGTGCACGGTAAGGATGTGGGATGGGGCTGGTGGCTGCGGGTGGGGTGGATGCAGGCAGGACCAGGAGGGTGGTGATGTGGAGAAAAGGACAATCCAGCATGTAGAAGGTCTCAGGGCCAGCAGGGTTATGCTTCAGGAATAACTGTAGAGCTGAGTCCATCAGGCAGGAGTTTCTTTCCAGAGCCATCACATACAAAGTCCTCTACTACCCAAAGACTTGGGGAAACCTCATGGGTCAAGGTCATTTGAGCTATAAAAGGTCTGAGGTGGCTCAGGCCGTGTGGCCAGCTCGGTGTGACACCTGTAAGCCTGGGCTCAGCTGTGCAGGTAAGTGGCACACACTTGCTGTGGGTCACCTGTCCCATAACACCTTCAAAGTCACCATCTCCAGGTGATGCTCATGGTCCTTCTGGGCTTGTGTCCTACAGCTGTACAAAGCAGGAAGGTGGGAAAAGCCAGCTTCACCTAGTTTCCCCCTCTTTGCTTTGCTCCTTTGATGTCCTGGCTGCTTTGCAAGTGGATGTCCATCTTTTTCTGCATCCCCAGTTCCCCCCAAGTTCATTCGAGGATCAGGATTGACAACCAATGTCAGCGTTTCCCTGCAAGGATCCCTGATGCTGACCTGCGAGGCCACTGGCATTCCCCAGCCCACTGTCACCTGGTTCTGGGATGGCTCTCCTGTCACCCCCAGCGAGCACACACACGTGCTTTCAGGTCAGAGGTCTGGGTGCTGTGAGAGATGAGTGCTTTGGGAACATGTTTTGCCCCAACACTGATGAGTTGAAACTCATGGTGGAGCTACAGCCCCACAGCAGCACTGCTGGGATGTGCTGGTACCTGGACCAGGGCCCTGAGACCTCTGCTCCGTGCTTCCAGGGGGCTGGCTGCTGAGGCTCACCCATGCACGAGCCCAGGATGGTGGTCACTATTCCTGCCTGGCCAGCAACGTAGCTGGGGAGGCCAGGAGGCATTTCCACGTGGAGGTCCTAGGTAAGGAGGGGTCTTCTGTCTGCTGCAGGATTCCTGGTGGGGTTGCAGAGCTCCACCCTTGCAGGAACAGACATGAGTTAAGATTGGACATGCTGGGTGTGCTGGCGTCCTTCATGCCTTAGGATGTGAGCTCAGAGGCCAAGCTGGCCAGCTGCTGAAGTCCCTGGGGGCTTGTGTTCCTAGTTCCTCCCCACATCGAGAACGCGGGTGAAGAAGACACCTTCAAAGTGCCTGAGGGTCACCCTGTCACCTGGTCCTGCCTGGCTTCAGGTGAGCATCAAGTGGGGAAGGCAGGTGGCATGAGCAAGTGGGAGATGGGGCTCAGGGGCAGACCTGAGTCTCACTTTGGGGTGTGGAGCAAATGGATGGCTCTGGTCAGAGCCATGAAAACAGCTGAAATCGGCTGCAGAGCTTTTTTTGGGATGGTTCCTGGCTTTGCAGTTGTGCTGTCCGGGAAGCGCTGGGGAGGGGACGCCCACATGGGGAGCCCATTCCACAATGTAAGCTCCAATCTTTCCCAAATGGAGCTAAAATTCCTCTAATCTCATTTCTCCTCTAGTGATGAGAATAATTAATCACCTCCCACTCAGGACAGTTCTCTTTCTTCTTCTTGGCTCATCCAGCAGCCTCTAAAATCCTGATCCAGATCATGATAATTCTGATTTGGGCTGATGTCCCTGCTTTCCAGAAAAGCTCTGACAGTGACCCCAGCCAGGCTGTGCTCACACATGGAAAAACTTCACACAAAGGCCAAAACCTGTTTTCCATCCCTCACAGGCAACCCACAACCTAAGGTCACCTGGCTGAAGGACAGCCGCCCTCTCCCTGGCACCTTCTCCATCTCCCCTGATGGCTCCTTGTTCCACATCCCCCGAGCCTCCCTGGCCGATGCTGGTCGCTACTCCTGCGTGGCCTCCAGCTCTGTGGCAAATCAGACCAAGCACTACCTGCTGGATGTTTTGGGTATGAGCTGCCTTTGGAAGGAGGTAGGGTCTCAGGTGTGAGTAGACTTAGAGGGTTTTCATGGCCTGCCCCGGGTAGGTGGGGAGGATCTCTTAGTCCTGTAGCCAAAGCATGGCATGGACCTGTCCCAAAGCCCTTGCGAGACCTCTTGGAGGATCAGAAAGCACCTGTTTAGTGCAGGATCCATCTCTGATGGTGGCTTGTGGGAAGGGGGGATGTGTCTTCTGGGTCTCTGTGTTTCTGGAGGGCAGCAGGACAGGGCAGAGTCTGAAGGTGGCACATGCCAACTCCCTGAACTTGGATCATGCTCTCTGATGGGGGGTGAAGCACTGGGAAGCCTAAGTGGGTGCTGGTGCCGATCTAACACACAACCACATCTCTGCAGCCAGTCCCACCTTTGCTCGAGATGATGCTGCCACAGAAGAAGTGACAGTGATCATCAACAACCCCATCTCCCTGGTCTGCGAGGCTCTGCCATACCCATCTCCCAACATCACCTGGCTCAAGGACGAGGTTCCTCTCAAAGCATCTAGAAATGTCCTCCTGCTCCCTGGTACCGTGCTGCTGCCCACTGGCTCTGCATGACTGTGGTGGCCCCTTGCTGTGTATGCCTTGGGGAGTGGGAGTGGGGCCTTTTCTTGGTCTGGCTGGGGTCCAGCACAGTGGGATGGTGAGAAGTCATCATCCTGCAGGACCTGAGGGCTCAGGCTGCCAGCTGGGTGCTGCTCTTCCAAGTGCTACATTCTCTGATTATAACTAGAGCCTCCTCAGCGCTGGTTTTTATAAGCCTGGGACTGGGCTCTAGAAGAGCATTAGGCCCCCTCGAGCCAGGCTTGCAGGTGCTCAGCATGTTCCTTGAGATGCCTTCAGGTGCTGCATGGGGAGAGAGAGCTGTGGCTGTGAGCAGCGACCCTCTCAGGAGACCCCCTTTGCCCAGGTGGCCACGGGCTGCAGATCCTGAACGCCCAGGAGGAGGACACGGGCACCTACAGCTGCGTCGTGGCCAGCGAAGACGGGGAGGCCGTGAAGAACTATGCTGTGAAGGTCCTGGGTGAGGGAGCTCCCCATGTCCTTCCTAATTCCTGCAGTGACCTTGCTGCTGTAACCGGGCCAGTGCTGCTCCCCCTTTGCTCCCCCTTTGCTCCCCTTTTGCTCCCCTTTTGCTCCCTTTTGTCTTTCCCCACTAGTTCCTCCTTGGATTGCCAGAGAGGATCCTTTGGGGGAATTTGCCGTGAAAGAGGTGAAAACCAGGGTCAACAGCACAGTGGTGCTGGAGTGTGAGACCTGGGCTGTGCCCGAGCCGACCATCCGGTGGTACAAGGACAAGCAGGTGAGGTCCCAGCTGTGACCAGGGAGGAGCTGCTGGGTTTGGGGACTGTCCCAGCTGGATGGAGTGGGAAGATACCCTTTATATGGCTGGCTGGGCTCTGCCCACTCGTGGGTGTGTAATCGTCCTCCTGCCCTTCTGTTTCTTCCCTGCAGCTCCTGGCAAGCTCCGAACGCCTCCAGCTCCTCAGTGAGGGGCAGGTCCTTCAGATCCACCCAGCCGGTGTCTCGGATTCGGGGCACTACACCTGCGTGGCCACCAATGCTGTGGGTGAAGACGACAGGGACTTCATTGTGCACGTCCAAGGTGAGCCCTGGGCAGCCCAGCACCCAGAGCAGGGGGTGTCTCAGCAAGAGCAGGGGGCCTCAGGGGCCACATGTGGGAGGAGAGAAGGGTGAGCAGGAAAAAACGTTTAAGCCTGCTAGAAAACAACATCTCCTCAGCTCCAGTCAGGGCAGATGCCGTGGTTGCACCGGGGGGTCGATGTCCCCATTCCCCACAGCTGACCACAGCCTGTCCCCGCAGTGCCCCCCATCTTCCAGCAGCAAACAAGCCCCAAAGAAGCTCTTGAGATCTTCTACCGGGAGGAAGACCAGGATGGGGAGGTGACAGAGCACCGACAGGCTGTCCTTGGCCAGCCCACCGCGCTCTACTGCGACACCAGTGCCATCCCACCCCCACAGTTCACCTGGTACAAGGATGGGGAGCCCCTCTCCCCTGGCCCGGGGGTGCTGATGCTGCAAGGTAATGGGTAATAGGCATGAACCCCCACTGTGGGGCTCGGGGCGGGTCCTGCAGCAGCTCTGTGGGTTGAGAGCATCCATAGCACGGAAGAGGTTGGATCCTGTCCCCTTCCTCCTGCCAACACACACAGCACCCGTGGGACCTCTGCAGTCGCTGGGGCTGCACAGGGCTCTGTGCAGGACGGGGCTGGGGGGGATATCCCTGTGCCCTGCCCCAACCCTGTCCCGTGTCACAGGGGGCCGGGTGCTGCAGCTGCAGGCGGTGCAGGAGGAGGACAGGGGCAGGTACACCTGCGAGGCCGCCAATGCTGTGGGACAGGACCGCCTGCACTACGAGCTGGAGGTGCTGAGTGAGTACAGGGACGGGGGCACATTGGATTGAGGCACACGGCAGCCCCATAACCGCCTGCTTCCAGCTGCCCCGGCCATCCGTGGTGGCACAGAGGACCTGGTGGAGGAGGTGACGGCCACCATCAATGGCACCGTCCGCTTCGAGTGTGAAGCTACTGGGCACCCAGAGCCCACAGTGTCCTGGCTCTGGAATGATCTCCCCATAGAGGCTGGCCCACGGCACCAACTCCTGGAGGGTGGCACAGTCCTGCAGGTTGGTGTCCCCCTTAAGCAGGTGGCTGTGTCGGGGAGGGACACAGGAGAGAGCGGATGGAGGGGATGGGGCACTCTTTCCTCCCAAAGGAGGCTGCCCTGGTCTCACCAAAGTCCCCATGGGAGTCCCAACATCTCCCCAGCTCGGGCCAGCCCTCAGTGGTGCTCTGCTCCCCCTCTGCAGGTGGCGATGGTGGAGGTGGGTGACACCGGGAGCTACACGTGCATGGCTGAGAACCCGGCTGGGTCAGCTGAGAAGCACTTTGCCCTCGCCGTGCAGGGTAAGGCATCTCCCCTTCCCTGGGTCACTGATTTACTCCCCTCCTCCTCTTTCCCCTCCAACTGGAGTCTCCTGTGGCTCTGGAACTGCATAGCTGCCTCTGTCCCCTCGTGCTGGTCACGCTTGCCCTGTGCGATGAGGTCGAGGTGCCACACGCTCCGAGGCGAGAGGCGTTTCCTCCTGGGGAGGCGTCGACCTCCGCAGTGACGGCTCCCCCGTGGCACTGTCTTTTGGGTGCACTGGCGCAGAAGCTCCCTGGAGTGTGGGTACAAACCCCGAAAACATCGATGGCGTCGTCAATGGCAGCGTCTCACTCGTGTGTGACATCCAATCCCAGCCGGCTGCAGAGATCACCTGGTACAAGGATGGCCACGTCCTGCGGCTCGGTGAGGAGGTGACCGTCACCCCAGGTACGTTGGGATGAGCCAGGGTGATTGCCTGTGCCCCAGCTCTAGGTGCCCTAACCCCCCTTTTGGGATGCCACATGTGGGACTCGAGCTCAGATTTTGGTTGTGTGACACGCTAATGACACGGTGCTGAGTGATCCCCTCTCCACGGGCTGCAGAACTCCATGCTGCTGCTTCCTGGGAGCTCAGTGCCCTTTCCTGCGGGGCGCAGCGAGGCTTTGGACCTCAAAGAGAGACTTCATGGCCAGAGTCCTTTTGCATGGAGCTGGGCCGGGTGCTGGGGGATCAGTCAGCTTGCTGCCACGGTGGCCCAGACCTGGTCCTGCTCCAGGCTGTCCTGATTCCCCGCTCTCCACTTGTTCCAGGCTCTCGTGTGCTGCAGCTCCCTCACCTGCAGCCTTCCAGCTCAGGCACATACACGTGCGTGGCACAGAATGTTGCCGGCTGGGATCAGAAGAGCTTCATCCTCACCATCCATGGTAAGTGGTGAGGGCTCAGCCAGGAGCTCTGTCCCCTGAGCACGCGCTGAGGAGCCGACAGTGAACCCCGGTCTGTGTCACACCCCCTGCCCCTGCTCATTTCCTCAGAACCCCCAGGCATCCAGGACCCACAGCAGGAGACGCTTGAAGCTGACATGGGGACACTCCTCGTCCTGACCTGCCAAGTCACTGGTGTGGCCGTGCCCGCTGTCACCTGGCTGAAGGACGGGAGCCCGCTGGGTGTGTGTGCAGGGCAACGCTGTGCCAGGCTGCCACCCCCAGCCTCGCTGCTGTTCCACTCCAAGCAGTCCTGCCTCAGTTTCCCAATTTCTAATCCTGCTGCAAGAGACTCTGAGGGCCACACAGGGAGGGGACAGAGCATGGAGGGGCTGGCCTTTTCCCTGTATGCTTTTAGGAGACCTCAGGTTCATTCCTGAGTCTCGAAGCAATGGAATGTGGGCACAAGATGTGATGGAGGGATATGGGGGGGTGAGCTCTCTGGGTACCAGCCCTCGGGGTGCTTGCTGGGACAGGGGTTTGCCCCCAAACGAGTGGCTCTTTTCTCCTGTAAAGCTCCAGCAGTGAACTCTGCAAAAACCCTGCTTTGCTTTAATGCTGTCACCAAACCTGGGTCCCAGGGGTGTGAAGGGGGAAGCACGACGAGCCTGGGGAGGGCTCTGTGGAGGAGCACTGCTCAGCCCCCTTCACCCTGTCTCCTTGCAGAGATGAGCCCAGAGCAGGGTCTGGTGTCCGGGGGGGCCCAGCTCCAGCTCAGCCCCCTCCAGCCCTTCCACCAGGGCCGATACACCTGCCTGGCACAGGGCCCGGGGGCCGAGGCACGCAAGGACTTCATGGTGCTGGTGCGAGGTAGGGCTTCCCCGAGGCAGCCTGGTCCCTGCGGGCTCTCCCTCGGAGATGAGCCTTCCTCCCCCTCCTCTCCCTCAGCCTCCCTCTCTCCTCGGTGCAGTGGCCCCCCAGATCAGCAGTGCAGGGGACCCCAGTGAGCACAGCGTGCTGGAGGGCGGCAGGGTGAGGCTGGAGTGCCGGGCAGAGGGGCAGCCCACCCCCCACATCTCCTGGCTGAAGGACGGGCAGCCCCTGGGGCTGCAGCCCCCCTCACATGCCCGGTGAGTCTGGGGAGGGGGGGAGGGGACAGCCCAGGGGCTCAGTGTCCCCTCATGCAGAATTGCTGGGCAAGACAGGCTCAGTTCTGCTGCTTCTTCCTGTTGTTTGGTCTGGGATGCACTCATCCCAGCTCTTCGCTGGGAGTATCATCCTGGCTTAAGCCCTGGAGACTGGAATGGTCACTGTCACCCTGGCAGGCTCCCAGTTAATGCCCTGACCTTGCAATGTGCCCAAAAACCTTCATCTTTGGCTGTAAACCGAGTACAGAGCACTTCTTCCCCACGGGCACGTTGGGGATGAGCACACGGGTCACTGTCCCATCCTCCCCACGCAGGGTGTCCCCGGACGGCAGCTCCCTGCTCCTCGAGGGGCTCCGAGCTGCCGACTCCGGAGCTTACACGTGCCTGGCCCGGAACAGCCTGGGCGAGGACACGCGGCTGCACACGCTGACCGTGCTGGGTGAGCAGGGCTGGGACCTGCGGGGCAGCGCCGGGGCCACCCCCGGCCCCGACAGCCCCATCAGCCCCTCTGTCCCCTCGCCCAGTCCCTCCCGCCATCGAGAGAGGTGCTGATGACTCGGAGGTGGTCCGTGGAGTCCTGTCCGCCGTGGTGACGCTGGAGTGCTGGGCACGGGGGTCCCCTCCGCTGCACGTGAGCTGGCTGAAGGATGGGCTGCCCCTCCGCCTGTCCCCTCGTGTCACCCTGCTCTCAGCTGGGCACATCCTCCGGTGAGAAGGGACCCTGGAGCAATGGTCAGCCACAGGCTTTGGGGCTGGCACCCAGGTTTGGATGAGGGAACGGCCACTGCTGCACCCTGAAGTGGCTGAGTGTCACCTTGGGGAGCAGGGGGGTCACCCGGAGCTGATGTCTCCTCCCCACCCCTGTGTCCCATCCTGTGGGTTAGGATCTCCCGGGCACAGGTCTCCGATGCCGGACTCTACACCTGCATTGTGTCCAGCCGGGCAGGCGTGGCCGATCGCAGCTATGTCCTGCAGATACAGGGTACGGGGCAGGGCTTGGGGGGCCACAGCAGGGGGTGCCTGGACACTGATTTTGTTGGCCCAGTGCACGTGGTGCATTGCAGCCATTCCCAAGCAGGGTCCTGAGCCATCCCTTGGCTGCTGGGCTGGGCTTGGAAGGGATGGAGCAAAGCAGGACCAGCCTGAGAGCAGTCCCAGAGCAACCTGCAGGAGGGCTGAGCCACCTCTGGTTGCTCGCAGGACGGCAGGGAATGACCAAACCCACCCCCAGTGCCTGGGGACCTGACTTTTCTCCCTTAAAGGGAATCCTTCCCTCCCCAGTGCCCCCTGTCCTGGAGAACCCCGGGAGCAGTGAGGAGCAGGTGGTGGCTGAGGGCTCTGATGTCACTTTCACCTGCGAAGCCACCGGGTCCCCAGCACCGTCAGTGACCTGGCTGAAGGATGGAGAGCCCCTGGGGCAGCAGAGTGACCAGGTGCCTGGTGGCCCACAGCTGAGCCTGGTGGCCGTGGGGCCGGCTGATGCAGGCGTTTACTCGTGCCTGGTGGTGAATGAAGTGGGAGAGGTCAGCAAAGCCTTCCACCTCCTGGTGATGGGTGCGTGTCATCCCTCTGGGACTTGGGAAGGGCAGCTTAGCCAATTTTTTGGGAGCAATGAGGGGATGAGCCCTCCTGCCTTGCTGTGTGCCTTGCAGAGCCGCCCCGTGTTGAGGCTGCGTCCCACCCCACTGAGATATCCATCACTGTGGGCACCCCTCTGGAGCTGGCATGTGTGGTGAGGGGTGTCCCCATGCCCACTGTCACCTGGGAGAAGGATGGACGGCTGCTGGCAGGACCCTCGCTCATGCTGGGGAATGAGAACACCCTCCGCATTGACAGCACTGAGGTGGGAAATCCCCAGCTTTTTTCTCCCTACCTGGGTTTTCTTTCTGTGCCTCAATTTTTCCTTCTCCTGGCTGTGCAGGTGGCTGATGCTGGCTTGTACACCTGCCTGGCCACTAGCCCTGCAGGGGAGGACAGCAGGAGCTTCCATGTCAGCATCCAAGGTAATGTGGCCCCAGCAGTGCAGCGAGGAGGGGGTGCTGCAGGATGGTCCAAGCTCTGGGGGACCAGAGAACCAGAGCATCCCTGCATCCTTCTTTGGGATTGGTGTGGGCTCCAGAAGAGGGGTCTGGAGCACAGTGATGGTCCTGCAGAGTGGGGGCCTGTGCATGATTTACGGGGACAGGTATGGGGGTGCCCGACCCACGTGGCACACCCTGACCCCCCTGGCCCGTGTCCCACAGCACCACCCAGCATCGCGAGCGCTGGGGAGATCCCCATCATCACGGCTGTGGCAGGGGGGCAGCTCCTCCTGGAGTGCCCAGAGGGTGCTGAGCCCCACCCCAACATCGAGTGGCACCGGGAGGGCTCCCTGCTGCAGGTACCTGTGACGGGACCAGGGACGGTCACGGTCAGGGACTGGGATGCACCGTCACCAGCAGCATCGGGCTGGTGCTGGGGGTGATGCTGGGTGGCTGCTGACGGGGGTCCCGGGGGTTTTAGGAGGATGCCCGCAGGCAGGTCCTGGCCCAGGGGCGTTTCCTGCAGCTCCGGGCGGTGGCTGCGGCGGACGGCGGCGAGTACAGCTGCAGGGCCACCAGCGCCCCGGGGGACACCGGCCCGCGCGTCCGGCTGCGGGTGCATGGTGAGTGCTGCCCTGCCCTGCCCCGAGTGCCGGCTCCTTCCCGGTTAGATCCAGGGTGTGGGATATTATAGGGTGTCATAGGGTCGGGTGACAGGACAGCAGGGCTGGACTACGCCCAGGCCCCAGTGCTGCTCTGGGCTGGCGTCCTCCATCCCTGAGCCTTATTCTGCACTCTCGGTGGTGTCTCTGGGTGCTGCCGCAGTGGCCCCGGAGATCCAGCCGGGCCCTGAGGAGGTGAAGGTGCTGCTGAACACCTCAGCCACGCTGCCGTGCCAGGCAGAGGGGTGGCCCGTGCCCCAGGTGACGTGGCGGAAGGATGGCCAGCTCCTGCCCCTTCCTGGCAGCGACAGGTACGAGGCTCTGCGGGTTGGTGGCACCAAGAACTGGCACTCAGATCATGCCACCCTGCACAGCGACAGGTGATTTAGTGTGCTAGTCACCCTGTGGAGAGCTGTGCTCTACCCTCACACCAGCTCAGTGGGCACATGCTGCACGTGGCTGCAGTGGCACCTGTCACCTTCCCAGCCCTGAACCCACAGGGTTCACTTGCTCTCCTTCCCCAGGCTGCAGCTCCTGCCAGGAGGCTCCCTGCAAATTGACCCCATCCAGATCCAGGATTTGGGCCATTATCTCTGCATGGCATCCAGCCCTGCTGGCTCCGACCGGCGAGGCCTGGACCTCCATGTCCTGGGTAAGTGAGAGAGCCAGATGGATCCCTCCTGGGTCACCCTCCTGCAACCACCACGGCTGGGCTGCTCTCATCAGGGCAATGATGTGCTACTGTCCTCTGCTCATCACTGCCATGCCCTCCCACAGTCCCTCCTGCCATTGCCCCTGGGCCCTCCAACCTCACCCTGCTGGCTCAGCAGCCAGCCACGCTGGGCTGTGACACCTGGGGGTCCCCTGAGCCCCACATCAGGTGGGAGAAGGATGGCCGTCCCCTGAACCTGCACCTCTCATCCGGCACCTACAGGTACCCGCAGCACCCGCCACCTTGTACACCACAGGGTTCCCCTGTAGGGTGGGGTTTGCCCCTCCTGCCGCCCCCGGCGGGACAGGGGTGATCCTGATGTGTGCTTTGCCTGCAGTTTGCAGTCCTTAGGGTCACTGCTCATCTCCAGCCCTGGTCCCCGGGACGAGGGACGGTTTGAGTGCATCGCCACCAACGCTGCTGGAGAGGCACGAAAGGTCTTCCTCGTGTCTGTCCATGGTGAGCTCCTGGGGCTGGGGGCCATGCTGTGAGTGGCTTTCCCAGGATCTGTTACCACCTCAGGGGTGAAGTGGGTGTGCTCCAGCCCCACATGGGGTTGGGTCCCCTCTCAAGGACTGGGCTTGGGGGTGGACAAGAGGGGAAGAGAAATATTCATGCCCATGTGAACAGGGACAGAATCCCCTTCAACATTTGCCATGCAGGTGCTCACCTCCCTCCCTCCTTTCTCCAGTGCCCCCCACCATCGCTGATGACCTTACAGATGTGGTTGTCACCCGGCTGTCCCCCGCGGTCCTCACCTGCTACGCCTCCGGCGTGCCCCCACCCACGGTGTCATGGAGCAAGGAGGGGGCTCAGCTGGGCAGCAGAGGAGGGGGCTACCGCGTCCTGCCCAGAGGTACAGCACAGGGCAGCACGGCCCCGGCGGGGACAGGGGGTCCCTGCCAGCCCTCCCGCTGCCTCCCCTCTGCCCGCTGTTTTTCAGGAGCCCTGGAGATCAGGCGGGCTCTGCCTGCTCACACCGGCCGCTACACCTGCACTGCCCGGAGCGCCGCGGGCACGGCCCGGAAGCACCTCCGGCTCGTGGTGCACGGTACGCACGGCTCCGGGGTCCTGCTGCTGGGGGTCCTGCACCCTCTTCCCAGGATAGCACTTCCCTGCCCCTCACAGAGCCCCCTGCCTTGAAGCCCCTGCCTGGCATGGTGATGGTGATGGTCAACACCAGCGCGGTGCTGTCCTGTGAGGCCACAGGCGTCCCCCGGCCAGAGGTCACCTGGCAAAAGGACGGTGTTGGCATCGCTGGAGGTGAGCAGGGGCGTGCTGGGGGCTGGCAGAGCCCACATTACCTGCCAGCCTTTACTTGGAGGAAGACCTATGTGCCAGGGTGTTGTGGGCATCCCGGCAGGGTGTGGGATATCACCGTGCCTGGGTCCTCTTGGCTCCCGGCTGCTGCCCGAGGTGGGTGTGGTGGCCTCTGGAGCTGTTCCATGGAAACTCCTCGGGAAGAGGCACTTCTGTGGGGGAAGTGCACATCATCCATCTGCGTCTTGGCTCAGCTGTGCTGCCCCGTCCTGTCCTTCATTTCTGCCAGGGTCTGGGCTGAAGGTGTTCCCCAACGGGCAGCTCCGTCTCCTCCGAGCAGCCCCGGAGGATGCAGGCACCTACCTGTGCATGGCTCGCAACCCCTCGGGCACGGCTGTGGGGAGGACCAGGCTCATTGTGCAAGGTACAGCAGCGATCAGAGCCCCAGCGCTCACCCCTCTGCTCAGCAAAATGTGTCTGCACAGGGGTGAGCAAGTCCCTGCCCTTCCACCCCATCCAGTGCCCCCCGTCATCGCTGCCGGCCCGCTGGAGCTGGTGGTCCTGGAGGGGCTGGAGGTGCTGCTGCCCTGCGCTGCCCGTGGTGTCCCCGAGCCTCGCGTGTCCTGGAGCCGGGAGGGAGCCCTGGTGCGGGGCGGGAAGGCCACTGTGCTGCCCTCCGGGGAGCTGCTGCTCCGGGATGTCCAGGTGAGCACTGTCCCCTAGGGCCGCTGTACGGCCGGAGTGCTGAGGAACAAGTGTCTTTTGCTGCTGAAGAGCATTTGGCTGCTCGTGAATATATCTGGCAGAGGGAGAGCCCCGTGCAGTCCTGTGCCACAGGCTGGAGGGTTGGGGCAGTGTGAGAGTGCGAATGTGGGCTGGAAAAAGTGGCTCTGTCCGAACTGTGACTTTTTAGATGCACAACAACCAGCAGAGCTGTAGCTCAGTGAGGCAGGGCTGCAGCTGGACCCCAGACTCAAGATGACTCCCTCTGATCCTCACGCAGGAAGGGGATGCTGGGAGCTACTCCTGCACCGCGGTGAACTCTGCTGGGAGGGCCGTCCGCCGGCTCTCCCTCTCCATCCACACCCTGCCCACCTTCACCCACCCGCCCACAGACATCACCCTGAGCCGGGGCGAGAGGCTGGAGCTGGTGTGTGCCGCCGTGGGCAGCCCCCAGCCCCGCGTCTCCTGGATGGCCAACGGGCAGCTCATCACGGGTACCTGGGCAGGGGCAGAGGATGCTGAACTTGGGGGAGAAAGTGATCCTGGTGCCACCCTTGTCCCGCCTTTCAGGGTCCCCGGCGTGCCAGCACGTCTGGCTGTGCGGGGTTGTAACCAGCAGATCCCCAACCACACTTTTGGGGGTTTGCACCCCGCAGATGGCGTGTCGGGGCTGAGCGGCCGGAGCACCCTGCGGCGGGAGGCAGCCACACCCACGGACAGCGGGGCCTACGTCTGCCACGCCGAGAACAGCGCCGGTGCCGTCAGGGCCACTGCCTTCGTCTCTGTCAGAGGTAGGTGCTGGCAGGGAAACTGGGGTGCCCGTCCAGCCCCCCTCCTCTGCCACCCCTTTCCCTTTCCCAGAGGCACCCGTCATACAGGGGGACGGCAGCACCTACCAGGTGGAGCGCTCCGGAGGTGATGCCCTCCTCGACTGCGATGCCCAGGGTCACCCCAAGCCCCTCATCCGCTGGAGCAAGGACGGGGTGCCGGTGGTGGCCCATGGGCGCCTGCACCAGCTGCAGAATGGTTCCCTGGCCATCCGTGCTGTGGGGGTGAGCGGGGCCTGGGGGGTGCTGGCACATTTCAGGGTGCTTTCCTGGCAAAGCAAAACGCTGTGCTGATGCTGTTGGTCCTGCTAGAGCACCGATGTGGGGCAGTACCAGTGTGTGGCAGAGAACGATGCGGGCACAGCAGCAAAAGTTGTCACCCTGGCTCTGCAGAGTGAGTGCTGCCCACGTCTGCACCCTTCTTTTAAGGGACTGCAAACCGTGCCACCTCTCAGCCCCTCCAGCCACCCCGATCCGTGGGGAATGCTCCCAGAACCGCTGGAATGCTGCATCACTACCTGCATCCCTTTCCCTGCCCAGGTGCCCCCGTGGTGACAGTGACACCAGCAGCGGTGACAGTCCATGCGGGGCAGCGGGTGCTGCTGCACTGTGTTGTGTCAGGGGAGCCCACCCCCTCCGTGGAGTGGCAGCGGGATGGGGAGCCACTCCCTGAGGGTCCCCACTCCCGTGTCCTGCCCAATGCCACCCTGCTCCTGCCCTCTGCCACCCACCGTGACGCCGGCAGCTACTCCTGCCTCGCCCGCAATGCCCTGGGCTCTGCTGTCGCCCACGCCTCCCTGGATGTCCAAGGTGGGTCTGCCCCTGGCCCTGGGGGCTTTGGCTGGCTCAGAGGCTGGGGCTGCCTGCAGAGCTGTCACACCCTGGGGTGAGCCCTCCAGCACGGTGGTTTGGAGGGATATTGCCTTTCCTGGCTTGTTCCAGCCCCTGTGATTCATGCTCTGGTTTGTCCTGTCCTCTCTCCCACTGCTCAGCTGAAGGCCTGAGCCCAAGCAGACCCTCACCCGAGCAGCCACCGCGTGCCAGCCCTTGCTGGCCTCTCCTTGGCCTTCCTGCCTTAGTTGCCCATGATTAAATTCCTGTCTCCCAGGGGCTCTGCTAAATGCACAGACACATCCTTCCCTGCTGCCCCTCGGGAGCAGAGAGCCAGGCTGGAGGAAGTGCCAGGTGCCCTATGTGCCCTTGTGTGGCTGGTGGCATTTCGCTGCCAGGCATGCTGGAGAAGCAAATAAAAGCTTGGGGCTATGCCAGGACCTTGAGGTTGATACAGAGCAGGGTTTGGGGGTGTCAGTGCCTGTCGGTGTGACAAGGCACAGGGCCACGCTCACAACATCCCATGTCAACACGGCACCGTGCCTGGAGCCATGGGGTCTCTGGGGACTGTGCTGCAGCCAGCAGGGACACTGCCGGCCTTGCTCTGGCTCCCTTCACCTCCAGAAAACAAGATTTTCCTGTCATGCAAATTAGTGAGAGGGGAGTCAGGGAAGCACCCTGCTCTCCCATGGGTGTGCAGTCCCAGTACTGCTGCCTGACTCCATCCCAATTGCCCCAGGGGAGCCGCACCAGGTGCGGGGCAGCCTGGTCGGTGTCATCAATGGCCACGAGCTCGGTGTCTCCACCCTTGATGCCAGTGTGCTGGGTGACTCTCAATCCGGCACTGCCGCCCTCCGGAGCAGCATTGGGACCGTTCCACCTGCCATAGGTGGGTGGACATTTCTACCCTCACCCTTGTAAAGGTTTTGACGTCTGTCAGATATAAATCTTGGGGGAAAGGTTTTTATTTCTTTTTTCCCCCCCAAAGCAGCCCCCACATCTGTGCCCGGTGGGCAAGAAGGGATGGGACAGGCTCGGTGCCCCCTTAGGAGGGTGCTGGCTCCATGGTGACACCCTTTCTTCCCCATTCCCAGGGCCACTGATGCGGGTGCTGGTGACCATCATTGCCCCCATTTACTGGTCCTTGGCACACGCCAGCGGGCCAGCCCGCAGCGGGTTCCTGCTCACCCAGGGCACCTTCCAGCACGAGTCTCTGCTGCAGTTTGCCACAGGTGAGGGGTCTCTGACAGGAGAGCCTGGCCAGCTCCTGAGGAAGCTCAGGCTCCGTCTCCCCCGTGCACCATCCCTTGCCCAGGAGTGGAGCTGTGCGTGGGGGTGCTGTGGGCTGTTGCTCACCGTTCCCCCTGGCAGGGGAGCTCCTTCGGGTCACCCACCTCGCTCAGGGCACGGATGGCGCTGGTGCTCTGCGGCTGGACAGCGTCATCAGCGGCTCCGTGCCGGAGAGCTTCGGCGATGCCATGGTGCTGCTGCAGGTGCTGGCACTGCCCATTATCCCTGTGGGACCACGATTCCCATGGGAGCTGGGAGCATGGGGGGATCTGTGGCCTGACCCCCCTCCCTGCCTCTCCCCAGGACTTCAGCGAGCGCTACGTGCAGACGGGCGCGGGGCAGCTCTCCGGGGGCTCGGTGCAGAGCTTCCTGCGGGATGGACGCCTCGTCCGTGCCCACTGCAATCACACCATCGTGTTCGACCCCCCCGTGGGGCCACAGCCCCCCCGGGTGCAGCACCTCCGGGCTCGAGCCATCACAGCCTCCTATGACCCAGCCAAAGAGGAGCTCCGCTTCCAGCTCCGTGCCTCCCTTGATGCAGGTAACCAGGCGAGTCCCAAGGATGGGGGTGGATCCATTGTCAGTTCTGGGTGTCTGTGAGGGTGCAAAGGCCACACCCGGGCAGTGACATGTCACTTCTCATTCTCTCTGCTCAATTCAAAGGGGCTGATAGAGACCAGTGCCCACTGGGATTCATCCCGGACCCTGGGCAGCTGTACTGCATTGGTATGGACCCTTCCTGAGGGAGCCTGTGGATGGCAAGGGGCACTGGGTGCCACTTCCCTGTCCCCCCAACCCTGCCCTCTCTCTGCTCCCTAGATGTCGATGAATGCACCGAGGGGTCCCACGTCTGCCGCTACAACCAGGTCTGCCAGAACGCCGCCGGGTCCTACCGCTGCTCCTGCCCTCCCGGCTACCGCACGCTGGGCGTTGGCTGGCCCTGCTTGGGTACGAGCTGGGCTCTCAGCATCCATGGTCAGCCCTGACCTGCTCCAGCCTCAGTTTCCCCCATGCAGCTGCAGCTCCCCACCTCTTTCCTCCCCCAGATGTCAACGAGTGCCTGCAGTTTCCCCCACCGTGTGCCTTTGAGTGCCACAACCTGCGGGGCTCCTACGAGTGCCTGTGCCCCGCTGGCAGGACCCTGCTGCCAGGTGGACAGTGTGGCACAGCAGGGAAGGATGGAGGGGACACAACGGGCAGCGTGCCCCGGGACACCCCCCTGCGCCGGCAGGGGCCGAGCGGCCGCCCACGGGGACGATCCTTCTACACTCAGCTCGCCCTGCGCCGCGTGGCGAAGGATGCAGGGATGGGTGCCCGGGCCCCCCCCTGCCCCACGGGCTACAGCAGGAGGAATGGCACCTGCACTGGTGAGTGTGCATTGGGCAAGGGAGTTCAGAGTTGCTGAGTTGCAGGGAGTTCAGAGACCACTCTGTCCCCAAAAGGTACCTCATGTCCTTCTTGCTGCCCTGTCCACCACTTTGTTTGTGCCCTGTGGTCTTTGCTGGGCTGGGAAGGGGAGGTGAGAGCCAGGTTGGCCCCAGGCAGTGGCACCAGAGGGGACTGATCCTTCCCGTCTTGCCTTCACCCTTTCTTGCCCTGCAGACCTCGACGAGTGCCAGACACTGAACCAGTGCCAGCACGAGTGCAGGAACAGCCCGGGCAGCTACCGCTGCCTCTGCCCCCCCGGCTACCGGCTGCTGTCCAACAGGAAGACCTGCCATGGTCAGTGCCTGGGTGCCAGGGGGGTGCCCAGTCCCCATGGTGCCCTGGGTGTTATATTTTTGGGACTGCGACTCTTTCTCCTTCCTTGGGAGGGTTGTTCCCAGACTCAGCACTCCACTGTCTGAGTGCTCACGTCTCACTGCCTCAGTGTCCAGGCACACGTGGGAGGGTGGGGGAGCTGGGGATTGAACCCCCATCTCAGCCATGGGCACCCCAGCACCCTCAGACCTGTCCCCTCTCTCTCTGCAGATGTGGATGAGTGTGTGGAGGGCACAATCCAGTGTGGCTCGAGCCAGATGTGTTCCAACACCCGTGGAAGTGCCCAGTGCATGGATGTCCCCTGCCCAGCCGGGTACTGGAGAGGCTCCAGCCCAGGGTGAGGCGTGCTGTGGGGCTGGGGGTGCCCATCCCGCTCTCCTCATGTCCCCATGAACCCGAGCGTCCTGCCCGCTCTCCGGCACCCACCACATCCCGCATTCCCCATCTCTCATGCAGGCTGTGCGTGGGTCTCTGCCCCCCGTTCTGCGGCCCGGCCGGCCCCCCCACGCTGCAGTACCAGCTGCTCCCCCTGCCCCTTGGCATCGCTGCCCGCCGGGACGTGGTGCACCTCACCCCGGCCACCGCCCTGCGCCACCGCCCCCTCTTCAGGCTGCTGGAGCAGGACCCCGACAGCCCCTTCGCCCTCCGCACCGAGCAGGGCCACGGCATCATCTCCACCCTGCGGCCGCTGCGGGAGCCCGGCACCCACCGGCTCAAGGTGCAGGCGCTGGTCCCAGACGGGCAGCGAGCACCCAGCATCTTCCTCCTCCTCATCTCCGTCTCCCCCTACCCTTACTGACACAGCCGAGGGACAGGAGGGGACGCAGGGTCAGTTCTCCTCCTGTCCCTCCCCACCCCATCGGTGGGGCACGTGGCTCAGGGAGCGCTGAGCTTGGACCTCTTCTCTCCCTCCCAGACACCCCCTCGCCCCTCAGCTGTGTTCCCTTCACCCAGGGCTGGGCCCTGACTCAGCAGGAGAGTCAGGATCCCGGGGGGGATAAGATGTCCCACCAACCTCTTGCAATCAGGTCCCAGATCCCAGAACAAACACAGCTCTGGATGGCCTTGGCCGCTATCAGTCCCCAAATGTGGGGGGTGGGAAGATGAACTGGGTGACAGCGGCCAGTGAGGGTTGCACCGGGGTGCAGGGAGGGACTCCCTGGGCTGGGGAGGGTGTGGAGCACCCCAGCATTAACCATGTATTAAATTGAAATAGTCTTTTTGTTTGGTTTTTTTTTTTAATCCAGTTGGTTTCTGTGCACTCTTATTGATTTATGAAGGTGTTTTGTGGCTAAATATTAGCTGTGCCTGAAGAAGGCACTTCAGTGTGTGGGAGAATTCCCAGGGCTTTGGACACCTCCCTGCCTGGCCTTGGACTATAAAAGGGAGGTTGTCTGGATGTGGCAATGCCAGAAGGCCAATGTCCAGCCCCTGAAGGTCCAATCCTGCCCCAGTGTCAAGTCCCTCAAGCAGCACGAGCAGGATCTGGCCTCTCTGCACATGGTGAAGATGGAGGCTGTTCCCAAAACACTGCTTCAGTCCTAGTTGATGGTGTGGGATGGGGGGTGCTGCCCCCAGGAGACATGAGCCCACGGTCACCAGGGCTGGGCCATAGAGGCTGATGGTGGCCGTGCACCTTCTGTGGTCAGATCCTGTCACTGGAGCTGGCTCTTGCTGCACCTGTCTGAGATTCCCCTAAAAATCTCTGTCCTTTGGGATGGAGCCTTCCTGTCCTCCAAAGCCAGGTCTGCTGTGGGTCTGGGGTGCCCTGGGCATGTACGAGGGGGAAAGGTGAGTTTGGCCCCATGGACAGCCCTCTGCCCTGTCCCCTCCTGCCCACCCTGCCTCCTGCATCGCCTCCTGATGGAGGCTCAAATTAATCCAACCTTCCCCCTTCTTGCCGGTCCAGGGAGGAAGGTCAGGTGCTGCAGAGCACCATCCCTCCTCTGCCCCTATTTTCCCACTCTTCGGGGGCAGGTGACTCCGTGGAGTCCCCCAGGGGGGATGACACCCCTGGGTACTTTGTGGAGGCTGCTGAGGAGGTCAGGAGTGGGGGGACAGCAGTGTCAGCACCCAGAGTGGCCATGCAGGGGCGGGGACTGGGCACTGGCTCCATCCCGGCCCGGGTGCAGCTTCTCCCCCCGTTCTGCCGGGCACCCCGCGGGCAGGAGGAGCGCAGGGCCTCTCCCGGGGACGGTGCCCAAGGGGGGGACTGTCCTGCGGCGGCTCCGCCTGCCTACGCCCGGTTATAAAGGAGAGGGAGGAGGGGGAGGATGCTCCAGGCACCGGACCAGAGCACCGAGGGCAGCCGGACACCAGGAGTGCGTGAGTGCGGGCATGGCATGGGGGGGAGAGGAGAAAGGGCGGCCTTTGCCTTGGGGGATGTCCCCTCACCCCGTCTGTCCCATTTTCACCCACCCACGGGTGTCTCCCAGCCCTGGATGCTGGAGCAGGGCAGTGGGGTGCCAGCCCCTTCCCAGCGCTGTGCAGACTGCAGTCAAGCCCTTCCTAGCTCAGTTTGGGATGGGGGGGGCGGGTTTCCAAGTGAGTCCCTTTCCTGAGGGTCCCCTTGGCCACCCTCAGGGAAGGGAACTGAGACCTCAGCCAGCACCACCTCGTGCTCTCTCCTCTCTCTCCCTCCAAAATCTGGAGATTTTGGAGGGCAGGGTGGGACCTCCACGAGGTGGAGGAGTGATGGTGAGGAAAACCCCAGTACCAGTGAGCACATGCCTCTGCTGCACGAACCCCTGGAAAGGCTGTTCCTGTCCCTCCTGCCCGTCCCTGCCTCTCCTGCCTGCCCCATGGCAGCCCACAGGCAGCAGCCCGGCTGTTCTTCCAGCCCGGCTGGCGAAGACAGTTCCTCTCTTCACCAAAGTTTCAGGCTTTTTATTCCCCTCCCTCTTTATTTTATTTCTTGGGGTTAGAACCGAAAGCGCGGTGTTCCTTTGGCGTAGGGCAGCCCCAGTCTCTCCAGCAAAATCCCTGCCCCGACTCACACGGAAATTGCTGCGGAATAATAATAAGGGCTGAGAAAGTCCCTCCGCGTTCCCCTTCACTGAGTTTTGTTTGCTTTGATTTATTGCCACCGAACGTTGAAACTTCGGGGCTCTCCCTTCCTGGGCAGGCGGGCTTGGCACGAGCCCTGTTCCCAGAGCCGGGAATGCTGGCGGCCCCACCCCCTTTCTGGGATGCAGGATGCGTCTCCAGGGCAAGGTGCCCCCAGGCCCCTCGGGCATTGCGACACTGGGACGTGTCTGAGCAGGCAAAAGCTGGAGGCATTTCCCTATCGCACTGCTGGGCCACTTGCAGAGCGAGTGTGCCTGCTCTCGGAGGGGCTCATGCGGCTGGCAACCACCACAGCGATGCTGGTGGCCGCGGCGGGGATGAGCTCAAGAGTAAAGGAGGGAAGTTGTCTCAAAAGGAGCCGCAGGCAGAGCGCCAGGGTTGGGCTGGGCCCTTTTGGGAACTGCGACTGCCTTCCTGTAAATGCCCCGGTGAGGAAGGGACGGCTGAACCTCGCTGGGCAGGGACCCAGCTTGGCACAGCCACGGGGCCCCACGAGCAGGGAAATGCTGCTTGCACAAGCCCGGGCAGCGGGCGCTGCCCGACGGGCACGGGCAGGCGCGGGGAGCCGGAGGGAGGGTACGGGGCTGCCAGACCCTTTGTTCCTCAGCGAGAACCCGGCAGCAGCAGGGCAGAGCCTGCCCCTGGCTGGCTCCACGCCGTGCCCCGTGGGGTGCTGGCTCCACACCGCGCTGGCAGGAGCGGGGTGCTGGGGCACACCCCGGCACAACCGCATCCCACTGGGAGAGGTGCTGGCTGCGCCAGCCTGGAGCGGCCCGGCACGGCGCCTTCCCGGCCTGCAGGAGCAGGATTGTGCTGACTTGGCAGCAGCGGTGTGAAAGTTGCTCAGGACAGGGTTTGGCCGGCTCTGCCGTCCGCCTCCCCCGGCCAAGGGTCAGCTGGCATCGCCTCTTCGTGGGGCCCTGGGATTCACAGCCTGGCCCAGGGACTGCAGGGACAGTCCGGAGCCCCTTCCTGCCCAGGACTCCCAACCTCCCCCTGAGATCCGGGCTGCTGTGTCCCTCACCATCTCCTGTCGTTGGCTGAAGTCCTCGATATCCTTGGCTAGAGGGTGAGGGGCACTGAATCCCCATGTAGGTGTTTTGTGCTGGCAGAAAACACGTGCAGCACAATTAGAACAAACGCCCTGTGAGCGTTAATTAGACTTGGGGCTGGGCTGGGCTCTAGGTGATGCTGCCAAGCCCCCCAGCCCTGCAGCCAGTGCAGGCCAAGCAGTGCTGATGGGCACTGGGGGCTGAGCCGGTGGCAGCTCTCTGCAGACGGCCGGGACGTGCTGGGTCGTGCCAGAGCAAGGCACTGAGCTGTGCCTCTGCCACGGCCGGGCGCCTGCGCCTGAGCCCTGGCTCCTCAGCATTGCAGGGCACTTGCAGAGCGTGGGGCAGGCTGTGCTTGGGCTGCTAGCAAGGAGACAAGGTAAGAGCAAAACAGCCCTCCTGGCTGCCCTGGCCTCCTCCATCGCCCGGCCACCACTGGGTGCACAGGTTGGTGCACAGGCAGGGTGTCCTCCCCAGCTGAGAGCCACAACCTGGACACTGTCCCAGTGCCGTGCCTTTTCCTCCTGCTCCCAGCCCTGCCCTGGCTCCCTGCAGCCTGGGAGGGCTCTTGGTTCAGCTGATCCTTCCTGATGCCGTGGCTGACGGCTGCAGTAAGGGCAGGGGCTGGTGGCAGCGTGACCCCTTTTCCCTTGCTTTGGCAGCACCATGGCTCAGTCCAAGGGCACAGTGGTCCTTGCCTACAGCGGGGGACTCGACACCTCCTGCATCCTGGTGTGGCTGAAGGAGCAGGGCTACGATGTTGTCGCCTACCTGGTGAGCTCTGAGCTGAGCCCTGTCACAGGAACCCTGTCCCCAGGGGCTGGGGGTGGAGGGGGTGCTGGGCCATTGGTCTAGGGGGGCTTGGGTGAGCAAGGGGGGGCCTGGTGTGTGCATGGCTGTGGTGGTGATGCTGCTCACACTCGTTAACCATGGCCCAGCCCACTGCTGCTCTGCTGAGCTGCCAGCCCTGTGTGGCACAGCCTGTCCCTGCTGGCTAATGACCCCCTGCTAATGAAGGCAGGGGATCGGGACAGAGCCAAGGGGCTTGGCAGAGGGGGGCATGGCCTGGAGATCTCCATCTTGGGGAGTGGAACTCCCCTCCTGCCCATCCTGGGGGGCCTCAAGCCCAGCCAGCACGGGCTCTGTCATGCCTTGCGTGATGCCCTGTGCCAAAATGGGCTTGTGCGGGGTTTTGTGGTCCTGTTTCACACCGAGTCTTGGTGGTTTCCTGCTTTCCAGGCCAACATTGGGCAGAAGGAAGATTTTGAGGCAGCACAAAAGAAAGCGCTGGCACTGGGGGCCAAGAAGGTAACAGTGTCCCTCCCTGCTTCTGGGGGCTTTGAGTTCCCCCTGCTCTCCACCATGGGGGTGAATCCTGTGGAGAGGGGACCGTGCCAAGGAGAAATCCCTTCTCCAGAGGTTTTGCCCCAAAGCCTTTTAGCAGCATTTAGGAAAAGGCAGGCAAAGAGACTTTTCACTGCACTGCTCTTAAAACTCCAGAGGAGTGGGTTCCCCCCTTAGCAACCCTCCCATCAGGAACGTCCCTCCGTGCCGGCAGGTTTACATCGAGGACGTCAGCAGGGAGTTCGTGGAGGAGTTCATCTGGCCAGCGGTCCAGGCCAACGCGCTCTACGAGGATCGGTACCTGCTGGGCACGGCCCTGGCACGGCCCTGCATCGCCCGCAAGCTCGTGGAGATCGCCCAGCGCGAGGGAGCCCAGTACGTCGCCCACGGGGCCACTGGCAAGGTGCGGGGGAACACGGGCACGGGGCAGGGATGGCTCGAGGTGCTTGGATGGGGGAGCTGGTCAGTCTATGGGCCAAGCTCTGGGTGCCAGGAGGGGTGCACGGGGTGTTTCAGGGGTGCTTTGCGGGCACTGTGCAAAACTCAACTGTGTTTCAACACTTCCTTCTCACTTCTGGGATTTCTGTGCCCAGTTTTGGTTCCGTCTCGCTGTTGGGAAGGCTGGAGTCACAGCTGAGCACTGTTTCTGCCAGCAATTTCAAAATGCTGGGGCTTCCCGGGCCAGGAGCCGGCTGAGACTGAGCCAGCACGAGCCGGCATGGTTAGGGGCATCCTGGGGATAGGTGCGACTGTCCCAGACCCTGTCCCTATTCCTGTCCCCCGTTCTGGCTCTTCGGGTCCCTGTCCCCATTCCTGTCCCTATCTGGCTGTCCCGGTCCCTGTCCCCTTGCCTGTCCGTATCCTGGCTGTCCCGGTCTCTGTCCCCATCCTTGTCCCCATCCCCGGCTCTCCCGGTCGCTGTCCCCATGCCTGTCCGTATCCCGGCTGTCCCGGTCCCTGTCCCCATCCTTGTCCCCATCCCCGGCTCTCCCGGTCGCTGTCCCCATTCCTGTCCGTATCCCGGCTGTCCCGGTCCCTACCGCGGTTGTTCCGGTCCCTGTCGCCGTCCCCGCTGTCCCCGCTGGCCGCAGGGAGGACACTTTGCCGCTAGAGGCAGCCAGAGACCGTAGAAAGGGGATGCTCGGTTCCCTTCCTGGAGAAGGGGAAATCCCCCGCGGGGAGCGTGGTGGGGACGTGGGACCTGCGAGACGCGACCGTGGGTCCCCGCCGGCACCTGCAGCCGCTGCCCAGCCCGGGGCAGGGACACCCGGGGCAGGTGAGGGCTCAGTGGGTGAACCCAGGACCTGCCGGGTGCCTCCTCCTCCTCTTCCCACAGCCCGTGCCTAGGGGTAAGGCGAGGTGAGCCCCTGGGGGGATCGCAATGGGTTTGGGGGTCCCCACGGTGGGGACCCTGCTGGAAGGGGGATGTTAAATGCAGCCAGGAGACTGCCGAGGGCCATGCCAGCACCCAGGAGATGGGGCAGAGGGGCAGCTGGGGGGTACATGACTGCAATAACTCTCTCCCCTGCTGCAGTCGGGTCCCTGCACCCCTTTCCGTCCATCTCATCCATCCCCAGCAGGCCCTCCTTGAAAGCTCCCGCTCAGAGGTGCCCTGGAGTAACACACCCCCAGGGCGACGGTGTCCCCTCTGCTCCCCGGTGCCACCAGCCGTCCCCGCTGGCAGGGGCACCCTCGGTGGCTGCGCTCCCCAAGCCATTAAGCCGCGGGCACGGGCAGGGACTGACTGCGGGTAACTCGACCCGGCTGCGGAGTCTTAAATGGGGCCATCTGGGGTGTCCCCGCTGCCGGAGCAGATGGACGTGTTTTGGGGCTGTAGGGGAAATGAGTGCTCTGCTGGATGTGCTTGCCTGTGTGTAATAGTCCTTCGGGAATCCCAGCCCGGGTGTAAATGTATCCTCCAGGCCAGGACGATGGGAGGGAAGTGCGGGTCCCTACGCCCCTTGGTGTCCGTGGAAAACAGGCTCCAGTGAGTGCTATTCCCTTGGAAGTGCTTGTAATTCCCAGCCTCGCTCCTGCTCCTTGCCCCTTCCCAGCTACCTGGACTCATTAGTGGGACCCAGTCAAGGGCCAATTAAGGTAAAGGGAGGTTCCGAGCTGTTTAATTATGAGCTGCTGCATCCCTCTGCTCGCTGTGGTCTTTCCCCCACCTTGCCCTCTTCCTTTTTGCGTCCTTTGATGCCTTTGGGGAAAAAATACCCAAATCTGGTTTGAGCGCACAGCTGTCAGCAGCTACAGGAAAGGTGGTTTGGGGTTCAAACCAGCCATGGAGAGGGACCAGGAATGATCCCACAGAACAGAGGATCCTTGCCCTCTCTGCCCAAGGTTTCCAGTATCACCAGGAGAGCTGTGACTGGAGCCAAGCAGCTCCTCAGAGGCTGCATATGAGTGTTGTCACTCCCCAGGCTGGGGTGACCCCTCAGCACCTCCCATTCACATTTCAGGGCAATGACCAGGTTCGGTTCGAGCTCACCTGCTACGCCCTGTGTCCCAAGATCAAGGTAAGGCACCCAAAACCGTCCCCTGCCTCCCCACTGCCAGGCTCCTGGCCTCTCCCCAGCTGCTGGGAATTCTGCTTTAACACCGATGCAAACGGCCCTGCCTCACTTTAACAAGCCACCAGCTGCACGCAGCAACGTTTTGGCATTTCAGGGGGCTGTAATGATCCTTAATTGACCTATTTTTACCCCAAACACCACGAGGCCACAGAGGAAACAGTACCAAGGCAGCTGTTGGATAATCGATGCTGCCTGCTTCCCCCTTGCATCCAGTGCCTGGTTAGAGTCAGGGTTTGTTTTACTCCCACCTTGTGCTGGGAGATTAAATTTCAGCTGGGGGACCAACACTCTGTGGGTCTTGGCTCCCTTGGCAGGGGGGCAGAGGGGGCCCAGGGGCTACAAGAGGGCTGGGGGCTTCTCATCTCATGCTCCTGCCCTCCCGCCAGGTTGTCGCGCCGTGGAGGCTGCCCGAGTTTTACCAGCGCTTCCCTGGGCGCCGTGAGCTGATGGATTATGCCAAGGTAGGAGCTGGTGTGGGGTAGCCACAAGATGCCCCGGGCAGCAAAAGGTGCTCAGAGTGGCTGTGAAAGCTCAGGGTAGCCGTGGGATTCTTGGAGTGACCACGGGATGCTCAGGGTGACCACGGGATGCTCACCATGATTTGGGTGACAGCAGCACACCCTGCACAACATCCCTGCAGCACCACTTTGGAGCCTCCTGGTCAGGGTTTTTTCTCCCCCTTTCCTCTACTTTTTTTTTTCTCCTTCCTTTCTAAGAGCCCCATAATTACCTGGCCATTAATGGTAACCCGCTTTCCAAGGAAACGGGTCCCAGCTCCCTGACTTGAGTAACAGACAAAGCAAATACATTCACCTTTGTTGTCCCTTCCTTTTTGAAGTACAAGTTACAATAAAACATATTACAAGTTTTGCATCAGGTTTTTATGTGCCCACCAGGGTACCTTCCTTTTTTAGCGACTTCATGGAAATGCTTGACAACTCGGCTCAATCAATCAAAAGGGAAAAGTCAGCTCTGTGCATAAACCAGAAAATTGCTTCAGTTTTTAAATAGCTGCCATCGAAGCTGCCTGGGTAATCTCTGGGAAGGCGAGGTGTGGAGCTGGAGGGATGTGGCACGGGGTGAGGAGCCCTCCGAGCCCATTAGGGCTGCCGGGAGAGAGCGGCGTGTTGAGGATTGTGTTTGCCATCTGCCGTTGTATTATGAAGGGGAGAGTTTACGAGAGCTTTCCATATGTTGCCAAACAAATTGTCAAATAGGGGAGTTATTAAGAGCGCCGCGGTTTTATTATATGGAAAATGGAACATGTGTTTTGAGTTTGCGGGTTTTGTTTGGTTGTGGGGATTGTTTTGTTTGTTTGGAAGGGGGGAAAAGGGAAATGAAATGGATTGGGGCCCCGTTCCAAGAGCAAAACATTGTGGGGTGAGGGTTTTAGTACTTCTCAATCTCTAGTTATCTGTTACAAAAAAAAGGTGGTTTCCCTTCTTTTTCATCCTTAGGAGAGGGAGATGCATGGCCAGGTCCTTTGAGCACCTGGATGTGCTCATCTTGGTGCTGGGGGATTATGAAACGATGATGTCTGGGGCTCCATTGGTGCCAGGGAAAGTGAGGATCCATTTTACCGTGGCACGGCTCTTGCCATGGATTTGCTGCCCAGGGGCTGGAGCCAGCCTTGCTCTGGCAGCAAATCCACGCCAGCGGCTGCTTCATCCTCACACACCTTAATGAGAACAGCCAGGCTCTCCTGGATGCTGCTCCAGGATCAGCCTTGCCACAGGCAGAGCCAGGTGGGACAGACGCTGAGAACAAAATCCCTCCTTGGTCCTGGCACCTCTGGCTCCTGCCGAAGCTACCTGGGCTCAGTAGATTTTGGGTTTGGACTTGGAGGATGCTCTTTGAAATGGGGTGAGGATGGCTTGGGGAGCACTGGCTTCCCCAGCTGCCAGGAGGAGGCAGAGGCAGGAGAGGGCTGGCTGAGGACACAAGTCAGCTCAAGATCCCTGGGTGTTCAGGTCTGAAAGATGGATTTGTACAGCCCAGGTGAGATGGCTGTGCCAATGATGGGTCTCTTCTCGCAAGTACAAGACAGGGCAAGAGGAGATGGCCTTAAGTTGTGCCAGAGGAGGTCTAGATTGGATATTGGGGGGTCCCAGCGGGCTCGACATTGGAATTATGGTGGGGAACCAGCAAATCAGAACCCATTAGCCTGAGGCCATGTCCCCCCAGGAGCAGGGCTGAATCAGGCCCTTTGCAACATTAGGAGATCTCAGAACCTTGTTCCCATCTCAGGTGATGGTTTGAGGGCTGTGATCTAACAACCACAAGCATTTCCTTCCCCCCTTTCTGGAAGACAAGAAATGTCCACTCAGCCCCTTCTCCTCTGTTCCCAGCTGAGCCCTTGACTGATGTCCCTGCTGTGGTGACGCTGAAGTGCCAGAGCTGCCCAGCAATGTACAGGCTCTACAGACACACCAAGGCACAGGGGGAGCCGCTGCCTCCATCCCTGTCTTGCCATGGCTGTCCCACAGCCAGCACATCGTGGCTCAGCGTCCCGGCTGGGTGGGCGACGTCCCCACTGGCTCCAGTTGTCAGCCTGCTGCCGTCACCTCTCCCGCTAATTCCCCCACGTATTCACCTCATCTTCACAGGCAATTTCCCCCATTGAAATGTCAGTGGATAAATGAGCATGCTGGTGACCTTGTTAGGGAGCTGGGCTCGGTGCAGCATCATGCTGGGGAGGCAGCCAGTGTGGGGCCACATGTCCCTGGGCATGGCGTGCTCGAGGTGCCCGGGCTCAGGGGGACACTGCCACCTGCTTGGGGTGTATCTGCTTCACCACGTGTTTGCATGAGGCTGTGAGGATGCATTGCTGTCTCCTCATGACAGAGCATTAGTCCTCTTTAGGCTCTAGAGCATCCTGTGGATTTGGGAACTCGTGTCCCTGTGTCACCTCCCCTTGCTGAGAAGCCTGGCTGGGGGAATCATAAAATTGTGGAACATCTTGAGTTGGAAGGGACCCACAGGATCATCGAGTTCAGCTCCTGGCCCTGCAAAGAACACCCCAACAATCCCACCACATGCCTGAGAGCATTGCACTATCCTGGCCCTGGACCTAGGCAAAACAGACAACGCCTATGCTCGTGTCCCCATCTCTGGGGTTCATGGGGTGCTCTGGGGCCCCTTCTCAGTCTGTGGCAGGGCTGTAGTGGCTCTTGTCCCCCCAGCTACTCTGTGTCCCTGATGTCCCTGTTGAGGTGGCCCTTGTGGTGGGAGCTGATGTGGGTCAGGGACGTGGGAGTCCACCTTGCTCTGTGCTGCCTTGCTGGTGGCCATGGGTTGTGCCTTTGTGTTTTTGGGGCTGATCCTGCTGGGAACCAGCGTCAACGAGTGTCTTACCCCCACTCTCCTCCCGGCAGAAACATGGGATCCCAGTGCCTGTGACGCCCCAGACACCCTGGAGCATGGATGAGAACCTAATGCACATCAGGTGAGGAGCTGGGCAGGTGGGGAGCGCCTATGAGGCGAGGACCTGGGATCTGGGGCCCCAGTCCCCTCCACCCTACATGTCCAGAACAGCCCTTTGCACATCCATTGTCCTAGGCTGCCCCACCACATGCTGACCACGGGTGACTCCAAATTGTCCATCCTCCCTTTCTATCTACTTGTCCACATTCCATGTGGCAGCATCCATCTCCTGGACTCTCCCAAGCCTGTCTCTCCTTGCAGGGTTGCTGCTAAAATGCTCTGGAAATCCATAACGTGTACTTATGTCCACCCTCATGGGGTGGGTGGGAGCGGGGGTCTCATCCGGGTGGGTTTTGGGGTTGCAAGTTGCAGGTGCTGCAGTGACTTCTCTCTCCTTCCCTGCCTGCTGCAGCTACGAAGCTGGGATCCTGGAGAACCCCAAGGTAATCGGTCACGGCCACCCTGCCGGCACGGCAGCCACGGCGCCGGGGGCGTCTCGTGTGTTTGCAGCCTAATTGGA